>JAJLVF010000001.1:1281400-1750627 GCA_030564485.1 Meyerozyma athensensis | reverse complement strand
ACACCAGTACACCAGTACACCAGTACACCAGTACACCAGTACACCAGTACACCAGTACACCAGTACACCAGTACACCAGTACACCAGTACACCAGTACACCAGTACACCAGTACACCAGCATTTCCCTCATTGCCAAAATCTTTTCGCAATTGGATTATCTCCTTATCATCTTATTCCGATATACTAGGGGACATCGACATACAGTAAAGGATTTAATGACCAACGATAGTTTGAAGCTAAATGGTGAGCGCATATTGAATCTTTATCAGCTCACTTCTCTTATTACATTCTATTATGCTTATGGATTCTGTATTGCAACCACGAATTGCCAAGATAAGTGCGGCTCAATTGCTCAATGGCTGCAAAAAACGTCGGCTATAATTGCTCAACATGTTTTGCAGATGAGTATAATACTTTAGGAATCACATGTATAGTGTTGAAATATAACAAATGCAAACTATATTTACTTTTTTCCTGAAACCTAGATATAATTTCTTGAGCATGCGAATATCACAAAATTATTTAATTATGAAAAGCCTCAAAAATTAATGAACTCGCATTCGTGGTCACTGAACTACGTAGGTTCGCACTGACGTACTGAAAAAAAAATTGGTCATACAGCCCATGCAATTAAAGATCAAAAGATCATATAGATTATGCGCTGATGGCAGAGATAAGTGCCTTTGCTCGAGCAGATCAGCTTCATCAACCTCCACGCTCAATTAAAGAGCGCCAGTTGCGCATGCAAGGAGCAAAAAAAAGATCAAGCTAACGAGGGCAGCAATGGCGTTTGCAAAAGAAGGCAACATGTAACCATGGTCTGACCAGCCATCCAAAACATAATATAGAACCAGACAAGGTGCATAGCAAATGAATAGGACCAAATAATCAACCGTCTTGTGCCTTAATGTTATGACTTGAGAGGTACGAAGGCTTGCCTTGCGTACCGGCATGTACTTGGCATATACAGACTCTAACTTCGAAGTTACAAATCTGAAAGAGGATCCTGGTTCCTCGACCATGAGTAGTATCTGACTTTTTGCAGTGGTTTCGAGTCTTTTAGCAGCGTCTTTAATACGACACTTCAAATGAAAATTCTTACTATTTCTCTTCTGATTGAATTTGTCGTGCTCTTGAATGGATGATCCTTGTTCAGACATAGATTCCCCTTCGTGCAGTAATGTATTTAGAATATTTTTCAGCACGGGAGCTCCTTGGTTCGAAATTAAAGGAATCTCAGTTAGGGGAAACTCTTCTCCCAAGTTTTCCAGCTCGGTATTCGAATTCGTGTTCGTCGCATGGCCCGACCTATTTTTCATCACTTCAAACCAGACTACCACGATACATAATGGCACAAACGCACCAAACAAATTCACAAGTACTAGAGCAAGTTCTTTTTCAAAAAAACGCTGACTAGCGATGACAATCATTTAAACTGAGAAGAGAATTGTTGCTAAAAGTAATGTCCCTCTAAATTCTGAATCTAGGCTGGTTTGGTGGTTTCTTTGCAGAAAAGGTAATGAGGACTGGGAAGGATTCTGCTCAAAGCAGTTTAAAAACAAGGGATCTCGTTCCACTCTTCCTAATAGTCTTTCAAATTTCAGCGTAGCAAGCGTGAATATCGCCTTGTCAGCATCAAGAATAAGCAACATAAGATCGGTATTTTTCTTTCCTGCCAAGTTGTAGGCCTCCTTGACAACAAGAGACCTTATCTGGTTGTGTAGTGCTTCTGATGACTGAGATAATGCATCATCTAGTTCTGGTAGCAGCTGATCTTCACCAGCTCCATTTCTGACTTGGTTATTGTCTATCAAAAGGCTGTTTTGTTCCAAATACATGTTCTGAATCTTAGTTTGATAGACGGAATTTCAGTTATCCTGAGCATGAGCAGTCATAAACTTAAGGGTACACGACTCTCACTTTAAGTGGAGCTGTATCGTGCGGCTCTGATTATTCGGTACAGTGTTCGAGAAAAGATATGCAGAACGGTAAAATAAGACCTTGACTCTTCTAGAAGATCCTTATACTCTTATGTATTATCCTGTCTTGTACTCTCAGATTCTACTTAGTTGCACAACATTACAGCTATCCTGTGTACTGATACGCTGTACAAAGCTCGCCTGTTGCTATGTGCTTCTCCAGCCATGGCTCTTAAATCCAAATGTCTCCGTCAGGGGCACGCAAGGAATTCTTGTCTGAGTTTATTCATATCATATAAATCTACTTGGCGCATGCTTGGTTTCACTCAACCGGTGTGGACTCATAGAATTCTCAATGAGTCATAGATCTGATATCCTCTGACGTTTCTCAGTGTCATCGAATGATTCGAATATATATATAGGTAATATGGAACCTTACCTTCCCATTATTAGTATCATGTTTGAAGAGGACATTTTGGAGTTTTCACTCCCCAAGGTGATGTTTATAAATCAAATAGAAGATGCGATAATGGAGATAATGTCGAAGTACAAGAATCATAAGAATGTAAAGCTTATATTAGGGACCAGATGCCTTGATCAGGAGTGCTTATCACTACTTTCGAGAAGTGAGTTGAGCAACATAATCACCCATTTAGAAGTAAAATGTTTCACACCTGCCACTATTGACTTGGATTGCTTTGAGTCGTTGAAATATTTTAAGGGTAGCAAACTAAATTTACAGATGAGTGCAGGAAACACAATTGAAGAGCTTGAATTGCACAGGTGTATAATAAATTGTCTACCAGTCAATTTATTGAATCTCACTATTGTGGATAGTAATCTCGCATTCAACAAGCAATGTCGATTACAAAAATTAAGGATCTTGCGTGTTGCAAATTCCTACAACATAATGGAGAATGCAAACTGCTCTGGTATGCGATTTCTGCCAATATTCAGTGATTTTATCTTACGAAATATACTATCGAATAACCGCATCGAAGAATTTTCCGTGATTGATCGATTGCATAGCGGCATTGAAGATCTTTACAGATCGGAGCACCTTACTGCTGTCGGCTTTGTCGGTGATTTACCTTCTGGATTGCCGACTTCCATTAAATCATTAAGCATATTGGGCGGTACTGTACCACAGGATCTCTTCAATTTCTCGAACTTAAGGTCACTCAAAATTCAGCGCCCCAAAAACAAATTGAACTCGGTAACTCTTCCCTCACTGTTAACCAAATTGTATATAAGAAATGCTAGAAATTCTCAGGTTGAGCTTTTAGAAATCCCTCCAGGACTCTTATCATTTACATTAAGAGAATGTGGCATAACAAAGTTTAACAGCGAAAGCTTGCCCAATTCTCTCACAAAGTTGATAATTTCTGGTAACGAAATTACTGACTTTCAATGCTCCCTACCACAACTAGAGAATTTGAATTTGTCTGACAACTGCATTAAACAAATAAGTCTCAACGCACCTCAATTAGTGGACTTGAACATCAGCGGTAATGAGTTGATCTCTATGCCCAAAATACCCAGTTCTGTTAAAATCTTGGATGTTTCTTGTAATGAGATTGATATTACTACAATAAGAAATATCCCGTCTTCATTAGAAATCTTGACTATGTACTGCGGTGCCGAAGGTTCGTTGAAAAATTTCACTTTCCCATCAACTTTGCATACGCTCGATCTTTCACGCAACAGCTTGGACATTTCTGGAGTCACTTTTCTGCCAGATTCCAAATTGAAGAGACTAGATTTAAGTATGGCATTGATGGGAGATATTAACGATGATATAATCAAGTTACCGCCCCTGTTGGAGAAACTTGATTTATCAGGAAACCGTTTGATAAGTCTTGACTGTTTACAGCTCCCGCGGTCCCTTAAGTATCTAGACTTGAGGTCCAACTATTTTAAATCAGGCAAGGTACCACAAGAATACAGAGTATTTTTGTGAATGGAAACTTATGATCTAAGCGCAGCTCTCATTTATCTCGATACATATGTTGAATCAACTTTCAGTGCGCATCGCCCAACAGGTTAATGCTGTGGCAGATTCTAGTTGATATGTTGTGAAGGTCTCCCATAAGAAAATTTTCTTTGGTATGTTGCGGACTGGATTATGGAGACTCCAATGTTGCAACCACAGGAGAAACATAAGCTAACACATGGCAATGTGTGCGGCTCACAAATGCAGTCTCAGTGGTTGCAAAATTGCAGTCGGTTAAAATTGCGTCACACGAAAGCACATATTAATGTAAAATAAAAGTATGAATATATAATTTCCAAAAAGAGAACAGTAAATTATAGATATACAATATCACGAAAGAGAAATTTGTAACGAGAACATAGTTAGTGAACCTATTAAATCAAGTAGAAAAACAAGATTGCACCAATTGAAGCCAATGATGTGAATTGCTTTGCTGCCATTCCTTCTCCAACAGTAGAGTTGACTTCAGGTGGAACAACAACGGAGGAAGACGGACTACTCGAGCCGCTGCTATTTGCACCTTCATTTCCGCCTTCATTTCCATTATCGCCCTGGTCAGCTCCATTGCCTGAGTTTGATCCTCCATTTCCATTATGGTTTCCATTTCCATTATGGTTTCCATTGTCTCCATCGTTGCCACTTCCTCCATTATTGTCCACACTACTTGTAGGTGGGGATATGGTCATTGGAGGGGCAGGAGTCGAGCTGGTTTCGTTTGTGGTTTCAGTAGTGCCTGAAGGTCTAACAGGTGGGTTCTGATATGACTTTGTGCATTCTGGACATGGGACGGTCTCCAAAGTTGTAGCGGTAGAAGTAACATATTGTGTACCACTCTTGCCGGGTTGGGAGGTAGTGTTACTATAATGTGGCTGTGAGAAACCTGGGGTCACAACAACGACAACCTCTGTAGAAGTGTACGGGTTACCAGTGGGAGGAGTGACGACTTCTGTTGTGGTGTACTCAGTAGTATGACTTCCAGTCTTAGTTGATGTAGAAAGCACAGGAGGGGTCACGACAATAACGACTTCAGTAGTTGTGAATGGTTCACCAGTAGATGGAGTCACAACCTCAGTGGTAGTATATTCGGTAGTGTGACTTCCAGTGATGGTGGAAGTCGATAGTTCGGGTGTTCTGACAACGATTTCAGTTGTTGTGTATGTGGTGGAGTCCGTAGTGATGACAGTGTCAGTTGTCTCTGTGGTGGTGAACGAACCTGTCCAGTGAGTAGTAGTGGTCTTGGGACACTGCGATTGATCTATTTTGATTTGCTTCACATCTTCCAAATGGTCGGTTTCACCATCGGGCGATACCATTGTCACTTGAAGTCTGTGCACCGTTAAAATGTTAAAGTAAACAATCTTAATTGGATAATAGTAGCCTTTAGTCAAGGTAACACTTCCGGTGCTACTTGAATATAAGGTGTTCAAAATTGAATCAATTGGCACGTTGTCATCAACTGTTCCACAGCATTCTCTATTGCTGCTTCCAAATTGTACACTAGCACCATCATCAGCGTCCACAGTCAATTTATAAGTACCAGTACTTTTAGCATAGTAATAACCAGTCAATTCCATAGAGAAGTTCGAAACATCAAGAGTCTGACCATAAATCTCTCCCTGTTGTATACCCTCAGGCGATCTAATATTGAAATTGACATCGGTCACACCAGAGGTGGAACTCAAGTATCCAAACTGTTTATAGTTTTTTGTGAAGAAGTCAGGGTCATCATAACCATCACGTTTAGAATAAGGATATTTGTAGAAATTCACATTGAAGCCATTGCCACTAACTACTTCAGCCTGGCATCCTCCAGCAGCTTGAGCTCCCAAGACTGAAAGTGAGCCAAGGGCAAGAATACTTCCAAATGAAATTTTCGAAACCATGATATTCTAACTCAAACATTTCAATTCATATTTATAGTGAAATCTGGCTCCTGCAGTGGAATTTTCCAACGCTGAAAATAGTGCCTCATGGAGGTTGCAAACGCATGGTTACTGCAACATATTGCAGGTTTCTTGTCAACAACCAGCACATTATGCATCTTTCAATTGCGATAGCCCTTTGCATCACTATTTCCTGATTAAGATCTTCCATGTAGCTTAAATATTGCCCTGCAGCTCTGGACCTCACGGGATGCATTAATTGAGTGCAGAAAAATTCCAGAACCCACACTTTCGCGGCAACTTTGGCTGCGAAATATTGTTTTGTTGTGAGCGGCCAAAATCTTAAACGGCGCTTCTGCATGTAACGGGCTGGTATAGCACTACAGCTACTATCACAGCGATTTACCTTCTGCAAAAGGGTTTTAGGGTTCACGAACCTTAATTACAAAACAGGAGCAAATATTTCCAACTTAGTTTGGTAAATATGTATGCAAGTAGAATTGGGGGTTCTTGGCAGAACTAGAGGGTCCTTGCCGAATAAGAGTATTGAGCTTACACTGATACAATTCGTAGTATTCCCCAAAACAGTATTACTGTAAAAGGTACCAGTTTACAAATATCAAACGCTACATAATCAGAGTCCTTCTGAGATGCTGCACTGCATACAGCAGCTCAATCATATATTTGATACCAGAAGTCACTTCATGACTCTATACTTTTGTATCGATTCATGACTGGAGTAACATGTCTCAATTTGGCTTTGGAGTATTATACCAGCGAATCGTAACATTTTGGCTATTCCTGATTTTCATGCAAGCTCCAGACGGGGAAAGATAGTCTTTCGGTAAACTTCCCGAATAACCTAACGGGCAACTCCGCCGTTAAACTGCATGGGAGAAGCCCCACTTCATGCTTACGGGCATTTGGTACCACAATATGTTCCGGCCACGCTGTTGCTACATTTGCGAGCTCTTGACATAGAATCATCGCTCTGTCTAATTCAATTTTCAGTTTCGGGCCAACAAGTAGTCCAGTTGACTTTGAAACTTGAAAATGATGATATTGGCTTCTCAGCCATGCCGCTGACATTGAAAGGACTGACCAGAGTACATCAGGGAACCTAATGATGAAGATAGACTGATGTAGTGCAGGAGCGAAATATTTGCCTTAGAATCATGATCATTTCCAGATTCCTACCTCACCCAATGATAACTCTGTAAGATGAATGCGGCTCATTGGTGCATGGGCAGTCTCGATGGATGCCTTCTTGAAAGTGAATTATCGTGCCTAATAGAATCGCTAGTCTAGTATTTAATGTGTGCCGAAAATCAAAACCTTCATTTTGAATTTCTCAATACCTCATTATGGAAACCGTCATTCTGTAAAGGAAAGAAAATTGGACTAGGCAACTTCATGGGGTAATGATGGCTCATATTTACAAGACATGGTCATATCATAGTACACCCCATACACCCATACTATGCGTCATTTTGGACTATACATACATGTATTTCAGATCTTTCCGAAGATTTACATTTCCCCACAAAATGTTTGAGGATGACTTTTTAGAGTTTCTGCTCAATGTGACGTTTATTAACCAAATGCATGATTTAATTACGGAAATCATGTCTAATTACAAGAATCAAAAGAAAGTAACGCTTAATTTGGAAACTACGTATCTTGACCAAGAATGCATATTCCTACTCTCAAGGAGTGATGTCAGCAAATTGATTACCCATTTAAAAGTAGATTGTTGGGTCAATGCAACCATTGATTTGGATTGCTTTACAGCTTTAAAGTGCTTCAAGGGCGTGGGGCTCAATATAAAGGTCAGTCATAGTCACGTGGTAGAAGAGCTTGAATTGCACGATTGTATATTAAGCTGTATTCCAGTCCATTTGTCGTGTCTCACTGTTGTAGATAGCGAACTTCGGCTAGAAGAGCAGCCTAAATTGCAAAAATTGAAAAAATTGCTTTGTGCAAATGCCGACAATACTATGGATGATGCTTATAGTTCAGAAATGGGCTTCGAAATTATATTCAGTAATGACATTTTATACAATTCACTCTGGAATGATTTTATGGAGGAATTTTCCGTGACAGATCGTTCACAAGAAGGTATCAAGAATCTTTACAAATCCGAGCATCTTGCTGCTGTTGGCTTCGTTGGTGATTTACCTGATTCTTTGCTGATCCATATTGAATCTTTGAGTATATTCGGCGGCAATGTGCCTGATGATTTGTCGAGGTTCTTAAGCTTGAAGTCGCTAAAAATTCAATGGCCCAAAAATAAATTGAATTCATTGACTCTTCCTTCTCTGTTGACAGAATTGTACGTTAGGAATGCTAAGAATTCCCTAGTTGATCAAATGAAACTCCCACCTGGACTCATAGAATTAACGCTAAGAGAATGCGGCATAAAAAGGATTAATGGAGAGAATTTACCAAAATCTCTCACGAGTGTAACAATTTCTGGTAATGAGATTGATGAATTTCAATGCACCTTACCAAAGTTAAAGAGCTTGGATTTAGCTAGAAACCTGATCAGACAATTGAGCCTCAATACGCCTGTATTATTGGGCTTGAACTTGTACAGCAATGAGTTGAAATCCATGCCCAAGGTACCCAATTCTGTTAAGGTTTTGAATGTTGCATTGAACGATATTGACATTTCGACGATCAGAAACATACCATCTTCGTTAGAAAACTTGAAAATGTATTGCTGTGCGCAAGGGTCTTTGAAAGACTTTGTTTTCCCAGCAACCTTGCATAACCTCCTTCTTTATTCAAACACTTTGAATATTTCAGGAATCAGCTTCCCAAAGGACTCCAGATTAAAGAGGCTAGACTTAAGCAATGCCTCAATGGGAGAGATTAACGATGATATATTGAAGCTACCGCAACATTTGGAACACCTTAATTTGGCGGGGAACGGTTTGAAAAATCTCGACAAGTTACTGCTTCCAAGATCACTCAAGTTCCTTGATTTGACTCAAAACCTTTTTGAAACATTCAATGTGCCACCTTACATTGAGAGTTTAATCATGAGCGGTAATCCTCTAAACTCAAACATCAGAATACCTGAAAACCTGGAATTGCGTGCTCTTGAATTAAGAGATACCAAACTTGGCACTTTTAGCTTTGATATGTTCAGCGCAAGCAATCTTGCTCAGTTGACATTAGAACTTCAAAGCGATCGAGCTGATTTTGCGGCCGTGCCGCTGACATTGAAAGTTTTGAAATACAATGGCCCCTTCGACCATTCAGAATTCACCAAAGGACAAGGTGATGCTGATGGATTGACCATATATTGTAGATGAGAGGCACTGGGTAGACTACTGCTGGCACATACTATCACCCGGAATATCGCTCGCACATTGGGTGGATGAAAGGAATATGATGAGCTGGTCGTTCAGAATGCAATATTGGCTCTCGCCAAGTTATCGATCTCTCTTAGGTCTCTTTGTGTCCTTTGACGTATCAGATTCCAGTCAGTTCTACATCAATTCATAGTAGCTGGTCGTCGCAAGTTCTCTTCGAAAACTTCACTAAAAATATTACGAAGTATTCGTCAGCTGGGAAATGGGAAGCTTGTACATGCTTGCTTTTGAAAATTTGTCACTATCATTGGAAGCAATGGAGCATCCTAAAAAATAATGTAATCGCTATAGAAACTTTTATACTATGTTAATATCTCAAAATTCCGTAATTTTGCATAATCCACAACTTCTGGTTTCACCCAATGTCTGAATATGTCACTTCTTTCCGTGAATTATCTACGTTAAGAATTTGATATTAATGTCTCATCACTTTTATTTAAAATTGACGTCATACTCGACCCTTTATTTTTACGCACGGAATATTAATCTTTTATGTCAGACAGTCAAATCGAACCTGAAAAGAAACGAAGCCGTCCCAGATCGAGAGTCCCTATATCATGCTACTTATGCAGAAAGAGAAAGACAAAATGTGATAAGAAAAAGCCTCATTGTAGCAGCTGTATTACTTATGGAAATATCGATCTATGCTCATATGAAAAACATCCATGGAAGACACCAGGCAGTGAGTTGGAAAGCTTCAAGGAAATCGAAAGCTTGAAGGAACAAATCAAATCCTTGGAGCAAGTAGTCGAATCTCAAAGACAACAATTGGCTGGTTACTCCAATTCCAGTACTACTTCAACTGACAATACCTTGTTTGAAAGCGACGACTCGAATGATTTGACAATCGAGTTAAGTAAAGCATTTGACGGTCTTACTGTAAAGGATTCGATCCTACAGTATTTTGGTCCCACGTCTTACATGTCGATATTTATGAACGATTCATATCTACATCGAATGTTGGCCAATTATAGGCAATCGGAGATCAGAGGATTTCGGGAGCAATGGGAAATGCCATTTGAAGCAACCGCATGTTCCAGTCGTGTTGCCCAAGATAACTCCGCTGTGGTTTCCGAATTACCTCCTTTGCATATCATCATGTTTCTTTTGGATCGGTTTTTTGAAGTTTGTTATCCATTTGCCCCTTATATTAACAAACATTCATTCATTGAAGAAGTAAAATTATCTTTAGAGCAAAAGAATAACCGGACAATTCTCACAAGTCTAGGAAAAACACTCCATAGTACTATGGCATTAGTGCTTATTATGATGAGGTTTTCCTACCTCACACTTCCATGCCGACAATATTATGATAATATAGTGAACGGACAATTAGCTGAAAATATGGCCCAGCTCATTGACTGGAAAGAAGAAATCCGGGCTTCATACATCTCTCGGGCAACAATTTTGATAACCTCTGCTGGAAGTTTCAGCGCCGTGAGCTTGCGAGCGATCCAAGCGGCGCTATTACTACGCACCTACAAACAGTTTTGTCCCGAAGGAAACGAAGGCGGTTCTGAGTCAGGTATATTTATTGCATGTTTGGTTCAAATGGCTCGATACCACGGCATTCATGGGACTTATGCCGAACAAAACCTCGTTGAAAATGAAGCAATACATCTATGGAATAAGATATGGGCGCAAATACTTTACCTTGATGCATCTCAATCGTTTAACGCTGGACATCAATTGCTCATATACCAAGAAGAGAGAATTCCATTCCTTAATGAGGCAATACCTTTATCTATAGTTGAACGGCCATTAGTATTGAGAAATTTTGCCTTGAAAGCCGAAGTGTCGGTAATTTTACGAAAGTTCATGAGAAGCACATCCAACAAAAAGATAACAAAACGGTCAGTTTTACTTGAATTGGCCAACGATATCATGTCACTAATGAATAACAGAATCAGAATGTTTGATCAACTTTATAAGTCCAACGAGAATGATATCAGTACTGATTTATGCGACCGAATGCTCGAATTCTGTTTGAGAATCGATTTGACTTACAAGTTCTACATTATCCAGTTTATGCTTTATTTTTCTGCCGATGATTTATTGGAGTCTCACTTGAAGGAAAACTACCTCAGGAACGGTCTTGAACATGCACTTATAATATTTCGAATTGGGTGTGAATTTTGTAAAAACCCTAGCCCCTTTTTTGGTGAGCAATTGGAAAAAATAGTTGCTCAGAGTATTTTGATTGTACTTTATCGGACTATCGGTACGATCTGTTCGATTTCCCTAAGAATAAGTGAGGGAACATTTTCATTAGTCAAGGGTGCCAAGCAATTCCGATCGCCAGATGCTGCAGGATTGCTGAGTTGGTTGAACATTGACTTTGAGGACGAGGCAAATACTCTTGCTAACCTCTTCAATATTATAAAAGAATTACACGAAAATGCTGCGGCACTATCATCAACATATTATCTTTCTTATCGTGTGTCGACCGGGATCAAGATCTTCTTGGACTACTACGACAAACAATCAGGGAATATTTCCCTCGAGGAGGCTACGGAACTTTTCAGTCAGCCACGAGCCGACATAGAACAAATGTGGAATAATGAAGTTCTTATGAATTTTGACTACGTGTTTAATCTTGATACTTCTATAGGTACATAGGAATACATTTCTGATATTTTGCAGCTATCGCCCGATTGTTTCCCACCCCTCCCGGCAAACCTGCCTATTTTGGATGCTATGGCATAATTCAGCATTTGCGGGGGATGTTGCGAGATGAGGTAGTGTTTCCGAACTACTATAAAGTGAGCCAATTCGTCCATTATTTCGTCAATCATGTCGAGCAAATTTGATGTCGATCAAGTCTTAGAGCAATTGACCTTGGAGGAAAAAATTAGCTTGTTGGCCGGGCGTGATTTTTGGCACACGGTACCAATCAAGAGGTTGAATATTCCATCCTTACGTACAAGTGATGGTCCTAATGGTGTGAGAGGTACAAGGTTTTTCAACAGTGTTCGTGCAGCATGCTTTCCTTGTGGCACTTCATTGGCATCTACTTTCAATAAAGAGTTGTTGTATGAAAGCGGACAATTGATGGCGGAAGAAGCACGCCATAAAGGAGCACACATTTCTTTAGGGCCCACGACGAATATGCAACGAGGACCCTTGGGTGGACGTGGCTTTGAGTCTTTTAGTGAAGATCCCTACTTGGCAGGAATGGCATCAGCAGCTATTGTCAATGGGTTGCAGAGCAAGAATATTGCAGCCACCATCAAACATTATGTCGGCAACGATTTGGAACACGAGCGGAATGCTAGTGACTCAATTGTTACACCCCGTGCTATGCGTGAGATCTACTTGGAACCTTTTAGATTGGCTGTGAAACATGCAAATCCCAAGGCATTTATGACCGGTTACAACAAAGTCAACGGTGAACATGTGAGTCAATCGGCGCACTATATTGATGAGATTTTGAGAAAGGAGTGGGGCTGGGATGGTCTTGTGATGTCTGACTGGTTTGGAACATATACCAGCAAGGAAGCTATCGAGAACGGATTGGACTTGGAAATGCCTGGACCCACCAGGTTCAGGAAACACGATGCTATTGGCCATATGGTCCAAACCAGAGAATTGCACATTAAACATCTTGATGCCCGGGTTCGTAATGTGTTGAATATGGTCAAGTATGCGCTTGACTCTGGTATTCCCGAGCATGCTCCGGAAGATGACAAGAACAATAATGCGGAAACCTCGAAACATCTTCGTAAAGTTGCAGGAGAAGGTATAGTATTATTGAAGAATGAAGGTGTTTTACCATTGAGCAAAGATGAATCAATTGCTGTTATTGGACCCAATGCGAAGATAGCTGCCTACTGTGGAGGTGGCTCTGCTGCTTTAAGAGCTTACTACACGGTTACGCCTTACGAAGGTATCACTGAAAAATTGGGTAAGGAGCCCAAATATCTTCCGGGTTCTTATGGCCATAAAGTACTTCCGGATATGGGGGTGCTCACCAAGAATCCTGTCACTGGAGAAAAAGGTGTTAATATGAAGTTTTATCATGAACCACCAACGGAAAAGTCAAGGCATCAATTTGATGAAGTGAATATAGATGTCACTCAAGCTTTTTTGGCCGACTACTATCATAAGGATCTTGACGGTAATTTGTTCTGGGTCGATATCGAAGGTGAATTTGAAGTTGATGAAAGTGCAGAATATGAGTTTGGTTTGACTGTCTGGGGAAGCGCCCAATTGTTCGTGAATGGCAAACTTGTGGTCGACAATACCAAAGATCAAATCGGAGGAGATGCCTTTTTCAACTTGGGAACAATCGAAGAGAAGGGAAGCATCAAGTTGGAAAAGGGTCAGAAGAACAAGATCAGAGTTGAGTTTGGATCGGCTCCTACATCAACCATAAAAACAGAAGATTCAGTTGACTTTGGAGGAGGTGGTGCTGTACGTTTTGGTGTGGCCAGAATCATTGATCCAAAGGAAGAAATTTCTAAAGCCGTTGACCTAGCAAAGTCGGTGGATAAAGTTGTTTTGTCTATTGGTTTGACACAAGAGTGGGAAAGTGAAGGGTTTGACAGACCCAATATGGACTTGCCAGGATATACCAACGACTTGGTGGAAGCTGTCGTTGGAGCCAATCCTAACACTGTAATTGTGAACCAGTCGGGTACTCCGGTTGAGTTCCCTTGGCTTTCCAAAGCTAAGGCTTTGGTCCATGCTTGGTTTGGAGGTAATGAGACTGGTAATTCCATTGCGGACGTTCTCTTTGGTGACGTAAATCCCAGTGGTAAACTTGGATTGTCATGGCCCCTTCGTGTTCAAGATAACCCTACTTTCCTCAATTTCCATACTGAAAAGGGCAGAGTGCTTTACGGAGAGGATGTGTTCATGGGCTACCGGTACTACGAAAAATTACAGAGAAGAGTGGCATTCCCATTTGGTTTTGGTTTGTCTTATACTTCATTTGAGTATTCTAACTTGAAGGTGAGCGCCGATGATAAAGAGATAAAAGTATCAGCAACTGTTAAAAACACTGGAAAGGTGTATGGTAGTGAAGCAGTTCAAGTTTACATTGCTGCCAAGAATCCAACCATCATTCGGCCCGTGAAAGAGTTGAAAGAATTTACTAAGGTTTCTCTCAAACTGGGCAAACTGACTGATATTTCCCTCACTTTGTCCCTCAAAGATGCTGTTTCTTATTTTGACGAGTACAAGGATGCTTGGTGTGCCGAATCAGGCATATACGAGGTACAGGTGGGATCCAGCAGTGATGACATCGAGCTTATTGGCAGTTTTGAGGTCCACAAGACCAAGTATTGGACTGGGCTTTGAATAGGGAGTATAGCAATCGGACAATCTTACAGACAGCAGAAAGTAAGGTAGATTAATGAAAATGCGTCCAACGCTGCCAGATTTAATGATAGGTCTTTCTCTGCGAAGGGTCTTCTCAAGCTAGCAGCGCGGCTTTTGCAGCCACTCGTAATTGTGCATATTGATATGAATAGGCATACCAAGTACATATTACCCTAAACCTTTAATCATAAGGCAGATGTGCAAGTCCTCTGTTTCGAATCCAAATACGTACAATTCACATCAATTTCTCCTATAATAGTAAAATTACTATCAATCTCGGAGCAAAATCCGGGGTACAAGGATAAAATGGCGCATCCGGAAAATATACCGCACTAATATGCAAACTACCCCACAAAATGGCGATAATGAAGTTGGAGAGGGGAAGGAAATGGACGGAGTAGCAATATAAAAGGAGACTAGAAATTCAATTCGGTATTAATTGAAAATGAGTATAAACAAAGGTAAAGTTCTTCTCGTGCTCTACCGTGGTGGTCAACATGCGCATCAAGTGAAAGGTCTCTTGGGATGCCTTGAGAATGAATTGGGTATACGGAAATATGTTGAGTCCGAGGGATACGAGCTTGTTTCTACTGATAGTAAGGACCCAATTGGCAGCTCTGAGGTCGACAAACATCTCAAAGACGCTGAGATTGTTATCACCACTCCATTCTTTCCTGCTTATATCACTAAGGAACGTATTGCCAACGCACCAAACTTGAAGATGTGTGTCACTGCTGGTGTCGGATCAGACCACATCGACTTAAATGCCGCTAACGAACGTCAAATCACCGTTACTGAAGTAACTGGCTCAAATGTTGTTTCGGTTGCAGAACATGCTGTTATGACCATTTTGGATTTAGTCCGTAACTTTGTTCCAGCTCATGAACAATCGATATCTAAAGGCTGGGACATTGCTGCCGCTGCCAAGGATTCTTATGACATTGAAAACAAAACTGTTGCGACAGTTGGTGCTGGTCGTATAGGTTACCGCATTTTGGAGCGTTTGGTAGCCTTCAACCCAAAGAAATTGTACTACTACGACTACCAGGACCTTCCACAGGACGCGATTGACAGATTGAACAAAGCATCGGAAATTTTGAATGGTCGTGGGGACATTGTTGAGAGAGTAGAATCACTTGAAGAGATGGTTGGCAAGGCTGATGTTGTTACCATTAATGCTCCATTACACGAAAAGACTAAAGGTTTGTTTGACAAAAACTTGATTTCAAAGATGAAGGATGGTGCGTGGTTGGTCAACACTGCTCGTGGAGCAATTTGTGTTGCTGAAGATGTTGCAGATGCTCTCAAATCAGGTAAGTTGAGAGGATACGGTGGTGATGTTTGGAATGTACAGCCAGCTCCAGACAACCATCCATGGAGAAGTATGAGAAACCAATTTGGTGGAGGTAACGCTATGACTCCTCATATCTCCGGTACGTCTTTGGATGCGCAAGCGCGTTATTCGGCTGGTGTGAAGAGCATATTGGAAAGTTACTTTACTGGTAAGCACGACTACCGCCCTCAAGATGTGATTGTTTCTGGAGGCAAGTACGCTACAAAAGCTTATGGGCAAAGATAGTTTATAAGACTAAATATGAAGTTTTATATTCCTTGAACATTTAGTAAGGAAGTTGTTGACCATCGTGACCCCAGAACTTACCAGAATCTTCTGGCTTCAAACCTGCCATGAGCTTCTTGATGTCATCACCACATTGTTCAGGAGTGATTGGAGGGGGCAATTGCAGGAAGACAGCACCCAACTCAGGGTTTTGTTCCATCATTTTAGCGGAAACCTGCTTGTTCATGTCAGTGGTAACAACACCAGGGTGGATAGGAATAACAATGAATCCGTCATTCTTCAATTCCTTGGCCAAGTTGATGACAGTGAAGTTAAGAGCAGCCTTAGATTGTCCATAAGCAGTTCCTGGGAAGGGTAAGTCGTACGTCAAAGAACCAGCCATTGAAGACACAAACGAAACCTTCTTCACGTCACTGGTTTTCATGAGAGGTTGGAATTGTTGGAAAAGCAAAATAGGGCCGAGGACATTGGTTTGGAAATGCTTGGTCCAGTTTTCCTTGGGTGTAGCGAAGAAGGAACCGGTCACATCAGCAATACCGGAGTTGCAAATGAAGATGTCAATCTTGTCAGTGATCTTCTTGGTGGCCACAGCAGCAGCCTTGATGCTGTCCTCATCGTTGAGGTCGAGCTTCACAACATGGATATCAGCATTCTCGGCCAACTTGTTCAATTCGGTAGCGGCATCTGGGTCTCTGGCAGAAGTAATCACCTTGTGGTCACTGCTGTAAGCCTTAACCAAAGAATAACCGATACCACGGTTTCCGCCTGCAATGAATACTGTTTGAGTCATAGTGTTGTAGATGCTTCATGCCCACGTCGTATTTATACTTTAAGCATTAGTAATTAAAGAATATGGTCTGTGTACCTGTCTCCGCATTAGCTCCGCATTAGCTCCGTGTATACCTTCCTGCTTATTTATTCACACTGATGGGCGACCAATCGCGATTAGTAAACAGAGCCGTATATTTTGTTCTATGCAAGATCGCATACCGTATTCCATGCCTTTTTAGCTCCGTCTGTAATAACGTTGCCGTGACAGGTTACAATAGTTTCAAATCCCAATCCAGCTATAGCAGCAAGTCCTTCTTTGGCATCAGCACGTTGGACTCGAGGAAAGATACGAGTGAATGTCCAGTGGTAAACCTTACTGTAGGGCTGGAAGTACCTAGTTATGAACGATAAGCCACCATGGGGGTTGAAGTTTTTCGGGTAACCCGTTTCGGGTGAATATTGCTCAAGCACAACCTCACCGGTAGTGGTTCCAGGAATACCCAAGTTCATGAGGATATCTGCCTGGAAAAGCATCTTGGCCGGTTTATAGAAAACCACCACTTCTCTGTCCCAATGGACCGGCAAGTATACAAACAGCAATTCGTCAAAGCCGATTTCGGGCTCACAGCCATTTTGTTCGGCAATGTCACTCAAAGATAACACCTTGTTTCCATGAGCATCGGCCAATTTGTAGTCCACTTTTCCCCGGCTAAAGTGCTCACTGGAGATGAGCTTGGCCCTGGTGAATTGCTCCACGAAAGATTTCACACCCAAGTAATGTTCAGTGCTCAATGCGACAATATGAGTTACATTATAGTCGGCAGGGTCCGTTGACGTCTTCCCGGTCAACAATTGCAAGGCCTCAATGATATAATCGCCATATACGATCGGAGACCAAACCACGATTCCTCCTTTACAACGGATAAGAGCGACTCTTGCACCGATATTACAGCTACCCAAGTAGCTGAAAGGACACAAGACGATAACTACGTTATCATTCAATTTTCTTACAACAGCATTGATCTTTTGTGGAAAGCCCATTATCAACTGGTTCTTATCTTTGTGGAGATTCGTCTTTCCTCGTGTAATTCGCACCTTTCCCCTCAAATTGCGAAATGCATGCTCCAACCAGTTTTATCGTCAGGGTTCCTAAGATGTGGGATCTGAACCAGTGTGGCATTGAAACATAGCAGTTGTTAAGTGATTCAGTTCACACCCTCGTATCCAATCCATACATCGCTCTTAATGAAGTTTCCCGGTATTGCTAAAACGTTAAGTCAAAATTCTCAGCGTATATGTAACTTCTCTTCTCGTTCATCTCTCTTGCTCTACTTCTCTCGTGCCTTGCTTCATTCTTGCACTTGTTCTTTCTACTGATTCGTCATCTCAATCTCAATCTCCCTGAAGATCTATGCATGGGGCAGCCTGCTCACGGTTTATGCAGTGCTACAAGTAGTAATTACTAATCTTCCTCTATAAGTACTGGAGCCAAACTTCGAAAAAGACAATGTCTAACGCCATAAAACTTTATACTGCCAAGACCCCCAATGGGTTCAAAGTGTCCATTCTTCTTGAATTGCTCGGCTTAAAGTACGATCACCAGCAACTTAGTATGGCTACAGCTGAGATGAAAGAGCCATGGTTTCTTGAAAAAAACCCCAATGGTAGAATCCCTACATTAGAAGACAAGTCGACTGGTATCACTATAAGTGAAACTGCTGCTATAATGCAATATTTGGTGGACACTTATGACAAAGACTACAAATTCTCTTATAAGGTCGGAACGAAGGAATATTATTTGCAATTGGAAACTCTTTATTGGCAGATGGCCGGGTTAGGGCCTATGCAAGGACAAGCTAATCATTTCATTTTGTACGCTCCGGAAGACGTTCCTTACGGAAAGAATCGTTATATCAAAGAGGTCAAAAGATTGTATTCGACAATGGAATTGTTCTTAAAGCGCAACGAAAAGAACGGACCTTACTTGGTTGGAGACCACTTGAGTATTAGTGATATTGCCAGTTATACCTGGGCTCGTTCTTCACCTAGAATCAATGTCAATTTGGAGGAGTGGCCATTGGTTTACAAGTGGTTCAAGAACATCGACTCCATACCCGAAGTGCAAAAGGGAATTGAGTTTGACTCTTAGCTATGGCAACCAATGAACGTTAAACTACCTTCGCCGCATCGGAGTGCTGGGTTGTGGCGTGACTTAAAGAACAAATTTTGGCGCTCCACAGGATGTACTAGTTTGTCATGAATGGAGGTCTAGCCCCTATCTGATAGTAGGTATAAGCGTAAGGTACAAGCTAATTTGCAATTTATAGCCTAGTAATGGACCTGTGGACCGTTTAAATTTTAATGTAACCTTGCCTTCAAAAAAATGGCAAACAGGGCTTGTGGCACGTTTTTTTTTTTTATTACGATATATTCCATCAGCCAAAGGCTGAGCATCCTGCCTTTCTAGGTTCAGATTTTGCAACTATGGGCTCTGTGCAGTTTTGACGCATCCGGTTCGGGACCTTCGCTGCCGCAACCCCGATGCAGAAACGCTAAATGCGGCTGTAGTATACCGAGGATATCAGGAACACTTTCCAAAATTAGACTTTGTTATCGGATTAATAACGTTTTCCTAATCTTGCATTTTATGTAGGGACTACCAATTTTATGGCTGGTTTACAATCTAACCACAGCACTTCACCGGATAAATTCCTAGTATTGTCTGCATATCGGGTAACCAGGGAGGTTATCCTTGAATAGCCGTATGGGTTTTATTGGGTATCTACGGCTCAAGCGTAGCGCATCTTTTTAACAGTATGCACTATTGCCCGCCGTTGCATATGCAAGGAAGCGGTAGCGGAATTTCTGTTTTAGTGTATTGCTCGTAGTAGCTGAAGTACCTTTAAACATGAAGAACTATGGTAAACCACTGGAAGTTGCAATTCTACAACCCCAAGTCATACTGTGCTACTCGTCAATTACTGAGAACAACGTGAATTAGATTTCCCCGAAATTTTGGTCTAATTCAGCAATGCCGTTCCCATTATGGTGATAGCCACGATATCGACATCATGGCTTAAAATTATCCACGAGGTAACGGTTCCAGGTATAAAAAGCGGCCAAAATAATGCTCTTAGTATCAGCAATGGTTTCCTTCAACTTCCTCGCTATCACGCTCGCTGCTACATCAGTGGTTTCTGCTTCTCCTGTCAAAGTTGACCGCAGGGGTCTTCTTAGTGATATTTTCCACGATGTTGCCCATATTACTGGAGACATTATCCACGGAACTGAGGCTGTTAGTGGGGACATCGTCCACGGAGTTCACACTGCTGCAGAAATCGCTAAGCAAACTTTTGCTGACCTCAAGTGTGCTGCTGACAACTTCAGAGGTGTTTCTCAGGCTCCTCACACCAATGGTATTGAATGGTACGAGGATGCTGAGTACTTGGCTGGTGTGATTTTGACTTCTGGTCCTGCTGAGTGGATCAAAAATCAAACCACTGAGCTTATTGACCACGTTATTGAGGGTGCTGAGCAACAAGGTGCCGAGTTTGTCGAGAAATTGGCTGGCCACCTCGGTTTGAGTAACGAAGTTGCCAAGTTGGCCAACGAGACCTTCCCAATTGTTAACCACTACGCTGCCGCCGTAGTCCAGGCACTTGCCAAACAAGCCGTTATTGTCGCTACTAACCCATATCTTGCCCTGACTGCCGACAACTTCATCAACAATGTTGTTGCTTTCCTCGAAAAGGCCGGTATTCAGGTTGTTGAGAGTGCTGGATCTATCGTGCTTGCCTCTTCTGGATTGGGTGTGTTTGTTGCCCCAGCCATCACTACAACCTGCGACATTGGATACGTCGCTTCTAACGCTGCTACTTCATTCGAAGCTTGTACTTTGAAGCTGAACCTTATAAGTCAAGTTCTCTCCGAAGTTAGAATCTTGCTTAAAGCTTGTTGAATCACGCTATAGTAGTACAGTTGTTTTTTTCGATGTTTTTCAATACATGCTATGGCTTATTTATTTTTCGCAGCCACCCGCGGTGCATATGCCTATATAGCTTTTTTGCAGCCATTCTTTTTAGATATACTATGTCACAACTATGGTTAGTGATGACCACTAATATGCTTACCAATTGATAGAATATCCTTCCCAGATGATTCTGTTGAAAATTTTTATAACCACCCAGGTGGGGCCACTAAGGTACGGCTAAGGTACCAGATATATATAAGCAAGATTGACACATATATTAGTGGTTAATGACTCACTCAGCACCAGTTCCAATCACTTTATTATCTGGGTTTCTAGGATCTGGAAAGACTACTTTGGTTGAACACATTTTGACCAGTGACCATGGTCTAAAAATCGCAGTGATCATTAACGATGTGTCGAAATTGAACATTGATGCAGAGCTAATCAGACACCATAAGGTAACAAACAAAGAAGAAGAGCTCGTTCAGCTTCAGAATGGATGTATTTGTTGTACTTTGAGAGGAGACTTGCTCCAAGAATTAGTGACACTCGGAACAAATGGCGAATTTCAGTACATCTTGATTGAATCTACCGGTATTTCTGAGCCCATGCAAGTTGCTGAAACGTTTACCACTGAGTTTAGTGAAGCTCTCTTAGAAGAAGATCTGTCGCTAAATGAAAAGGAAACAAAAGTAATCACAGATGTTATAAACCTTGGTGGTCTACAACAGATCACCAAACTTGATACTTGTGTAACTGTGGTGGATGCTGTGAACTTTTTGTCTACTTTTGAAACAACTGACTTTTTGGCCGATAGATTTGGTAACTCTGGTCAACAAGAAGATGAACGTACAATATCAGATTTAATGACTGATCAAGTGGAGTTTGCTGACGTTATTGTGATTAACAAATGTTCACAGGTCAAGACCAAGAAATTGAAGAAAGTGTTGCAAGTTGTGAAAGCACTCAATCCCTTGGCAAAGATAATTGAGACTAACTATTGCAAAGTTGACATTAAAAGTGTTATCAACACTAATAAGTTTGATTATGAAGTAGCAACGACTTCAGCCGGTTGGCTACAGAGCATCAATGAAATGCAAATGCGCGACAACGATGGTACTAAGAATCTTGCTCCAAAGCCCGAAACTGAAGAATATGGGATTTCCAATTTTGTGTACACCTCAAGACGGCCATTCCATCCAAAGAGATTGTTTGAGCTTATCAGAGACAAGTTTTTTGTTATCGAGCAACCAAAAGTAGAGGATGCCGATGAACAAGAAGAGGAGGTACTAGAAGAAGATTTTGAGAGCGAAGACGAATATGAAGAAACTTCCGAGAAAGAATTGGTGAAAAACAAGAAGCGCTCCCCATTAGGACCAATACTCCGTTCGAAGGGTTTTTTATGGCTAGCTACTCGTCATATTATGAGAGGAGAATGGTCGTCTTCTGGAATAATGTTGACTTTAAGAGGAGGACTTCCTTGGTTTGATGTGGTTAAACCAGAACTTCCAGCAGAAGCTGAGGAGCTTATTGCAAAAGATATGGCGGGGGAATTTGGCGACAGAAGAAACGAAATTGTTTTTATTGGAGTAGAAATTAACAAGAGTCATCTTGTTAATTATCTTGACAAGTGCTTGCTTGATGATGAGGAGTACGAGACCTATAAACAGATCATCAAAAAGGAGGACAATCTTTTCAAAATTGACCGAGCTTTACAAGAAGAATTTGACGACGGGTTTGAAGACTGGATCGAGTACGAGGAAGAGTGTTTGCATAAGCTTTCTTGATTCATTTAATATACATCATTCAATACATCCATCTGTAATTGGGGTTTGCAGGACCTTCACGCAACTCGGAGGTTGGTACATCCTTGTAAGAAAGAGTTACACCTTGCTCTTTATTTCTGCGGCGATTGTCGTACAACATGAACAAGGTTATCGACAGAATCAATACAATGGCCAATCCACCGAAGCCTGCAGTGATTCCCAACGCTGGAACATATTTGGGTGCATCTTGGGACCGGAATATATTAGTTGAAATGAGACCAGCTGCATTGGCTAATGGTACTCCGACTGAACTGATGACCACTCTTCTGTTTTCATTGGGAGTGTTGTTATTGTACCATGTGGAAGTCAACACCGATGAGGCTGAAGCTCCAGTTGTCATAAGGAAACAAGCAAAGTAGGCAGCACCAAGATTGTTGTGTACGTCAATGGCACCATACACGGCAAAGCCAATCAAGGTAACAATCACAGCAATGCAGATAAATACCGATCTGACTCTGAAGTAGTCAGAGCTGAAAGCAAGTGCAATAAGCGCTACTGCACCCCATACGTTAGGGGCGACAGTGTATAAGTTGGTTTGCACGGTAGACTTACCCAACACTCCAACAATCTGAGGAAACCAGTTGTTGATGGAGTTCAATGGCACACCAATGCACACTTCCACGAACATCCAGCCGATAGCCACAGGGTGCTTGAACACTTTGACAGCATCTTTGAACGAGATGGTTTCACCAGAAGCAGCAGAAGAGTCGGTAGCCACTCTTCTCATAGCACAAGCCCGCTCCTCCTCACTGAAGAACTTTGCAGTTTCGACTGAACGAGGCAAGAAGAAGAATGCAATAGCAGCGAATAAAAGAGTGCAGCTTCCTTCAACCAAGAATAAAATTTGCCAGCCGTGAATGTTAGGATTGTTGATTTGGAAGATTCCAAACGAAAGCAAACCGGAAAAGGCATTGGCAATGTTAGCAGCAGCATAGAAGATTGCAAGACGGCGGGCAAGTTCGTGTCTTCTGTAGAACTTTGTCAAGTAGTAGATGATACCAGGGAAGAAGGCCAGCTCACACATCCCCAAGAACCATCTAGCTGCCATCAAGGAGCCAAAGTTGAACACCGACACCGCCAAGAGAGTGATGCTACCAAACGTGAACATCAACACTGGGATCACCCGAGCAGGATTATAACGCTTAATGAGGAGGGAAAGCGGAAACGCAAACAACACAAACGGAATGTAGAAGATCGACAACATCAAGTTCCACCGATCACCGGTGATATCCAAGTCTGTGTCAAGCCCATCGGTTTTGGCGTTGGAAATATTACCTTTGTCCAATGCATTGAAAAGATACATAACTGCTGTCATGGGGAGAATACGAAAATCAAGCTTACGACAAATTCTCTGTTCAAGCTTGTGGTCAACGTGATCGTCAGTGACAGGAATAATTCCTCCATTATTGGAAGTGACATGGTCGAAAAGTTGGGGAGCAGATTCCTGGCTGGACAACGATTTACGCTCTACCACGGAAGTAGTCTTGGTCATATCCTTGGACATTGTGAATAGAGAGCATCTGGACGGGCCTTAAGTACGACGAAGTGGAGAGATAACGAGATCAATCGAGTGTGGGGAAAGGTGGTGGGGGCACCCTTGGCCAACTGCCGTGCATGCACAATAGGCCTTGCATGCGATGGACCGTTAGATCGCAGAAGTGGGGGGTGCCGTGGTGGGGGCACCAGTATAAAGCTCACCTTGAGGACGGGCGCATTATTTTTTAAGCAATGGTTGCAGAGAAGTTGGAATGGTCCGCAATTGATGGGCAAGAGCACCCAGTGTTGGGTCCTGCTTGGAAAAGCAATGGCCATGTTTTCACATCCGGTATAGTCGGCCAAAATTATACCACCGGAGAAATTCCTGAGTCGCTTGAGGAACAGACGGAGCTTGCTATTGCCAATGTGAAGCGTGTGCTTGAGGCCCTGGGCTCCAGCCTCGACAAGGTGTTCAAGGTGATGATGTTCATCTCCCATGCTGACTACAAGACTTTCAACACCATCTATGGAAAGTACTTCCCACAAAAGCCAGCCCGGAGCTGCGTGATTGCTGCGTTTATGGACGCCAGAATCAAGGTCGAATTGGAGGTTATAGCAACTACAGATTAAATAGCGTAGTACATATATCAACACATCCATACACCCGTATCTATACCAGCGTATCTCTCCACATTTTCAGCATGGAAAAGCGTCGACGCAAAAGAATCCACGGTCTGTTTGAATGCGACCATCCAGACTGTGGGCGAGTATTTTCTCGTGCAGACCATCTATCTCGTCATAAGAGAAACCATGACGAAGCAAAAGGCTATCAGTGTAGTTGGCCAGGATGTGGACGAATGTTTGCTCGGAATGACATCAAGGAGAAGCATCTACGGCGCCATAAGGAGCGGGAAATGAAAGCGGTAGGAACAGCAGCGGCAGCAACAGAAAAATCAGTCCCCCCACCAAGGGTCCTAAGCCTGCCCCCACCGCAGGACCCCATGCTAGATCAGACTAAGAGTGGAGAAAGTCTGGGGTACTCGACGGAGCAGCCTTCTGCAAGCGGCCAGACACAAGAGAACAGTTTGGGTGCCGCGGGGACAATCTCTGGCCAAACTGTTATGGACGAAAATGGAAGCTTGGGTAAGTCGCTTTCTCCATCTGACCTTATAGAGTGGCTTTTTCACGACGATTTGGAAATTAATAATAACAATGCCGGGACTGGTCCTTCTCCGGACCGGCCCTCAGGGTTTTCCCCCATGTCGTTTCTTGAAACTATGTTCGCCGTGTCTCCGGAGTTTCCTCATTCCAACACTCGGAAAAGCGTTGATGAAAAGATCCGTCTGACGCTTGTAGCGCTCATTCCACAGCTAGAGTATCGATCAGACTTTGGCTTGAGACAAATTGAGCGATGCCTCCAGGTCTATTGGCTCATATACCACCCGCAGTACCCCATACTTCATAAACCATCGTTTTCAAATTATGAAGCACACCCTCTACTCCTTCTAGCCATGATCATGTTGGGCGCTGGTTTAAGTCCTTGCACTGGAGCTGACGAGCGGGAGGTGTTACAGCACCCTAAGTCACTAGCGGATGAAATAGCAGTTCCGCTTCGATGGCTTATACTTTCGAACGCAGATTGCAAACCACCCGCCAGACTATGGGTCATTCAAAGCTTGCTCCTTTTGGAGACTTATGAAATCACCAGCACAACTCGATTTCTTCATGAACGTGCGTACTTGCATCATGGAGCCAAAATACAGCTTCTTCGCCGTTCGCCTGTTTTGGGTGGAGACCCTTTAAAAGACGAAGACGAGGACGATGCCTACCTTCCAGCAAACCACGTATGGAGAAAATGGGTTGAGGTAGAATCCATGAAAAGGGCTACGCTAATGGCATTCTATTTGGATACTGTCCATGCTACTGTCTATGGTCATATGATTGTACTATACGCCCATCAGATCCGGTTATCGCTTCCTTGCGAAGACGAGTTGTGGGAGTTTGATAATTTGGGACTGAAAGCCGACTCTTTTAAAGGGTTGAAGACACCAAAATTTTTAGGAGCGCTCAAAAGCTTACTACACCGCCAGAAAATACGCACATCATCATTTGGGAAAAAGATCTTGCTTGCTGGTCTTCTAACCATCATGTTCCAGATGCAGCAAAAAGATTTACAATTGTCCTTCATCGAATGGAATTCTGTGAAAGACTCGTGGACTGATACTATCTCTCTTGCCATAGATGTTTGGAGAGTCGACATTTGTACCCCAGGATGTTGTTCCATTGACACTTCCTTGTGCTTTGATCCTGAAGACCGTAAACTTCTACCACTGATGCTTAGAGCAGATGACCTGCGGTGTAAGTTTGCCCTCTACCATATCTCACAAATTTACATGAGAATCACTCATTACGATTACATTATTTATGCTGGAGCACCCAGTCGGATGAACGTGAAAGTTGGAGAGCATGAATACCGTACAGTTGAAAACAGAATACTACAATGGTCCCAGTCGTCGGCGGGGCGCATTTCTGTCATACATGCGTACATGTTTCTATTTGAAATGCTCTTGTCGCCGAATAATGAAGATATCACATTCACCTACGATCCTAACGGTGATCCCTTTTTACACCGCAAGAATATTATGGCCAGTGCAATCTTGGTGATCTTTGCATACAATTTTTCGTTGGAAGGTCCGGAATCAAACATCTTTGAACAATTACCACCAAATACCAATTTCTACCCAGACAAGGAAGATGGATATTCCTACTTGCGTCGTATTCGACGTCATTTGGGACAGATATCTGGCACCCGGGTAGAGACACCTACGTTTGTTCCGAATAGCAACGACAACTTAACAAGCACAGTGTATCATTCGATGATCCGACAGCATGCTGAAAACCTTCCAGCAGTTCCCAACAAAAACCATGTGGCTGGTCTACTCAAGCTCTTTCACAAAATGTTTGAAACATCCAACTGGGAAGTGGGCATTGAGTATTCCCGGCTTTTCCAAAACGCTATTGAGCGATCGTTGGGAAGAAAGAAAATCTCTTGTGACGGAATGTATTTAGTTTAGTTATAAAGAGCTTTTTTGGCAGCAGTGGTAGTATCTCTAACTAAGTCTTGACCCTGTTTCATGACCGCATCCATAACCATAGCTGGATGAGGCATACCGGGGTAGATCACGATGGTGGTAGGGACGCCGTTCTTCTTCAATTTCTGAGCGTAGGCTTCTGCTTCTGACCGTAACACATCACATCCACAGCATGCAATGAAGCAAGGGGGTAATTTCGCAAAAGACTCATCGGGATAGAACAATGGAGACGATTCTGGTTCGGCATGCTCACCGTTCTGAAGGTACAACTTGCGGTACCAAAGCATCTTTTCGGCAGGAAGCTGGGTTGTATGTTCATTTTCACCCCAAGATGGCATGGTTTCGGCAGTAGCGGTGTTATCAGTGACAGGAACCACCAAGTAGTGGAACTTCACTGGTGGATATTTTTCACTGAAGCTCGAATTGACATACTTGTGTGTGACAATAGCAGTTAAATTACCTCCAGCAGATGATCCAGCTACACAGATCCTGGTGTTGTCAATGCCAAGCTCCTTGGGAGCACTTTCAAAGCCCCAGATCAAAGCCTCGTAGGCATCGTGGACAGCAGCTGGATATGGGTCTTGTGGAGCCAATCTATAATCCACCGAGACCACAATGCTTTGACTATTATCGGCGATCTTTGTGCAATACGAGTTCTCGGTGGTGATTCCACCAAGAACCCAGCCTCCTCCGTGATACCAGATCACCAATGGCCATCCATCTTTGGGAGCTGCTCCATGGGGAACGAAGACTCGAGCCGGTACAGGCTTTGGACCGTCGGTGTGTTTCCGAGGGATCTCGATATCGAAAATCTTGGCCATATCGTTCAATGGGGTCTGGCCAGGAATCACGTTTCCAGCCCTTCTCAATTCGTCCAACGGAACTCTGTGTGTGTAGACAATGTTGGCATTGGAGCTCAAGTTTTTGTTGAAAAACTTGACGTACTCAGGATCCAATTTGTTCACCATGGATTCGTGGATTTTGAAGGGCGTGGGGGGCACGCCTCCAGCAAAAGAGTAGTCGTCTTGAAGGATGTATTGTGACATTGATTATACAGTGACAATTGCAGCTTAAATATCACTGAGAGTGGGGGAACCCGGTGGAGGATGTGATGCGAACCCCAGATTCGGAGTCGCCCCCACCAGGCTGAATCCGCGGTGGGGGTCAAGAGTCCTTATCTAGAGAGATAAGATAAGAAATGCGATTGTTGCTTATCACGATAGTGCTGCCACTGTTGTCCAATAGCAACATGCTGTATCCGGCTTCCGTTCATCCCTATCTTTTCAATTCGATCTCATCGCACATAAAAAGTGCCCCACTTTCAAACCCTTCACTTACCCCACAATCCCAACGGCGGTGGGGGGAGTCCCGGCGCCCTGCAGGAAAGGCAACTCTGAGGTCCGGCAGCTATATATTGTCTGGAGAGGGGCCACACAACAAAAATGCCGTTCTGTTCCGACTTCAATGCACTTCCAGACAAAAAATCACTTGTGTCCCATTACAAGGGTACCAAGGTTGCTCATTTGAGCACCCCCAATTTCGTGGTGGATCGAGCTATCTTCCGCAAGAACTGCGACCAAATGTTGGAAAATGCCCACAAGTTGAAAGCCGAGTTCCGTGCTCATGTCAAAACCCACAAGACGGTCGAGGGAACCGAATTGCAACTTGGGTCAGGAAAGCACACCACCGATCGCATTGTGGTGTCGACTTTGAGAGAGGCATGGATGGTGATGCCTTTGGTGGAAGCCGGTAAGATCAAGGATATCCACTTCAGTTTGCCAGTTTATGAGACAGCATTGGACGAGCTTGTTGCGGTCAGTGCCAAAGTTCCACAGTTGAGGGTTATGTTGGATCATTCTGAACAATTGGACTTGTTGACCTCTTACAACAAGCTGCATCCCCATGCCAAAAAGTGGTCCATCTATATCAAAATCAACATGGGTACCAACCGTGCTGGTTTAATCAACGACACTGAGAACTTGAAGAAGACCATTGAGAAGGCATTGACTCCAGAAGTTAGGGCCGCAGTAGATATCTATGGTTTCTACTGTCATGCGGGCCATTCTTACAGTTCCAAAACGGAAGATGCAGCAAAGGATTTCCTCCTTCAGGAAATCTTCCACGCTAACAAAGCTACCAAAGAAGCCCTCAACATTGACCCCTCCTTGAAGTTGCACATGTCTGTTGGTGCTACTCCCACTGCCCACGCTTCGGAATGCTTGACCAACGAAGAATTGGAGCTGAAATTGGGTGAGTCTCTCGCAGGTACATTGGAATTGCACGCTGGAAACTATCCTTTCTGTGACTTGCAGCAGGTTGCTACCAACTGTATTAGCTACAGTGACGTTTCCATCAAGCTCTATGCTGATGTTGTGTCTACATATCCCAGTAGAGGAGACAAGGGTCCGGGTGAACAGTTGATTAACGCTGGTGCAATTGCATTGGCTAGAGAAACAGGACCAATGCCTGGTCATGGCAGAATTGTTGAACCAGCAGGATATGAGAATTGGGTGGTTGGCCGTTTGAGTCAAGAACATGGAATCTTGATCCCAGAAGAGGATAAGCCCACCAATTTTATACCAATCGGCACAAGAGTTGGGGTTGTTCCTCAGCACAGTTGTATCACTGCTGCAGCACACCCATGGTTTTACGTAGTGGAGGGAGATGAAGTGGTTGATGTGTGGGTTCCATGGAGAGGATGGTAATAGATATGAGAATAGTTAGAAGCATATACTAATTCATCTTATAAGTTTGACAGTAACCGTTAAGTAAGTTAGCGGGTGGTGACCAATTCTTCGGAAGGAGGGGATTCTAGAAAATCTAAACAATGGTAAAATTTGCAAATGTGACGGAAGTAAAGAAAATACATAGCACTGTTTCTACTACTCAACTACGCTAATTTCAAATCAATTTATTGAGATCTATAAAGAATCCTCAACCTCTTTCAATGCCTTCAAGTCGCCCTGAAACTTGTTGTAAGCTTCAACAGTAAAATAGTGGTTCAATGGGGGTCTAGCAGTGATGCCAGTACCAAAGCCGTAAAACTCCTTCAATGCATACTTGACACCATTGATGTTAAGCTCACCGACCAACTTTTCACATCTGTTGATCAATAATTGGAGCTTGGCAGCTTCTTGCAACTCGCCCTTCTGGTAAAGGTTGAATAATTGCACCAAAGATTTGGGGAAAAGTGCCGAGAGACCATCAATGGCACCGTAAAAACCAACGGTCAAAGCAGGCAATAACACTTGTCCCAAACCAGTGAACAATCTGAAGTTGGTGCTCTTGATTTTGGGGTCTTGGGCAACAAGTGTGTACTCATCAACATTGCAGTGTGTAAATTTGGCACCAACAATCTTGGGGTGAGCAGCAAGCTTTCTGTAAGAGTCAGCTGTGATGGTAACCATGTTGCTCGTACCTGGGTAGTTGTAAATTAAGATTGGTAGGGCCGACTTGTCGGCCACCCGAGTGAAATAGTCGACAATTCCAGCTTGCGACGTAAGGTGAGGACCAAAGAAACCTGGAACCAACACGATGAAGAAATCAGCACCAGCTTGTTTAGCGGAGACAGACTCTTCTACGACTTCTTCAATGTTAGCCATCGATGGAGCTCCTGCAATAATCTTGAATTCTGGATCGGAAACTGCTCCACGCAAAGCGGCTACCACGTCATGTCTCTCCTTTCTAGTCAAATGGGCAGCTTCCCCCATGGAACCACACACAACTAAACCTTGGATTTTGCGTTCATAAAGAAACTTGGCATGCTTCACCTGAGACTCCAAATCCAAGTAATGGTCGTCTTGTTGATAAAAGGTGGTAACCGGGGTATAGATTCCTGCTGGGACAACTTCACTAGCAACTGTCATTGGCAACATCTGGACCAGCGACGGTGGTTATATATTCAACCCCCACCGGTGAAACTTCCCCACAATGTGCCCCCATCCCCACACAACAGCAGGTCTCGTCCCCCACCATGATCCGGCACCGTTGGTGGGGGCAAAGTTGGTTCAATCGACCCTGCATGTAGTTTGTTTACTATGTGGCATCCATACACCAACCTGCCATCGACCTGCTGGTTCCTTGGCGTGTAATGTGATTACAGATCCAACCAGAATTCATGACACGCCTCAAAAAACGGATATCCGCCCGGATTTCTGAGAACAATAACCGTCTGCTCGCCAAGCTGCATGTCCGCCGTGTTTATCTGCAGACTGCGCCTGATCTCTGCGTGCGGCGTCGTAAGTTGCGAATTACGAGTAAGAAAACAGATGGCTTGCATAGCGCGCCGCATGATTCATCACCAAAATATTAACGGCACGCTTGGTGAAATCGTGTATAAGAGGGCTGGCTACCGTTTTCTGTCGCTTCTGATTATAGAATTTTCCTGACCGCACGAAAAGTTAGAATGAAGCCTGTCTTCAGTTTAACTTTATTGTCGTCTGCATTAGGCGCAGTTATTTATCCAGTCTGTTTTGAAGAACAGATCAAAGAAATTCTAAATGTGGATCACTTGGAGCCGCCCAGTGAGTTTCCTACGGGTATAAAGGTGGTTTTCGTGTATGCGAATGGTCCACAAGAAACGGAGCAAAATACGTTTCAAGATGAAGTTGGCGATGCTGGTCATCACCAAGATGGTAAACACAACGGCCATATTTTAGAGGCAACAACTACCATTACTGCTACGCGCAAGGGGAAGTTGTACACATCTACGGTGGCAATGACTACAACTGCCACCACAGGTTTAAACGGGAATACACCGTTGACGAATATGCACTTTGGTGGACCGACAACCACTTCTACAATTTTCACGGCATCAGCAACACCTCAATCCTCCAGCTTCACATCTCAGGAGCGCTTGTCGACCAAGCAGAGAAACCCATTGGCTTTAGGCGGTGACAAGGTGTCTCGTAGGCTCGAACACTCTATCAATATTGCAACTATCACTGATGGAATTGCATTCACGAATGCCCCTGAACCTACAACAGGTACGAAACAACAACCTCTTCTTACTACCAAGATTTCTCTACCTTCGAAAGCTCAGCTGGCTGATTCTCTTGCCCTGAAAGCTTTGACAGGGCACATATCCTCAGCATCGAGCACAGAGAAGGTTACCAGGACCACAGGAGCTCCTTTTTACATTACGACTTCATCAGTCGTGAGGCTGTCTCACAGTTCTTTGAGCAGTGGGAGGTACCTCAATTCCAGTCGCGTAATCCAACCGGCTTCGAGTCTGATATTCTCACAATCCCTGTTAGCAGCAACTTCAAGTTTACTGGCATTAATATCGTCTTCTACGGTATCTAATTCCAGCTCACTGGCACTACCATCGTCTTCGGTGACTTCACTGACTAACAGCACCGCAAGTCTAGTTCAAACCTCCAGTGTTAGTAGCACAACACCCTCGAGCTCTTCACCTCACATATTCCGAGTGTTTGCTGCCTCAAGTAACGCCAACGGGTTTACCGGTGATTTATTCAAAGCGATATCGACTTATGCGGTATCTGGGAACTTCCCTCGTAAGCAATTGCCGTTGAAGATTCCATCAGGTGTTTCGAACTCCGACAAGTACCAAACCAACAAGTTCTATGTGAACCTTTTCCTTGGCGATCAAACTAACATGATCTGGTCGTATCCATACGGTATGCAATTTCTGAAATCAACTTATTACGGATGGGCTGTTCAGCATACTATTCCACAAGATAAGGTTTTTGGAAATGTGAACAGTAACAACAATAACCCATCGTACTATTTCAACCCTACCAATATCAAGGAAATGGTTTTCTCTGCCGTGTCATTCAAATCTAATCTTCAAATGACAGTTTCCAACATGAAGGTGATGTCTGCTTTGGTGAAGTTGGGCCTGGCCACTAATTACATTGAGGTTCCAGTTGTTCAAGGAATGGGATTCGTGACTTCGATTTACCACGGAAATCTTGTGCCTCAGCTTAATTCTGCCGTTGGTTTCAAAACCGTTGTCAAGGAGTCGTCTTCAAACTTGAAGTCCAACATTTTGAAGTTCCGTGCTACATTATTCAGTGGCACACAGTACTTGATCTATGTGACGTTCCCAAGCGGTCAAAGCACAAGCGGTTTCTCATTCTCGGTTCCCAACTCGTACGCCATAAAGGCTAACAAGAATATTGATGGATTGCAAATTCAAATTGCAGTAGCTCCCTCCTCATCGCAAGACAAGTTCTATGACCAATCAGCGGGAATGTATGTGACTGAATCCAAGATCAAGGGTCACGGATATGGTGGTACCAGAGGAGAGTATATCTTCGCGTATGGAACTAAGGGATCCTCCACCTCAGGTAAACCAATTGTTTTCTTATTGCCTCACCATGTTGAGCTGATTGACAGCACAACCAAGAACGCCGCTACTGGAATTACCTTAGCTTCTACCACAAAGGGAAATATGGCAGCCTACTTGACCAATTCAGTAGTCTTGCAAGAAAATTTGAATTACAACATTCAATTCTTACCGTGGGTCCAAGAAATGGGAGCCACCAAGCCATTTTATACAAGCAATCAACTCAAGCTCATTGCCCAGGTTGCAAACTCGGAGCTTTCTGTTGACATCAAGAGATTGGTTCTTTCCATGAATTCGAATTATTATTCCGGGAAAGTCCTTGATAAGTATGCATACATTCTTTTGGTGGTTAGTGACATCATTGGCAATGAAGCTTTGGCTAAATCAACATTAAAGATCCTTAAGGATACCTTTGCTGTGTTTACAACGAACAAGCAGTTCTACCCATTGATGTACGATACAAAGTTCGGAGGTATCACGTCGACGGCATCCCAAGGCGGTGACACTGGTGTGGAGTTTGGAAGTGCGTACTACAATGACCACCACTTCCACTACGGTTATTTTGTCCACGCAGCTGCCGTGATCGGATACGTCGACAAGAAGTATGGAGGAACATGGTATAAAGATCAGCAGTTTTGGGTGAATGCGCTCATCAGAGATGTAGCGAACCCATCGCCTGACGATAAACAGTTCCCAATCTTCAGAATGTTTGACTGGTTCACTGGCCATTCATGGGCTTCTGGGCTCTTTGCTGGTGCTGATGGAAGAAATGAGGAATCCAGTTCGGAAGACTACAACTTTGCATATGGCATGAAGCTTTGGGGTAAGGTTTCTGGCAACCAAAGAATGGAATCCACCGGTGATCTTATGCTTGCTGTAATGAAGCGCAGTATGAACAAGTACATGTACTACTCGTCATCGAATTCAGTTGAACCATCCCAGATCTTGCCCAACAAGGTGTCTGGTATTTTGTTCGACAACAAGATTGACTACACTACATACTTTGGAACACCAAAGGATCATCCGGAATACGTGCACGGCATCCATATGCTTCCTATCACTCCAGCTTCATCGCTCATTCGAGGAAGCGCCTATGTCAAAGAGGAATGGCAGCAACAAATCACCACCTTTATATCCAAAGTCAGCGATGGATGGGCAGGTATTTTGAGATTGAACCAGGCTTTATATGACGCAGCTTCCTCATATGCATTTTTCTCTTCTAGCTCGTGGTCTCCAGCGTACTTGGACAACGGTCAGAGTCGTACATGGAGTTTGGCGTTCTCAGCTGGTGTCAGCAATGCCTTAGCTTGATTATTAATTTTAATTTATAGTTCTAATCAATAATTCAACTCAATAAATTACATGCTATATGCTTAATCAAATGCCAACTGTTTCTTGATTTCGGCAATGGCCCTTCCGGGGTTCAAGCCCTTTGGACAGGTTCTGGCACAGTTCATAATGGTGTGGCATCTATACAAAGACATGGAGTTCTGCAACATTTGCTTTCTGGCTTTGGTGGCCTCGTCACGAGAGTCAATCAACCATCTGTAAGCTTGCATCAATACGGCTGGACCCAAGTATTCCTGTTGGTTCCACCAGTAGGAAGGACAGGAGGTCGAACAACAGGCACACAAAATACACTCGTAAAGACCGTCCAACTTGGCTCTGTCTTCGATGCTTTGCAAGTTCTCTCTGCCATCGCTTGGTGGAGTGTCTCTTTGCAAGTAAGGTTGAATCGACTTGTACTGTTTGTAGAAATGAGTCAAGTCAGGAACCAAGTCTCTGACCACAAACATATGTGGTAATGGGTAGATCTTGGTATCCTTGGAGGTATCTTTGTCTATTTTACACAAACAAGCCAAGGTGTTTACACCACCAATATTCATAGCGCAAGAACCACAAATTCCTTCACGACAAGATCTTCTAAACGTCAAGGTGGAGTCTTGCTCGTTCTTGATTTTCAAAATGGCGTCCAAGACCATAGGTCCACATTGGTTAAGATCGACTTCGTAGGTCTTCATTTGAGGTTCAACCTCTGGAGTATCAGGATTCCATCTGTAGATCTGGAACTTCTTTATAGCAGCAGGCTGGGCCAGGGTGGCCAAGCCTCTGAAAGGAAGTCTCTGTCTGGTTAATGATTTGAGCATCGTGTGAAGGTGACGAAACAAGCGTGAGATTATAACCCCGGACGATTGGAAATTGAAATTTCTCGCGGTTTCATTGGTCGGATATATGCAGGAAAGAGTCCGGGGAGATTGCGAATACGGAAGAGGTCGGAGTGTAGAGAAGTTCATGGGGAACTACTGGATAGATGTACTGAAGTAAAGCGAGGGAGTGGTTAAGTGTAGCGGCATCATGGAGCTATAATGCATTGCTTCAATTGAGAAATGAAAAACCTTAGAAATGAATATTTGTCTACCGCAACTTGTCGCAGTGTTCTTCTGCCTCCACTGGTTCTTCACCTTACTGTCTTACATCAGAACTAACAGCCTGAAAGCAACATACGAAATTCCCTACACAATTATACCTCTCTTATAAACTAAGCTCTTCAAGCAAACACGTGACTCGCTTGTGATGAACGTAATCAGGTTAGGCATCTCCCTCGGAGCAAGAGCTGTTTCCGAAGTAAATGGCTCATCTAACAGCAACCTTAAGTCATTATAGGCTTTTTGCCCGGTCGGGCCGCTTGGCCGTGGTCGGTCGTCCTGCAGACAACAAATGGCTCGGCGCACCACCCCACTAAAATCCTGCATGTGAAGCTGTCAAGCTGCATGCCATTTTTGCAGCTAACGGTCAAAAACAGCTCGGAAGATGATAAGTGTATCCGAGCGTTGCTATATAATGAGGTGGAATTGAGTGGAATTGCACTTCAAAAATCGCAATCAATTATACAAAATGAGTTTAAGTAAAGGAAAAGTTCTTCTCGTGCTTTACCGTGGTGGTCAACATGCCCAGCAGGTAAAGGGTCTTTTGGGTAGTCTTGAGAATGAATTAGGCATTCGCAAGTATATCGAATCCAAAGGGTATGAGCTTGTTTCCACTGACAGTAAGGACCCAATTGGCAACTCGGAGGTTGATAAGCATCTCAAAGACGCTGAAATTGTTATCACTACTCCATTCTTTCCTGCTTACATCACGAAAGAACGTATTGCCAATGCTCCAAAGTTGAAGATGTGTGTCACTGCTGGTGTAGGATCAGACCACATCGACTTGAATGCCGCTAATGAACGTCAAATTACTGTTACTGAGGTGACTGGCTCAAATGTTGTTTCGGTCGCAGAACATGCTGTTATGACCATTTTGGATTTGGTTCGGAACTTTGTTCCAGCTCATGAGCAAGCTATCTCTAAGGGATGGGATATTGCTGCAGCTGCCAAGAACCTGTTTGACTTGGAGGATAAGACAGTAGCAACTGTCGGTGCTGGTCGTATTGGTTACCGTATTTTGGAGCGTTTAATTGCTTTCAACCCAAAGAAATTGTACTACTACGACTACCAGGATCTTCCAAAGGAGGCAATTGACAGATTGAACAAGGCTTCTGAAGTCTTGAATGGCCGTGGAGACATTGTTGAGAGAGTTGAGTCGCTCGAAGAGATGGTTGGCAAGGCTGATGTTGTTACCATTAATGCTCCATTACACGAAAAGACTAAAGGTTTGTTTGACAAAAACTTGATTTCAAAGATGAAGGATGGTGCGTGGTTGGTCAACACTGCCCGTGGAGCAATTTGTGTTGCTGAAGATGTTGCAGATGCTCTCAAATCAGGTAAGTTGAGAGGATATGGTGGTGATGTCTGGAACGAGCAACCAGCTCCAGATAACCATCCATGGAGAAGTATGAGAAACCAGTTTGGTGGAGGTAACGCTATGACTCCACACATCTCTGGTACCTCTTTGGATGCTCAAGCTCGTTATTCTGCTGGAGTGCAAAACATCTTGGAAAGTTACTTTACTGGTAAGCATGATTACCGTCCTCAAGATGTGATCGTTGCAGGAGGCAAGTATGCTACCAAGGCTTATGGAGAGAGAAACGAGAGCAAGTAGAAGATAGTTCCTGTTCCTGAGTATATGTTTTCTTCATTTCTAGAAATTATGAGATAATGCAAAACCTCACAATAATGCAAACAATAGATTGGCGGAGGATATTATCCCAACAATACAGGTGGACAATTCTAAGAAGAACAGAGAACCAGCACGGCAAGAAGTAGATAAATGTACGGACTTGCCCTGTACTTCTCTATGTAGCATGTAATTCTACAACTGACCAACATGATGCTCGTTACTATTTACAATGCCGGACTATACTTTGGTCCCGTTACCTAGCGGAGGTCACGGTGCCACCCACATTACGATCACTATATCGTTTATGGCTCACTGTAATCCCTTTATTCACTTGTGGCTACTCCACTTTGTTCACTCGGTGATAGAGTCCTTGATAACCAACTTTCTCGAATGTGTATCGAAATGATCGCTGATCTCCTTGAAGGTCATGGCCAGCGGATCGGCCTCCATGCTGTGTTTGTCCTTAAATGTGACCGATACTATGGGTTTTTCAGTGGCCGGCGACTTCGACGTAAGTACTTTATATTCCACAGCGCATGATGTACGCAAGGAAGCAGGTATTCTGGACAAGAACAAGCGTGCAGGCTTAGCACTGGTGGCAAAAGGGTCGAACTTGACCGACACCTTGGTGAAATATTTGGTGATCATTAGAAGAAGACGTCAAGAAGTGAAAATTTCCAAGTGCGATGTCTGCAGGACGTCGATCACCGATTTTGCAAAACGACTGCGAAATCGCAAACCCCGATAAAGAGCGTTCGTTATTTACAGCATGGCTTTGTGTTATATTGCGTAATGAGGAGTCTATAACTATATTTAGGCTCACCAAAGCAGCATAGTCTGTTCACAAGAAAACGTGCCCATAACCACGGTTATGGCCACGGGTGCAGCCACAATCGATTGCGGAGTTGAACCTCCCGGGATAGACGTCCAGCATAATCTCTACCAGAAGCACTGTGGCAACTCTGTTTTGCAGTAGTACCAAAAAATTTACGATTGAGTTCTCTACATGGCAGGATTTGCCTAAACATGCTACACAGATTGCTGCGCTACATGATACTTGAAGATGGATGCCCAACAACAACATCGAAAACGCGACTTGCCTTGTATATATTTTCTAAAATGAGCCTGCTCACAGACACTTGATGTCGTGGCTCTATTGTTGAAGCGCTTTTGTTCGCAATTATGGACCTTATTATCTCCAGCTATTGTTCAGACTTTCGCACCTTTACAAACTTATTGACCAAATCGGTAATAATAAGAATGTGTTGGTTCCAGCATTGTTTCCACACGTGACGATAGACACAAGTGGGCTACTTCTAGAGAGTGGTTGCGAACGAAAGCAGCCATCCCAACAAACGGATTATCTAAATAGCTATTGTCACCAATGCCCGATTTCCGGTGCACAACCCCACTCGTACCAATCCGGAGATGCAAATCCCCTAACCAGAGCTTGGACCTCCTTTGACGTGAAACTAGTATTGTTCTTCCCGCCACAATGCTCTGCCAGGTAGTTTACGGTAACCAGGGTGGTGGTTGTCCGTATAAAATCGAACCCAAGCCCAGAACTGTTGCTAAGTGAGTTTATCTGCCTTCTTTTCCTTCGTTTGTAATTATAATTTAGGCTGCCAGATGTTCACGAAATCGGCAGCGGCAGCAATTGCTCTCACTGCGTCCTCCTTCCTTCTTGGAGGCGCCGAAGCTAATAACAAATACTTGTATGATGACTACGCGGACTTGGCCGCAAAGGAAAACTCCAAAACCTACTGCTTGGCAAACGACTTGGTCCAAATCGATGCTACCGATGTGGACAAGAGAGGCTTGATCGATGCAGGCGCTGGTCTTGCAGGTGAGCTCGACACTCCTCTTGCTGACGCTGCTGCTGGAATCGCCGGAGGCGCTTCAATCTTGAAGAGACACTTGGTTGAAGCTGGACTTGGCGCAGCTGCTGAAGCTGAGATCGCAGGTCTTGCATCTGCCGGACTCGCTGCTGGTGCCGAAGGCTCAATCTTGAAGAGACACTTGGTTGAGGCCGGACTTGGTGCTGCTGCCGGACTTGACGTGGCTGGACTCGCTTCTGCTGGACTTGCTGCAGGTGCTGAAGGCTCCATTCTCAAAAGACATTTAGTCGAAGCCGGTGCTGGACTTGCTGGCGAACTTGATACCCCTATTGCCGATGCTGGAGCTGGTATTGCCGGTGGTGCATCCATTCTCAAGAGACACTTGATTGAAGCTGGACTTGGAGCTGAAGCTGGACTCGATGTTGCAGGTCTCGTTTCTGCTGAGGCTGGACTTGAAGCTGGCGCTTCTGTCCTCAAGAGACACTTGGTAGAAGCTGGACTTGGTGCTGAGGCCGGCCTTGATGTAGCAGGACTTGTTTCTGCTGAGGCTGGACTCGAAGCTGGAGCTTCCGTGCTCAGAAGACACTTAATCGAGGCTGGACTCGGGGCTGCAGCTGAGGCTGACATTGCCGGACTTGCCTCTGCTGGTCTTGCAGCTGCTGGAGAAGCCTCTATTCTCAAGAGAGCTGATGGCTCTCTTCCTCTCGAAGAGGACGCCAACCTCGAAGTATTGAAGAGATACTTGTTGGATGAGGGATTAGACCTCGAATCTGCCAACACCCCAAGAGAAATCGAAGAAAGGGCTGCTGAAGACTCTGAAGCTGGCGAACTTTTGAGAAGACACTTGAGTAACGCCTTTGGCGAAAAAGCCGTGAAGGATATCCAAAAGAGACACTTAGTTGAAGCGGGCCTTGGAGCTGCTGCTGGTCTCGATGTCGCCGGACTCGCTTCTGCCGGACTTGCTGCAGGTGCTGAGGGATCTATCCTCAAGAGACACTTGGGAGAGCTTGAGGCAGGCCTTGAAGGTGGCCTTGACACTCCTCTTGGCGGAGCAGAAGCTGGTATTGGCGGTGGTGCCTCCATCTTGAAGAGACACTTAATTGACGCTGGCCTTGGTGCAGCTGCCGGACTCGATGTTGCTGGATTGGTTTCAGCAGGAGCCGGTATTGCTGGTGAAGCTTCAGTATTGAAGAGACATTTAATTGACGCTGGATTGGCAGGTGCCGCTGGTCTTGACGTTGCAGGTCTTGCTTCTGCAGGTATTGCAGCCGGTGCTGATGCTTCAATTCTCAAGAGACACTTGGTAGACGCTGGACTCGGCGCTGCCGCAGATCTCGATGTTGCAGGCTTAGTCTCTGCCGGTGCTGGTCTTGCCGGTGAGGCTTCCATCCTCAAGAGACATTTGGTAGAGGCCGGCCTTGGTGCTGAGGGTTCTATCCTCAAGAGACACTTGGGAGAGCTTGAGGCAGGCCTTGAAGGTGGCCTTGACACCCCTCTTGGTGGAGCAGAAGCTGGTATTGGCGGCGGTGCTTCAATTTTGAAGAGACATTTGGTTGAAGCTGGCCTTGGAGGCGAAGCTGGCCTCGACGTTGCAGGTCTTGCTTCTGCAGGACTTGCTGCAGGTGCTGAGGGATCTATTCTCAAGAGACACTTGGGAGAGCTTGGAGCTGGTATTGAAGGTGGTCTCGACACTCCATTGGGTGGAGCAGAAGCTGGTCTCGGTGGAGACGCTTCTATCCTCAAAAGACACTTGGTTGAAGCCGGTCTCGGAGCTGCTGCTGGCCTCGATGTTGCTGGTATTGTTTCTGCTGAAGCTGGTCTTGAGGCTGGTGCTTCAGTGCTTAAGCGTGGTTTGGCTGAAGCTGAAGCTGGACTTGGTGGTACTGCTGCCGAGTCTGAAGGCTCTCTTCTCAGAAGACTCATCAAGAACCTTGCTGAGGCTAAGCAAGTTGTGTTGAGCACTTTCACTGGAACTGTCCCTAAGGCTTCATTTACTGTCTCAGATGTCGCTTGGGTGAAAGATGACTTGTTTAAGGTTACCATCAACTTTGCTAATAAGGATGCCGCTCAATTGTTTGCCAAGTTCCAAGATGAATTGAAGACTCTTTCCATCGCTGGAACCGAGGATGAGAACAAGACCTTGTGGGATGGCAGCTCCAAGAGCAAGATCGACAACTTTGCCCAATGGTCTGCCACAGTTTTGGTCAAGGCTTCTCAACACGAAGACCTTTACTGCTTGCCCGATGATTTTGCCATCAAGTTTGACTGGAGCGCCAATGACACCAGTGAATTGCATAGCCTCTGGGCCCAATACTTCGACACCACCTACGAATACACCTTGTCTCAATCGTTCGGAGCTGGTAAGAAGGTTGCAACTCGCAGCTACAAGGTCTCCAGAAGAGAGTACGAAGAAAGCAAGTCATCCAAGACTACTGACACTGCTGCCTTTGACGAAACTTCCTTGAAGGAACTTCAAGGCGACTCTAACGTATTGCCAAACTTCTGCTGGCCCGCAAAGTGCTCCAACTAATTTCGTCCTTTTCGTAGAAATTATATTTCTTAATCATATGTTTTAGATAATATGTCATGTATTTTGAAAGTACTTGCGGAGAGAAATTCCACATCGATATCCAATTAGCATCTTCATTGACGTTGCCGCTTCCCCACACATCCAGTCACCTAACTGATAAGAGCAACAGCCATAGCTGTACAAGAATTATTATGCTACGAACTGGAGATAAAGAAAATTATCTGTTTAATTCTCCCGTTGGATACTCCAAGAATCCACTAGAACCACTGATACTATCACAGACTCAACATGAAAATTTACCCACATTAATGAACGAGAAACCTCAACTGAATGGACTCGACTCACTTCCGTTCGAAGTCCGAGCGAAAATTGCTAATGAACTAAGCCAATTTGACTGCTTGAATCTAATCCGAACGAACAAGGCAATGTATACCTCAACAATGCCTCGACTTTATCAACACATTGTGATCGATGAAAACTATAGTCAGTTCAACAGAGAAATATCATTCAAACATTACGAAAGACCAGCAGAGGGGAATCATGGCTACGTCAAAGAAAATTCATGCACTTTTATCAAAAGCTCATACAGCTTCAGGCGGTTGTTGACCCATTATATTGTACTTTACGAGAACAAGTTCAAATATTGCGGACCCTCGTACGTTAATGCTGATAACTTTCCTTACATCAAGACATTGAAATGTATTGAGCTTCCAGATTCACTCAACACTTATGACCACGACCTCAATGACCAAATAAGTGACTTTTTTACGACCCTTGTACATCTTCGTGAACTCGTATGGCTTAAGGACAACTTCCGACTAGAATACCTAAACAGCCTCCCCAATACTAACTCGATCAAAACACTCATACTTAATATCAAATTCAGCAACTATCTATCCGAATTGAGTACTAGTCCATCAGCACATTCCGATGCAGAGCTGATATCGTCGGTTTCTTCACTGAAACAGTTGAGCTTTCCGCAGGTGACAAACTTTCAGATAAGACCGTTCCAGAACTCCAAACGACTTCAACGAATAATCAACAACCTCTTGGTTTGTGAAAACACCGAGCAGATTCTGTATAACCTCAAGGTTTTGAAAATAGCTCGGTTTGACAAGGATGTAAACGTACTAGTTCCTCCTTGTCAAGAGTTAGTTTCATCAAATGCTGACTCCTTGAGTGACTTAGACTTATACACAATTAGGTCACTATATGAGAGTAAGTTAGACTACCTCCCCAACCTTGAGGTGCTTCTGCTCAATAACTGCTTGTTGACACTAGATGACGCAGACTTATTGATCGAGAAGGTCAATTTGAGCAACTTGAAAACGTTCGAGCTCAAGAATGTGTCCGAATATCACCGTTACCACGAAAGAGAAGTTTCTTCCCACGACCGACCGGAGGACAGTTTTCTAACAAGATTAGTCTCACATATTGATCAATTGGAGCATCTCGCTCTCGATTTCCGTGAAGCTTACACAGATACAGTCTGGCTCTTTCTTTCAAATCTAAGGTCTCGCAAGCTCAAGTCGCTAGATCTCATTATTCGATACAACGATACAAAACTTCATGCCTTCACCACGGGCGACTTGTATCAGTGCTACGCACAAGCCCTTGTTTCTGGATACATGACGGAGTCGGTCATTAAGCTTTCTATGGAAATCAAGCAAGAAAACCAGTTCTGTGATCTTGTTATTCCACTTCCAACCAACTACTTCTACGATCAGATAGGCCGTTTCAAAAAACTCAAATCGCTAAGAATCAACCCAAATGTGTCACAGGACCACTACGAAGTACTACAGTTGGTTGGATCATTACCCAGGCTCACCTACCTTGATGTCTTCGGAGCTCAAGCAGGCGGTGCACCAAACTTGGGCTTGGGCATGGTTCATCCTACTATCTACGACGATTGGTTCAAAGTGCAACATGTTGCTATCATGTACTTCCAGCAAAATCCACACGTGAAGTACATTCGGATCAACAAGTGTGTTTTCGAAAGGAAACTCGAAGTAGTCCCGCGGGACGGCCTTGACACTTGGTTCAGCCAATTGGTGAGAGTGGGCTACGGTGTTGATATGTGAGTGACTCCATCATGTGTTCATTAAATAATTAAGTTGTATCTTTCTATAATTGCACCGTCATTCTATAAAAGTGCCCCGTTGGTTTGCCAATCACTTCGACTTGACAGAAATGTCGAAGATTTCTCCAAGGAAACTACCTTGGAACTTACGCACGGTCTTCTTCTGGTTGGCAGCAGCAGATCTGATTTCTTTCATGATAATAGCTTCCTTTTCGGCGGCAGTCATTTTGGTTGGAGCAAGCATGTTGATAAAGATCCTAGATTGTGTGTTCTTTATATATGTGGTCGGTTCGAGGGAATAGTTTCTCCGAAACGCCTAAGTGGCGCCGCACAGCATCTCCATTGGCCCGGTAGGTTTTTCGCATCGGAAAAACACACAGCCATTAAAGAGGGGTAGACAGTAAAACCGAGCGGTCTTTGGTATGAAGTTAAGGACTTTACCATAATGATACCAGATGCCATAGAGCATGAAAATCAAAAGTTTCTAGCTATTTCTGGCGCTAAGCATGAATGTTTTGTCTACTTCCTTTCATCCATTCGGCGATGCCATCTCCGAAGTAGTGTGCGCGTTCGCCCCAATTGGGACAAAAGAAATTTCAGAGAGGGGCTGCAACAAGTCGTTTTGCCAATGACTCAAAAACGATGGGTTCACTATCGGTGCAATCTCCAGTACAGCTCGGTAAAATCCTCATATCAAGAAATCAGTGTTTTGCAACAAAGTATAGTTATAGTAGCAAATGCTCAACACTAAAATTATATTTCACCCTATTTCATATCTGTACGTAAAGCTGCCGCTAATACGATTTTGAACAGAAATCGTGTTTAATCTACTGATTCACTATTAAATCTATTATCTTGCACATATCAAGCAGTTATTTTGTGCATTAAAGTGTCAAGTATGTCTCACATTTTTCACGTGACAAAAATTTCTCAAGTTAAATCTCGATAACGTATTTTTGCAGCCACAGCGACCACAGACAATAAGCGCAATGCAGTTTACGTTCCTCTGAGCGTGCGATTGCGTTAATAGTGGTGGCTTAAGTGTAATGAAGCGAATAAGATAGGTTTTAATCCCGATTATGGATGTCGGATTTAGCCGAAGGTTGCAATAACGCAAGGGTTCCGTTCAAAAATTATGCCACAGCATAGACAAGTCCTTAAAAGAGGATTTGCATCCTAATGTAGCTCATGAGTAGTTCTCCAAGTAAAGTAGAAAACTCGGTTGAGGTTGAATCCGTTTCCTCTTTTGAATCATTCAAAGGAGATTATTATCCCAAAGATGTGGACTTATTGGCTGATCCAATTGAGTTTACTGACTCAGTATTCAGTTTGGACAGCCTAAAAGCATACTTTAGGAAAAAGGAACCTGGCTACTATGACCAAATTGCAACGAGAAGGTCGGTATTTGAAGATCCTGATCCAGAAATTAGAAAGAAGTACTTTCCCACTTCCAAGTGGGAAAACTTCAATTCATTTGATCCATACTTCAGGTGGACATGGAAGGAAGATAGGAGTGTAACAAAAAAGGTTGACCTTAAGATTTTATTTATTATTTGTTTCTTGTTCTATTCTCTTAATATGGATAGAGGAAACTTTGGCGCTGCAATTGCTGATGGTATCCTACAAGATTTGAAATTGACCACTGATGACTACAACTTGGGAAACAATTTGCGTTCTATTGGATTTATCATCACTGAGATACCTTCACAAATGATAGGAAAAAGATTTGGTCCCGATTGGTGGATGCCTTTACAAGTTGTGTTGTGGTCGCTTGTAACCCTTTTCCAATTTTTCTTGTCCGGCAAGAAGTCATACTTAGCCCTCAGATTTCTTCTCGGTATCACTCAAGGTGGTTTCATTGCTGATTCTGTTCAGTACTTGTCTTACTTTTACACCAGAGATCAGATGGCCTTGAGATTGACTTGTTTTTGGGCAGTTGTATCTACTTCGTCTGCCATTAGCAATTTGTTGTCAATTGGCTTATTGCTGATCAGTACTCAAGGCAAAGAAGGATGGAGATGGTTGTTTCTCTATGAAGGTTTGATATCACTTGTATTTGGTTCAATTGCTTTCTTCTTAATGGTTCCTGGTCCAACACAAACGAAAAGCAAACTCTTCCCAAATGGCTTCTTCACTGAAAGGGAAGAAAAAATCCTTGCCAATCGACTTATTCGTGATGATCCATCAAAATCGGACATGCACAACAGACAAGGAGTGAGTATCAAACAGTTCTTCCAGGCATTATCTGACTTTGACATCTGGCCCTTATTGCTAGTTTCATTGACCTTTCTAATTCCCCAGACTCCAATGGGTGGTTATTTGAATGTTATTTTGAAACAAATGGGCTTTGCAAGAAACAAAATCATCTATCTCAACATTCCCATCGAATTGACCAATGCGATTGTGATGATTGTATTTTCATTCATGAGTGAGGTTGCGAATGAAAGAGCCATTTTCTGTATTTTATCTCAAGCATGGATGCTAATCCCCATAGCAGTTGAATACGCCCGAGCAGAGTCTATTTCTAGTTGGGGGAAATACGCCATTTTTTATGTTGTGATTGCCAATCCAAACATCCAAGGTATTTTAGTGTCTTGGATATCTCGTGTCTCATATTCTGTCAGAACCCGAACGGTTACCTCACCAATGTCTAATATTGGTGTTCAGCTTGCCGGAATTATTGGTCAGAACATTTATCGGTCTGACGATGCTCCATATTATTATCGTGGTAATCGTGTGCTTATCGGAATCACTTGTATGAATATGGTGCTCTTTGCACTCTGCAAATTTTATTATATTTCTCGAAACAAGTATAAGAGGAGCAAGTGGAATTCCATGACAGATGAAGAGAAGGAGGAGTATCTCACTAAGCATCAAGATGATGGAAACAAGCGGTTGGACTACCTCTTTGAACACTAATGTTATTTTGCAGCCCTCGAAATTTATGATCTAATATATTGATATGTCTCTACTTTCAAGCTTACTCACTAACCATCTGGTATGAGCAGTTTAATTGGATGCATGCATGAAGAGCTCTTTTTGTTCCTCTGTCATAACTCAATATTCCCTCATATGGTAATTTTGCAGCCAATTTTTAGGTTTTCTTTTTTGTCGTAAATATTGACCAAAGAACCCCATCAAAACTGAAATGAGGCATCTTCCAGTAATTGGCCCAGAGTTATTGCTGACATTCTCGAATCGTGACCATAATACAATATAACACACGAGCCACAGTAATCGTCGTCATCGCACAGAAGTGGGGCATGTTTCGATCTATAAAAGAATAGCTAATTTTGAAAAGAACAATGACTTCTCGCTATGAAAAACAGCCAAACTTCATAATTTACATGCCTGATCAATTGAGGTATGACTGTGTTGGTGCGTTTGGTAACAGCTCAATTCAAACGCCCAATATTGATAGGCTCGCACTGAAAGGTGTGAAATTCACCAACTGCTACCTTCAGCATTCGGTATGTTCACAAAGCAGAGCCTCTATCGTAACAGGAAAGTATCCCCACGAAACTGGACACCGTGGACTCACAACATACCTTCAACTGTGGGAGGACAATTTCTTCAAGACATTGAAAGAGAATGATTATCACGTTGTCAGTGTAGGCAAAAGAGGAGACATATTTGCTGAGGGAGCATCAGAAGAGAGCTTGAACGAATACGGATTCATTGTGGAGCCAGAGGGAAATTTATTTGAAAACGTAAGGGAAAGACTCGCACACTACCATCAAGACTATCTTGATAAAAAGGCAGATACAGACTGGAGTCGCTTATACTATTCTGGATCGAGAGATGCAATTGTTGACTTTGACGAAGCAGTAATTCAAAGTGCGGAGAAATGGCTAGATGGAGTGAATAGTGGGTCAATATCCACTGGCGGGAAACCATGGATCCTATTCCTTCCGTTGTTCTTCCCCCATTGCCCCTTTGGGGTCGAAGATCCATATTTTTCGAAGTATGATCGTTCCAAAGTTCCCAGTCCACTCAGAGTTGCCTCTAAAACTGGACATGAACCAGCTTACATGAGACGCTTGAGAGAGAAACACGGCTTGAATCATATATCGCTTGATGTTTGGCACGAGGTTATAGCCACTTACTACGGCATGATTTCTCGGATTGATGACCAGTTAGGACGTATCATTTCAAAAGTCGAAGACCTGGGACTACAAAAGTCAACATTGACTATATTCTGCACCGACCACGGCGAGTACTTAGGAGATCACGGCTTGATTGAAAAATGGCCCAGTGGTGTCTCGGAGCAGCTTGTGCACGAGCCATTGATCATAAGCGGCTTAAACTTACCACAAGGAAAGACAATAGAGTCACTTTGCGAAATGGTTGATCTAGCACCTACATTGTTTGATTTTGCTCAATTGGGAGAGTCCCCGTTCAGGCACAACGGAAAATCCTTGTTGCCACTTCTTTACGGCGACACAAACGTGCACAAGGAATACGTTTATTCTGAGGGTGGATTTTTAAAGGGAGAAGATGCGGTTATAGAATTTGCATCGTTTCCTTACGATCTCAAGGCTGGTTTGCAACATGAGGAAATTGAAACTGTGGGCAGAGTGATTGCTTTGAGGAATGAAGAGTTCACTTTTGTCTACAGACTCTACGAGAAGAATGAATTATACTCGAGAAAGAACGACCTCGCCGAAGCCCACAATTTAATTGACGATCCTAAATACCAAAACACAGTCCTAAAGTTAGAAAGCCAATTACTTCGTTGGATGATTGAGTCCAGTGGACTTCCTACAAATCCAGGTCCACGTTGGATAAATGTCAACTTGCCAAAGCCTGGCGAAACCACTTTCTAAGGAGACTTGCGAGTGAATTTGGAGCTGTTATATTTTGGATGGGAAGAGAGAGGTAAGCGCTTTGAAGCTGCGATTAGAACGAAAAATTCCTCCCATGTAAATATGGAGAACATTGAAAATATTCTCTCCTCGATCATTCGTTATTGAGCCTTCAAAACGTACTGAAGGCTGCAATTCTTGGGACCTTGGGTAATGAAACACGTATATACAAGAACTTATGAGTATCAACTATGAAGTTAAAGTCAGCTACTCCATAGAAGCAAGTACAAGACATGGAAAAATCGACAATATAGGTGAATTCTGGATACTATGAGATGTTCTTGCGCCGCCTAATATTTTCTAATCCCCATAACGTAGCCTGAGCTTAACCGGAACAGGAAATTGCCAGAAATTAAATCTTCTCTGGGTTTGCCTTGCCGCCTTGCTATTACGAGCACGGTAGTCAATCGTCACACTAATATCATAGAAGATTTCTTTTGTCGCTAAGATGCAGCATAGTGAAGAACAGACTTTCGCCCCAAGGCGAGCTAAGCCACGTGCTTTCGCCGAAAGCAAAACCGACTCAGAACTCCCGTGTTAGCATACTTGTAAGCTCACCAGCGAGACGCACGTATCCGACAACTATTGTTGTCTTTAAGTCTTCATAACGAACTCTTCTAAATTGAGGAATTGTCCGGTTTAATTTTAGATTTTATTAGACCATTTCCATGCAGAATAAACTAAGTTTGTGAACGTGGATTACCAAACCGCCTCTACTGGACCGAACCGAGCGGCGTACAAACAGGTGCATACCACGTTGTGAGAACATTTTCTGCCGCCGAGGCTCAGATCTTCGGGTGCGGACCGAAAGACCCTCTGCATAAGGAGTTCCCCACTGTCAATGCTTTTCGGCTATCCTTGGGGCTGAAAATACAACAAAGAAAATACAACAGAGGCAACGCAGAACATTTACTACGACACAACATAGTGTCAAAGCCACCCTTACGCTTCGTAAAATGATATCTGGAAAACGGCAGTTGCAGCCTGTACACGTGACAAGTCAGATATCGGCCGACAATTAGTACATATGACAATAGTGCTGATGCCCGTCGGCTAGAAATACGAGCACCATCGTCACACGAGTCTAAACCAGCACCTCGAATAGTGGGGTATCGACAATGTTTGGTAGCTTAGTACGGATTAACGAATACATGACCAAACAAAAACTGACGCATCAGCGATTTGCACGCAGTCAGACACGTCCATGTACATCACGCTGCTTTGTTGATCATGCAGACAACGCCAAATGTCCCCTTCAACCATGCGATTTTTCGCAGCTGCTGATCGAACACCCGTACCCCAGAATTTGCACCCACGTGGGGAGCCGCTGCTGCAAATTACTCGCCCAATGCGGAAACACGTGGGGTGGGAGCCAAGCATTTCACCAAATAACCGTGCCAATCAGTGAAGCATTTCTGGGAACCCTTGCTTGGCCAAGGCTTTCCAAGACTCTAAACAACACATATATATGTAGACACAGTGCTTTAGATATGTCCAGTATTAATCTCCGTTGAAAAATACCTGTCTAAACCATGTGGGTGCAAAATCATTTGACAGTGCAAGAGCCGCATGCCAGTAAGCATCGTGAGATTCTTTGACAGCATGGGACTAGACAAATTAATGAAAGTCACACAAGCCAGAATAATCCAAATAGCGAAAAGTACCCAGTAAGTGATGCATCCGCTTCGCCTAATGTCGCCCCCGAATCAATTCCACCGCACAATTGTCTATTGCACTGCCGTATGTTTAAAAAATCACCGCGAGGCGTCATACCCGTGGTCTAAATTAGCTGCATCCGGCAGAAAAAAAATTAATTTTGCCGTATAATGGTAGCTTATAAAGAGCCGTTGGTATCCCCTGTGAGCGCAGCAACGAAATTCACCATGACTGACATTAACGAATCATACCCAGTCAAGGAAAACACCGCTGGTGGTAAGACTGCCTTTAAGGATTACGTCGGAAAGTTTGCCCACATCGATGATCCTTTGGAGAGAAGAAGATTGGCTCTTGAGGAAATCGACCAGTCAGGTTTCGGTTGGACTCAAATTAAGATGATCATGATCGCTGGTGTTGGTTTCATGACCGATTCTTACGACATTTTCGCTATCAACTTGAGTATGTCGATGTTGCCTTTTGTTTACTGGGGTGGAACCATCCCAGCTTCCACCCAAACCTTCTTGAAGGTTTCCACCTCCGTGGGTACCGTCATTGGTCAATTGGGTTTTGGTTTTATGGCTGATTTTGTGGGTCGTAAGAAGATTTACGGTTTGGAATTGATAGTCATCATTGTCGCTACTATCATCCAATGTAGTGTGGGTCCTTCCCCCGCTGTGAACTTTGTGGCTGTTTTCGGTTTCTGGAGAATTATTATGGGAATTGGTATTGGTGGTGACTACCCGCTTTCTTCCATTATCTCCTCTGAATTTTCCACCACCAAATGGAGAGGTGCCATTATGAGTGCTGTTTTCTCCAACCAAGGTCTTGGTCAAATTTTTGCCGGTATTGTTGCCATGGTTGTGGTTGCTGCCTACAAGAATGACTTGGATGTCGACCACAAGGAGTGTGTTGGAAGCTGTATCAAGGCTTGTGACCAAATGTGGAGAATCCTTATTGGATTCGGATGTGTTCCTGGATGTATTGCCTTGTACTACAGATTGACCATTGCTGAATCTCCAAGATACTCGTTGGATATCCAAGACCACGATGAGGTGCAAAAGGTGGCTGACGCTGAAGGTGCCATTGACGTCCATGCTCAAGAGATTGCCCCACCAAAGGCTTCGTTCTCTGACTTCTGGAGACACTTTGGCCAATGGAAGTACGGTAAGATCTTGCTCGGTACTGCTGGTTCTTGGTTCACCTTGGATGTTGCCTACTACGGATTGGGTTTGAACACTGGTATCATCTTGTCTGCCATTGGTTACGCTTCCAGTGACAACGTTTACAAGAAGCTCTACAATACTGCTGCTGGTAACTTGATTTTGGTGTGTGCCGGTTCCTTGCCAGGTTACTGGGCTACCGCTGCCACCGTGGACACTATTGGCCGTAAGCCTATCCAATTGGGTGGTTTTATTATTCTTACTGCCTTGTTCTGTGGTATCGGATTCGGTTTCCACCACTTGAAGTCCCACAGTTTGCTTGGTTTGTACATTGTGGCCCAATTCTTCCAAAACTTTGGCCCAAACACAACCACTTTTATCGTTCCTGGTGAATGTTTCCCCACAAGATACAGATCTACTGCACACGGTATGTCTGCTGCTGCCGGTAAGGTCGGAGCTATCATTGCTCAAACCTGTCTTGGTACCTTGGTCAACCACGGATGTGGTTCCGACCCAAAGAACCAGAACTGTTGGTTGAACCACGTCATGGAGATCTTTGCATTGTTCATGTTGCTCGGTATCTTCACCACTCTCTTGATTCCAGAGACCAGAAGAATGACCTTGGAACAGATCTGTGAAAAGTATCACGATGAGGTCGACACCACTCAAATTGGCAGAGACAGATACACTACCCACGAAGAGAGCTATGACTCCGAGGAAAAACAGTAGATAGATTATGGGTAATTCGAATTAATGATTGAGATAGCATAAAAACCTGTAGCTCCATTCTAGGCTTGCATATTCCAGGGTCTTAATTTTTCACCGCGAAAAACGGTCTTATGTCTTCACTCAACTCAGAATGGGCGGTGGTTGCATGCCTACTCCTATACTTTTACTTTGTGGCTGAACCGTCCAAGCCATTCGTCCGCCCATTCAGGCTCTCTGACCCTTCTATACAATATCCGTTCGCAACCACAGAACGAGTTACCGATAATCAGTTGTACTTTCTATCATGCATCATACCATCAATTGTGATTGTGGGCTGGGCTTTGGTTCAATATAGACGAAGAAAATCCACCAAGTTCCAATCCACCCAATTTCTCAACACCTCATTATTAGGATTATGGCTCTCAGTATCTTTCACAGGAGTTGTCACCGATATTCTCAAGGCGTGGATCGCTAGACATCGTCCTGACTTCTTGGCGAGATGTGGCCCAATAAAGGGTACTCCAACAGACCAATTGGTAGGAATAGAGTACTGCTCCATGCCGTTGGGCTCTATGTATCTCCTTGATGGTATGAAAAGCACTCCATCAGGACATTCTTCTCTCGCATTTGCCGGGTTGTTCTACCTCAACTTATGGGCATACAACCAAGTACGCAAATCACATTTAGGATACCAGTTGTGTTCCGGATTGCCCACGTTGTTGGCTGTATATATAGCGTTGAGCAGAACCCAAGACTACAGACACCATTTCACTGATGTGATTCTTGGTTCAGCCATTGGCCTCGTGGTGTCGTCAACATCCTTCTTCCGACGCCAACGAGAGAAAACCGAACCGAGCCAGTCTGATCTCCCTATATAGACCTACAGGATATATGTAATAATGTCTATTACTGCGTCCGTTGAGGACCGCCAATTAATGCAAAACTCTATCCATCACAATGTATCTAAAACAATTCGATTTTGAAGTAAACCGGGCCCGTGGCCAATAAAAAAAAAGAACAAACAAAAAAGCAAGCGACCAACGAGTTGAGCGTTGGTATATGAGTCGTCACATTAATCATTAAGCAATTAGTACTTCAATTTCTTTGGCTGTTCCCATGGGTTTTCCTGGTTGGTGAAGTGTCCATAAGAAGCAGTCTTGAAGTAGATGGGTCTGGCCAAGTCCAATTCCTTGACAATCACACCGGGTCTCAAGTCAAAGTTCTTGTTGATGATCTCGACCAATTGTTCGGAACTGTACTTGGAAGTGCCGTAGGTGTCGACGTACACTGACAATGGTTCGGCCACACCAATGGCGTATGAGAATTGCACCAAGGCTCTTCTAGCCAAGCCAGCGTTGACCAAAGACTTGGCCACCCATCTGGCAGCGTAGGCTGCAGAACGGTCCACCTTGGAGAAATCCTTACCGGAGAAAGCACCACCACCGTGGGCACCCCAGCCACCATAGGTGTCGACAATGATCTTTCTACCAGTCAAACCAGCGTCACCCTGAGGTCCTCCGATGACGAATCTGCCGGAGGGCTGGATGTGGTAGGTGGTCTTGTCGTCCAAAAGATGTTCTGGGATCACCTTCTTGACCACATGTTCGTGGATCTCGGTACGCAAGTCCTCGGTGGAGATCTCGTCAGCGTGCTGAGTAGAGATGACAATGGTGTCGACTCTCAAAGGCACAACAGCTCCTCCGTCCTTCTTGTACTCAATGGTGACCTGGGTCTTGGTATCAGGTCTCAACCAAGCCAAAGCACCGGAACGTCTGGCAGAAGCCAATTCGGCGTTCAACTTGTGGGCCAACAAAATGGTGAGCGGCAACTTCTCGTCGGTCTCGTCGGTGGCGTAACCAAACATAATACCCTGGTCACCAGCTCCCAAGTCCTCCAAGGCCTTCTCGTAGTGCAAACCTTGGGCGATATCGGGCGACTGCTGCTCAATGGCTACCAACACATTACAGGTCTTGTAGTCGAAACCCTTGTCACTGGAGTCGTAGCCAATGTGCTTGATGGTGTCTCTGACAATCTTCTGGAAGTCCAATTGAGCCTTGGTGGTAATTTCTCCAAACACCATGATCATACCGGTCTTACTGGCAGTTTCACAAGCAACCTTCGACAATGGGTCTATAGCCAAACATGCGTCCAAGATTGCATCGGACACCTGGTCACAGATCTTGTCTGGATGTCCCTCACCCACTGATTCAGATGTAAACAAGAATTTTTCAGCCATTTTCACGTTGGTCGCAGCGTGAAAAATTTGACTATTTATACTACGATGCCACAACGTGGGTGCTTGCACGTGATGATTGTGCGACCCGGCTCCCGCTCTGCCTGTATGCAGGTGGAAAACATCGCACTTCACCATCGCGATTCGCGTCTGAGACCACTGCTCATGAGCTTAGCGGACGACAGTGACAGCTATGGCGCGTCTCAGGCTTATGAGAGTTCCCAGGTGTTGCAGACTCCTGATATGTCTGTCTTGGAACGCATGAAACGTCGTTTGGGACTTTTGGACGACACCCAGGTCATCGAAAACACTCCTTCGGATGCGTTGATGGAGACTCAGAAGATCTCTGAGCCTGTCCTGCTTACCCAGCTTCCCGTGGACGATGCTGAGATTGCAGAGCCTGCTGAGGAAATTGAAAACACCCAGAAAGTGACGCCTATGGACGAAATTGAGACCACTACCATTGATGAAAGCACACAGAAAGTGAATCACGTCGAAGACGACAACAATGCTGGATCGGAGCTTGACATACACAATTCACCTAAGATCCCACCACAGCCATCACAGCTCACCCAAAACATCCCCCTACTCTCTCCCAAGTTACCTCCTGGATCCCAATTGGAGTTTGTTGATCGTGAATCCAAGATCGAGGAACTCGCACGAAAGAAGCAACAACAGCGTCAAGCTGCCCAGCTAGAGGCTGATATATCGCGTACTTCGTTGACCGATGACGAAAACGACTTGCACGAAGAAACGTTTGGTGCTATTCCTGTGCAGCAGCTCGAGGAAACAGAGCAGTTTCTCAGTGTTCAGAAGCGAGAGCGCAACATCGAGCCTCATTTTGACCGCAAAATCATCCACTCAAAACAGAAACTCCTTGCCGCTTTCGATAACGACGATCTGGATACCGAAGCACCCGCTGTGCCCTCCCTGACTCCTCCTGCGAAATCTAGCCCATTGACCTCTCCCATGCAGAAAAACGACGAGTCAGACGAGGAGCTTAACGTATTGGACCTTATTGGTCAGCCGACCACTGCAAAGCCGGTTGCTATAAAGAAAAAGAGTCCTATTGAGGTTTATGCCGCCAAACTTAAAGACCAAGCTCCAGAGACAGCTGAAATAAATCTCGATTCTGACTCAGATTCACAACAAGCCATTCCTCCTTTATCCAAACAAGACAAGTTAGCCATTAAACAGAGGTTCTCCCGAAAGAAGTTGGGCAAGAAGTCCAATATTGCATTAGCATTACCTGCCCACTTACGCTCACTCTTACTCGCGTACAAGGAAAATCGTACCGAACCTAATCGTGCCCGTCTTATTTCAAAGTTAAAACGTGCAAACATTAATCAGTTACAAGTTCTTAAGGAGGAAAACGGCGACGACGAGTTGTATGAAGAGCTTCAAAAGGACGAGGAGGTTATGGGCTCATTGCTTGAGCGAGAAATGGAACGTGCTAGGAACATCAGAAAGAAGGAAAAGTTGAGAGAGAAACAGAAAAAAGCTGATCAAGACTATATGGATGCTATTCCCGAATCAGATGGCGAAATTCCTGACAGTGAAGTAAATGACTCGGAGAATGTCGATGATGAAAACGAGTCTGACGGCAGCGACATTGCTATCGAAAGGCGGAAACGAGTGGTACTTCTGTCCGACAATTCCTCTGACGAAGAAGACGAAGTAGAAGAAGAGAAAGGGGAATCTAATGAAAAGCCTACCTTTGACTTGGCGGCTATCAGGGTGGATGACAGCTACATGTTTGGAGCTGTTGAAAACGAAGAGCATGCCATGGAGGATTTCATAACGACTAGCTCACAGCGAGCACCAGTTAAGAACTCACCAAATAGAACTCGCAGGTTCTCCGTTGCTGAACTGGAATTATTCAAAAATTTGAAGCGCAGCACACCTGAGTTCACACCAGGTCAAATACTTGAGTCACAAAATGCTGAAGAAGATGAAGAATACGGACAGGTCCCTTCATTCCTCGATCTCGAGACTCAAGCAGACAAAGCTTCAACGCAAACACATGAAGCTATCGCAACCCAAGCTGATACGAATGATGATGACGTTACACCCGCCACTTTGAACATGGCTCGTAAATTGATAAGAAAGAATGATCCATCTCAAATCATCGATGAAGAAGACGACAAAGAGAATGAAGCAGCTGATCTCCAGGAGCAAATCAAGTTGTACGAAAGAAAACTCAGAATGAAAGAAGTGCAAAACCGGAGAAAACGTCACGTCATGGCCCAAAAGGGACTCAATAAGATTATTGAAGGTGAGGCTGAAGAATCTGAAGATGAATGGCACGGTCTTGGTGGAAAGGACGGTGAATTTTCCGATGTAGCAAATTCTGATGACGAAAAGATGATCGATAACAGCTTTAACTTTGATCTCAATGATGCTGAAGTGAAGAAGAAGTTTATGGAGCAATACCAGATTAAAGATCAAAAGGAATTGGAAAAGTTGCTCGACGACATCAAGAACCACAGGTTAGCAAAGCGCGTGCGGCCCAATGGACTTGATATTGAATTAAGTGACGAAGAAGATGAAATTTTGGCCGCCTACCGTCGCCAGAAGCTCAATGAACAAAGACAAAGGGCACTTCAAAACAAAGAGGCTCAAAACATATCAAAAACAGAGAAGGCAAAAGCGTTCTTTGCTAGCATGGAAGAAGATTCTCAGAGCATAATTCGAATTGACGATGAAGAAGACCATGAACAAGAAGTACAAGTTGAAAATGAGGAGAAGGATGAGGATAATAACGGTGACCTAGAGGCCGACCAGAAGAAGGGACGAGTCATCCGTATCGACGAAGCATTTGTCCAAAGACAGCTTTCGTTTCTCACCTCTACTAGCACAGATGCTTACTTTGAAGAGCAACGTATCTCACGTTTGCAACATGGATTTGGCTCTGAAGATGAGCATGAAGAGTTGCATGAGCTCAGAAAAGATATCAATTTAATGAGCAGGAGCCACGCAGAAATTGTTACTGAAGCACCTAAGAAACATGGAGCTAGTGACACCGATGATGATGATATAATGCCTGCTTTTAAGAGACCGTCCTTGGTGCAATCTTTTAGGTCGACCAGCAATTCTGGTTCTGAAGGAAGCTTCTCAGGGGTTACTATAAGCAAGCAGTACAAAGCAGCCACGGGAGGTAAAGGGTCTATTTCATCCATGTCGAGAGCAAACAGAAAAGTTAAGAGTATCAAGGAGCAAAAGTTGGAAAGGCGTTTGAATCATGTAAGTCAAACCAAGACCAAAATCTTCTCAGGTTCAGGTTTCGATTAGTTTTGCAATTGTATAATAGTTTAATCATTTAATGCTACTACTAAGTGCTTCGCTCAACGAGTTTCTACTCACGCGAGTCATGATTGGACGTCGGATGGCCGCTGACAGTCCATGAGAAATAACGGCAGAATGCTTGTCTATCTGGAGCTTCGAATGTGCTCCATTGAAACTTATTGGCTGAAGGGGTAACCTTCTAAGCTGTGCCTCACTAGTTTTGATAACAGGAGCAGCTGCTAATGCCTTAGTAGCAGGAATCCGAGATGATGCTACTGGAGAAGGTGTTGGAGTATTAACTTTCGCTTCGACTGGACGAGAAGGCGTCGGAGTCATTAGCGATAGGAAGCTCGTGGCAAGCACTTTACCTACGCTGTTTCGTCTGGGAGGAGACGAAGTAGCATGCGATAGAGTCGGCTCTAATGGAGAACTCATTCCAATAAAAGTCGGTTGTTTGACCGGGGTCTTTGCAGTTGGCTGCAGATCTACTTTTTGAATCATTTGTGCAAGAAGCCGGCTTGAAGATTCCTTGGCTGATTCCTGACAGTATATTGATTCAACAGTAGGTCGAACAACGTCATTCTTCACGATGATATTCTCGGCTGGGTTGTGGAATTTGAACTTGCTATCATGGAAGATGCTATCATGTGAAGAAGATCGCTTTAGTCTTGGAGGAGACGACTGGAGGTTTACCCTTGAGCGTCGAAGAAAGCTGTCAAAATTGTCAAATTCGAGAGGAGGCGATAACGATAACATCGAGCTCATGGACGCTCTATCAGGTGAAATATGCTCTGGTATCTGGAACTCATCCAAGTTCTTATCGAGCTCAATGGTGACGTTCATATCGCTGGTATCGTGATCCTCATCGAATGTAGTGGGAATTGTGGAGAATGTGTTATGTGATTCATGATGTGGAGCAGAAAATGCCTCCGAGACCTGTGAAGCCTTAGATACTTGTCTTTCTGGCGACACCAGTTCAAAAGATGTATCCACCACAGGATTGAGTGTATATATTCGAGAGAGACGGTACTGTGACTTCTTCTTGTACGCCTGTGCTGGTCGACATTTAATAGGTTTTAACTTCAAGTCGGCTATGGAGCTTTTATGTGGTAAAGCGGGAGACGATGTATGAGCCATTGGCAGTATGTGAGCTCCCAGAGGACTGTAGATATCGGGAACCGAGAGCTTCAGAGAGGTACGTCTTGCTTGAAACGGCAGTTGCATAGAATTGTCGTAAATCAGCGTATTTGTGGTAGTTGAGTTAGGGTTCTTCAACATGTAGAAGTACTCATTCTTGAGATTTTCCCATGACATGGTACTTGCGTATATATCATTGGTGGACAAGTTTGCGTCGAGAAGCATGAGCTTTTCCGAAAGTGTACGAAACCCCGATAACATCTGGTGATTGGTAGATATTTCTGAGTGTAGAAAGCTATACTTGTGCTCATCTTGTGCTAATTTGTCGTATAAACCTGAAACGTTTTGCATAATTGTAACACAATCCTGCGACTCGTCAACTATCGAACTAGACTTTCTCTCCATCAGCTCTACAACCAGCATAAGCCGGTCCATTCTGGACATCGTACCAGTGTTTAGAAGTTTGAAGATGGCCGTGCAGGACAAATATTTACTGTGTACCGTGCGGCGCAATGTGCGGCGGCAAACCACTTGAATTTTTTTGTTCATGTCTCGTATTCAGCTATGTAGTACGTAGAGAAACGCTAATCAGAATCAACTCGAGCACGTTTGCTAGACTTTTCGGAGTCGTCGTGGGATCTCTTTTTCGACTTCTTGGCTTTTTTCAAAAGTTTGTTTTCATGCAATTGCTCTTCAGGAGCTTCAAAGTCACGGAGTCTTTCCTGGTTTCTTTGCTCGCTAACCTCTTCCTGCTTTTCCCGTTTCTTCTGAAGCTCGTTCTGCTTCTTCTCTTTCTTGCCCAAGAAATACTCACCACTCTCAATCTGCAAATCAACCTTACGAGGAGTTTGTGCTGGTGGGAACGGAGTGTACACCTTCTTCTTTTCGGGTGCTGCCTTCTTCTTTCTGGCCACATTACGTTTCTTGAACATGGGGAGGAAACGAGACCAGTCCTCGTTGGCCAATTCGGGCTTCTTGCTCAACTCCTGTTTGATCATGAGTTCCTTGATATGGTAAATGGGGTGCACGTTCTTCATACAGTCTTCCACGACCCTTCTGACTTCCTTCAAGCCTTTGAATGGGCCCATGGCACTCACAGTGTTACCCTGGACCAAAATGTAGCAATTGGTCAAAAGTTCCAATGCCTTCAAGGTGTTACCGTTGGGACCAACAAGTCTCTGTCTTCTTTTCACAAAACGGTCTTTGTTGGCAACAAAGTTACCGATCTTGATCACATCACAAGCAACGTCATCCTGAAGCACCTTAACGGCCTGTGGGAAAGGCACGGACCGGGCTAACAACTTGATCAAGTCACGAGCTTTGATGATAATTGCAGGATCGTATGTCTTTCTGGTGGTCTTCACTGTCATGGAGCCCTCGACCAAGTCAAGCTGGCATGCAATGTGGTATTTTTCCAACGATTTGGTCACTTCATTCCATATAGACCGAAGATATTGTTCACGATACTTGGGGAACAAGGTCATAAACGACGATTCCTCCGCGAAGTGGAGTCCAGAAGCATTGTCTTCCGGCTTGAATTCATCGATGTGCCACTTGTCTATGTCTGGTGTATCCCAGGGTTTGTCACGATTGTGTGTAGATACCATGGCGATGCAGTTAAGAAATTTCCAAAATTGCGAAGAGCCAAATGAGTGTGCACAAAGTGCGAAATTTAATTTCGCGATGAGCATCGCAAGCGGTGCAACATGGCGATGAAACCGGCCAAGGTTGGCAAAAAAACCAGCAAAAATGTCAAGAAACGAAACCTGAACAAAACACGCCGTGCAGTAGAAATGCTCGATGCTAGCGCTATAAACCTCCAGGATTTGATGCAGGACCATCAACCTCAATCGGCGAAGAGTGTCTTGGATTCCAAGCAAATGAAACAAGCATTGAGAGATGACGAGGTAGAAAAAGTGCAAAAACAGAAGGCGGAACAAGAATTGGCTAGCCAGATGGAGTTGATCACCGGCATAGCAATTGGAGAGAGCAAGAGCGACAAAAGGAAAGACAAAAAGAAGTAGGTAAAGCGAAGTGGAAGGAGCTGAAGAAGAGGAAGAACAGAGAAAGAACTACAAGACGAGGTGGAATTTTAGACGTTACCTGGATTTATTTCCAAAGTCATATCAGCATGGGTATGGTATTGGTAGCGATCGATTTTCAGCAAAGTTGAAGTTGAATTGGTTCTGATGGGCACTATGGTATGCCCTACCACCACACAAGCATGCACTTGCATTACTGTCAATTCTGTCTCGTAAATGAAGCAGAATAGTCAATACCAGTAACAGTCGCCTGAAAATGGGTGCGAATTGACGAGATCATACTGACCATCTACTAAGAGTAAGAGTATGGTCTTATGCACAAAGATCACTGTAAAATAAGCATCAGATAATCATATAATAGACGAATCATAGATGTCCATTCAAAGACTAACATGCCATGATATCCACATATCCAGACTCTTCATCTAGGCATCAATCTAGGCATCAATCTAGGCATCAATCTAGTCTTCATCTCTACTCTTCATCTCTACTCTTCATCTCTACTCTTCCTTTCTACGCTGCGCTCACCACTTACTTCTACTCTACGTCTTCAATTCTACTCTCCACTCTACTTTGCTCTACTCTCACTCTACTCTCACTCTACTCTCTTCCACACTTCCCTACCACCTCTACACCCCACGTCTAACGCCTCGCTATCGCGTAGCATTGTTCCTCGCACTCCAACGCGTCCCCTGCGTTACGCGTAGCCCCCTCAGCCTGAAATGCTGATGTGCACGACTGAGCACTAGCGTGTCGATTTTTTTTCTACACTTGATATCTATATCTACGTTTTCACCACCACCATCACCACTCGTTTTAGACACATACCAGACTTCTCGTACCATCGCCAGCGGATATCTTAGTTCAAGTACACTTAATATCAATCTTCCCTTCCGTCGTGTTTCCGTTAATCAACTACACTGGCTAAATGCATTCAAGACAGCCTTCTATTGCCTCGTCTATAGGACATTCCCATCCGGCCCAGGTAGGGCCCTGGAGATTGGGGAAAACATTGGGCCGAGGAGCCACAGGACGTGTTCTATTGGCAACCCATCAGTCCACAGGCCAAAAGGCCGCCGTCAAAGTGGTGTCGAAATCGGAATTGCAAGAAGATGAAGGCCAGGGCAAGTCCTCCGATGACGCTGGACTTCCCTACGGCATCGAAAGAGAAATCATCATCATGAAACTTCTCACGCATCCCAACGTATTGCGTCTTTACGACGTGTGGGAGACGTCCAAGGCGCTCTACTTGGTGCTCGAGTACGTGGAGGGCGGCGAGCTCTTCGACCTTCTCGTGGAAAGAGGTCCGCTCCAAGAACAAGAAGCCATCAAGTACTTTCGTCAGATCATCTTGGGAACCGCCTACTGCCATGCGTTGGGCATCTGTCACCGTGACTTGAAACCGGAAAACCTACTCTTAGACGCCAACCTCAACGTCAAATTGGCCGACTTTGGCATGGCTGCCCTCGAAAGCAACGATAAACTCCTCGAAACCTCGTGTGGCTCTCCCCACTACGCTGCGCCAGAAATCGTTTCTGGTTTAAAATACCACGGTTCAGCCTCCGACGTGTGGTCGTGTGGTGTTATACTATTTGCATTGTTAACAGGAAGATTGCCCTTCGATGACGAAAACATCCGTAACTTGTTATTGAAAGTGCAGGCCGGCAGCTTTGAAATGCCCTACGAAATCAGTGTCGAGGCCCAGGACTTGATCGCAAAAATGTTGACGGTGGATCCAGAAATGAGAATCAAAACCGGCAACATCTTGTCGCATCCTCTTTTGACAAAGTACCCTATTCCCAGTGAGGATTTGATCAGTGTCAAGTCCTTACCTCACCCTGAAACCGCCTACAAATCGTTGGGCTCGGTCGCCAACATCGACAAACAGATTCTTCAAAACTTGTCCATTTTGTGGCATGATAGACCTAAAGAGCAGATCATAAGAAGCTTGCTTACCGAAGGATCCAATCCCGAAAAGACTTTTTACGCATTGCTCTTAAGATACTCCCATAACCAGAACGAGGGCTCCTTGATGTCTCCCAACACAAATAGAAGAAGCATCCAACGCTCAACTTCCATCAAGGGAACTCCTAGGAAAAAGAGAAATAGCCAGGTTGGTGCTTCAATGTCCCGTAACAGGCCGGTACTGTTCCAATACAAAAATGGCATGCGTGGATCCCGATTGTCAGCTGCGTCGAGTGTTAATAACTCTCCCAGAAAGGGCTCGCCCCGGAAATCACCTATCAAGTCACCTAGAAAATATCGTCCCCAAACAAACGAGCACACTGCTCCAGCAATCCCTCGTAACATCTACGATGAAATTGTTACAGCTCAAAGAGACGGCTCTGTGGATTCGATGCCTCCTTCCTTGCCTTCAAAGGATAGCATTCATAGGCAACAGGAGAGCAAGAATCCAGTGGTTGATGAATTTGGTGCTGAACACTTAATGGCGTCAGCTAGCGTTGAATCTCCAACCAAGTCTAAGAGACTCTCAGGAATTCCTAAGAGTACTTCCAAGAACAGATTGTCTAGACGGAAATCACTCAGAGCTTCCATCACTAATGGTTTAAAGCGTAACTCCATCACCATGAAGCTTCTCTCGACTTACACCAAGCTTGCAGCTGAAACAGAATGGGAGTACATGGATAAGCAAACCAAGAGAACCTCAGCGACTTTTGCCAGTCTTTGTGACAAAATCTTCAACCAAGAAACGTACGACGAGGATGATGAGAATTTGATAGATGAGGAGGAGCGTCAAGCCAGGGAGTACGAAAGATTAATGGAGATTGAACGCAAGAAGCATGAAGCCGAAATCAAAGCTAGAAAAGAACTTGAGAAGCAAAGAAGACGACTGAAACGGAAGTCTTTGATGTCATCTAAGAAACTTTCTATTTTGATCAAGGACGATAGCAACAATAGCGAACAAGAAATCACCTCAGAACCATTATCTCAACCAAAACGTGGCAACTTGAGATCCATCTCTGAAGGTGGTGCTACCAATGACGATGAGCTCACCGCCGAAGAGCTTGAGAAGATTAAGAAGCGTTCTGTAACACAGCCCACCCCAAAATCAAGAAAGAACCCAGTATTGACTAGACGTCCAGTTTCCCGTTTGGATCCTTTGTGGATAGCTCATGAAAATGAGGAATTGAACAGGGCACAAGAAGCCTTAGAGGCAGAGTATCGTGAAGCTGACTTGAAGACTAAGAAGAAGATTAATAGAGAGTCGATGGTGTCAGTTATGGATGATCACAAGGGGCACGCAACCAATTCAAGACCACGTCGCGACAGCTACTACACGAATGAAGATGCATACGAATTGCCTGAACAACAATTTGATGCAAGTGACTTGAGCCAAGAATACTTGTCCGAAATTAGGAAGTCAAGATTACTCAACTCCAAGAATAACATTAATGGTATGCTTGATGATAAGAAGCAAGACAAAAGAAAGAGTATTCCTGAGCCTAAGTCCTTGATTGCCGATGTCAAAATTCCTAACGTTACTAGAAAATCTCGTTGTTTCACCGAATCTAACAAGCGTCTTTCAGTTATGACTATCGGTTCAACAAAAGAATCATACCATGACTTGAAACACGTCTTAGAAGGTGGCGATGTTGAAAAGAGTAAGATGCCGCAAATGAGAACCAGTTTTGCCGACCGTTTGGACAGAGCTGGACTTCCTGAAGCTGATGAAGCCGAAGACGAACCACTCGATGAAGGATCTATCATGGATTTTGACGAGCATCTTGCTAACAAGCGTTCATCATACTACGCGGGAGACTTGAACTCGAAGAGATACTCCAAGTACTCTTCAGGCAAACCAACTTCTGAGCGCCCTCACTCACAACTTCCAAACTTACCAGATCCAACAGTTCGTGGGGATGATTATGATGATACTTTCGTTACTAAGAATGATGAGGTTCGAGTCAAGAGAAGGTCATCTCATGCCATTGAAGAAATGGACGGTAGCTCAAGAGCGGGCAGCCCCGACACGGATGTTGATTTGTTTGATAATATCAAATTGCCAACAGAGAGAAATGGCAAGGAAGACAAACGTACAAGCAAAGAAACCAAGAAGAAATCATTGCAACCAAGCGCCTCGACTATGCTTATCCCAGACTTCAAGCAACCACATACATCAACTTCAGCTCCAAGGAAACCAGAGCCATACGCTAAGGTCCGGAAACCAAGAGCGGAGCAAAATGGTGATTCCAAGCAACCATTGAACGACACAACCAACAAACCAGAACCACACCATGAGAAGCGCAGCAGATCCATTTTCCGTAAGTTGTCCTGGGGATCCAAGAAAGCATTGGATGAACCTCCCAAGACCAGCCATTTGCCATCCCCTGCTGATTCAAGAGAGGCTTCAGTCGAAGAGAAACCAAAGAGCAACGGTTTCTTCAGATGGTTATCTGGTAGCCATCTGGAGGCTAATGTACCCATGCAAAACAAGCATTTCAGTACTGTCTTGCCCAAGCAGGAAATGACAAGTGCGCTCTATGCCCTTTTGCAGTCATGGTCCAATTTCGGATTGAAAGATTTGAGGAACGATCCAATCGGCAACTACATCACTGGTGCCATCTCCAAGAACAACTCTTTCGACTTGAAGAGCTGTAAGTTCCGGATCAAGATCAGTCCTCGTGAGTACAACCAGAAGTCGAGTATTGTTTGCGCCTACGTCAAGGGATCCAAGACCACTGCCAATACGCTCTTCAAGGAGATTGAGAAGGTGTTAGTGAAAGAAGGAGTCATGGACATGTAGTAGAATTTTAATGTATATTTAATCAGTTATCTCCTCGATCTGTAAGCCATCATTGGGATTCACCACCACGACCAATGGTTGTTGGACCTGAGACTCCACAGTAGTGTTTACCGGAGCACCAAGAGCTGTAGGGCCAACGGTGTCGGTGATATCACCGAAACCCCATTGAGTCAAAATTGACACAAACGCTGTAGCAAATACCACCTCACGTTCGACGGTCTGTTCGTCGATCAATATCTCAAAATCAAGCTTGAACTGGCGCATCAAGCGGACCTTTGCAATTCTTGATCTTACTTCTTCCACCCCAGTTCCAGGGTTGAGGACCCGTTCAAGAAATTTTGAAGTCCGAGACCATGAATATTTCACGCCGTCATCAATAAAGAAGTTCTGGTAGAGCCCACCAAGTCCACACTCGGTTGTCAAAGCACGATGTGTCATCCCTGGGTGGTTGTGGAAGTCAATTGACCTGGCAAGAAAGCCAGTACTGATGGTTGCAACTTCTTGTCTTTGTGGATAGGTAAGTAAGCTCCACACTGGATTATAGCTGGAGAGCCTTTCGATGGAGTAGACCTGAACTCCGCTGTTGTCGAATACGTTGACAACACGCAGGCTATCTTTCCGGTCTGCTCGCATATAATAACGAGTAGCCAGAGGTGAAAGTGGGTTGGTGGTGCCCGAGTAGATTCTCAAGTCGAGCAACTGTTTCAATCCCACAAGGTCCAAAGAGAAGTTAGTAGCAGTAAGAGCACAAGTTAAGCCGTGAACACCAACAGCCTGGAGTACGTTAGACATGGTATGAGGAAAATGTATTTGTGTCAGAGCGCAGAAGGTCTACAGGATTTTGCAGCCGCAGCCCAATTGGTAAGACTGCGCATACCTTACCGGATAAACTATATGCATAAGATTAAATGATGGACCAGACGTCTTCACAGCCATGGCAGAACTTGGAGCACGCCACCGAGGCAGACAATGGATAGTTGGAAAGACCGATTTTTTCATCAACGAACTCATCGGCGAACGTATCTTTACCACGAGCCATAGCACCCACGAACACACAAATACTTTCGTCGTCGTCCAACTTGCCTATGTATTCTTGGACGTTTTGAATCTCTGCATCGAAGGAAAGCGTGATCTTCTTACACTTGGTCGGTAAATGGTCGGTGATGGGGTTTTTGATGACTTTCAAAAGCTTCTCTTCCGAGTTGACAGAGCGGATACTCAACTTGTGAAGCAACTGCACCATCAACCCAGAGAACCGCTTGAACGTACGAGGGATTCTCACACTAGGATTCACCTCTATGAGCACACCACGGGCGGTTTGGATATAAACTTGGAGTTTTCCTGCCTTGTTGATCGGTGAGTCCAACAAAGTCAAGAGACATTGGTGGGTTATGTCGGGACGAGCTTCTGCTATGTCACGGCCCATCTTTCTGAGCAAGCCCTGGTGGTCGTCACAGTTCAACAACGCATATTTATCACCGCCTGGTCCATTGGTACTGACCTTGTGTGTTTCCAAGCATGCCTGACTTAGTACTACAATAAGTCGTTTTGTGGTTTTGTCCTTAGAACTGAGCACTGCTGGTTGCTCGGGCACGAGAGAAGCAGGGGGCGCCGAATAGACACTGCTGTCTTTTTCTGTAGGTGCCATGGGTAACGGTCTTGTGGGGTGAAAAATTTATCAACTGAATAAAAATTGCACCCTGCAGGATGGTGATAAGCGATGCGAATACCAGACCGCGATACCACGCTGCAACCATGACTTCTGACGATGATTTTGATGACGACGATGATGATTTTTTGAAGGCCTTGGTGGCAGACGAGCAGAAGAATCAAGTCAACTTACAACAAAAGCTTGATTCACTTCCCCATAACCCAATAATCCAGCATAACGACGCTTTGACGCTACAGTCTCGACTATACAAAGCAGAAGGAGAGGTTTCTATCCTTCGTGAGCAGCTCCAGCAGCTCCAGAACTCATCTCGTAGCGAAGTTGTAAAGCTCAGATACTCATTGGCACACGAAAAGCGTGACAAGGACGGATTGGAGAACCAGCTACGTACGACCATCCAGCTGTTGGAAGACGAACGGAAGTTTTTGAACAACGAGTTGAAAGCTACATCCGTGGCTTTGAAAAGGAGAAAAATATCAGAGTCTCAGAATGGCGCAGGCAATACAATTGCAACCCCAGTGACACAACTGATGCCAATACTGCGAGTCTCGCCGCATGTCCAGCGTACAGAAACCCATTCGATAGTTCCTCAAAAAGTCATAAAGATCGATAACGATGCATCGTTGTTTGAAGACTACTTGTGGACATACTGCATTAATGGAACCAGAAAAACTAGTATTGCATATTTGAGCAAAGTGTACCTCGACACCGAGATCCATATTCGTGGTCTCAACATAGCAGTTAAGCAGCCTTTGTCGACTGCAATCACCGACTTTTTCATGTTTAAAAAGTCATTGCGACTAGACACACTCATATTCGATTTTTGTTGCTCTATTTGTGAGCTAGTGGAGTTTCTCCTCGAGCATCAACCCATAACCAGTATTCCGTTCTTACTTAGTTTGGTATACGCGGCCCTCATATTCAGATCTTCGGCTCTCACCAAGGAGACATTAAGTTTCTTGATCCCAAAAGTAAGTCTGGTGGCTGTCAGGTATTCCTTTCTTTTAGATTCGAGCAGAGACCAAGATGATCTCATCAACTACCATAGTGTACCATTGCAAGTCATGATTCTTCAAAAGTTTACGTTGGTGTGTTGCTTTGATATCCTCGAGAGAATTTTGTTTGTTGCAACTACCTTTGAAACAGATTTCAGCAGCTCTCTATGGCAGCAACCTCTGATGATCGAATTGGTGAAGATTTGTCTCCCCGAGAACAGCGAGCGGTTCATGAATACTACACAGATCAATTTGGTATACAACACGGTGGAAATGCTCATCTCATCCATCACAGAAACGTCGTTTGGGTTTTGCAATAATGGAATCAAAGACGAAACGATTGTCAACTCCCTACTAAAGGTCTTTTTGATTGATATCCCAATCAAGGATGACTTCAAATTTTATGGCTTGAACCGAGTCATCGGCAACAACTCTGATTTAAGCAAGGTGGAGGCTACCATCCCCGAAACAGAAACGCTATTGAAAGAGTCAATGGTGCACATACCCTGTCCAGTTCCACAAGATTTACAACAAGAACTGACTGTGTCGATAGAGACCAAGCACGAGCAGCAATTGCTCAATTTACGACTACGAGTGGCCACCATGATCGAGGGACATATCGTGACCAAGGCTAGTACACAATTATTTCGGGACAAAGAGTACTTGAAGTCCATTGTAAGGTATATTGGTTTGGAACAAGAACTCATCATGAACTCCCCACGGTCGGCCCTAGTTCATTTACGAGTACGAATCGTATCGACTCTCGTACGAACCCTCCATCACATAGCCACCGATGCCAAGACCATCACCAATGTGGTGTACCCCGAAACCATGTATGAGGTGTTTGTGATTTTGCTGCGAATAGCCTTTGGCAGTGACTCGTTATCGGTAGAAGCGTACCAGTTACTCAGTCATGCCAGGCAGATGAACTACACGGGAACAGTCTACAACTACTGGTGTGAACAGCGGGCCCGGCAATTGGGCCATAGTGAAAATGCCGATGAGATGGCTGATGTCGAGAGCGAATTTGCGAATGGACTCGAATTTCCGTACGAACCAGAGATAATCGAGTTGGCCCGCGAGATCTTGGAGCCATGTGTGACGCACGAAGAGGCCGACAACCTCTACTTCACCATGAATTACGAGGAGCCCCGGTTCGATGAGATGGACTTAGTAGTGTAGACCTACAAACCATTTATGTTACAATGATGTGTATTTGAGACTAGTTCGTATTAATTTACTCGGTCTGAGGCTTGGCAACACCGGTTTGGAATCCGTTCTTGAATCTTCTAGAAACGTGCTTCAAGTAAGCCATACGTCCAGAACCAGTGGTTCTTCTTCTCTTGGCCTTTTGACCCCAGTTGTACGATCTCATCTTGGCAGCTGGGTATCCACAAGAAGAACAGGTCTTCTTTTGCACGTGGAAAGAACGCTTGCCACATCTGTTACACAAAGTGTGGGACTTGTTGTGACGTTTACCTAAAGATGGAGTACCCTCTAATAGTTAGTAACTGCAACCAGCAATTCATATAGCGATTTTCCGGAGCCACAAACAGAGCCTATGCCATATCTGGGCCGGCTAATACGATGTCTCTCAAATCCAAGACAATTATCAGTGTATACATACTACCCATGGTTGATGTCTATGTTTCTAGGTTAGAAAATTTTCACAAAGTTCCCACCAGTGCGACCGGCGGCCGGGTGCAGGAAACGCCATGCAGGCATCAAACACGTGAGAGGGCTCGGCCCTCGATATCTGTGTGCACTCTCTGGCCTCTGCTTCCCACCCGCACACCCGCGCCTCACCGCGCCGCGTCGCGTCGCGTTACAAACAAACAAACAGATGCTGGTTTCCGGCAGCGCTTTTTCTTAGAGCTACATGTCCCAATTTCCGCCATCGTCTCCCTTGGTGGATTCCCGTCGAGAAGTCGACCATCCATTTGCTCCTAAGCATCTAGCACATGTTAACAAGCAAATAGAGCCAGTTTATCCATCTCCACATCCATCATCCGTAACCGGAACTTCGTCTCCAACGAGATACAGATCAGTTGAGCCTCCCCAGAACAAAGATTTCAATGTCGTCGACCCACAAAATGCTGTCTTGAGAGTTCCCTTATCGCTGGGAGCTTCCACTGTGACCATTGGCCGGTCGAAAATGTCCAGTGACTACCAGATCTCCAGCAAGAACCGCACGATTTCCAGAACCCATATCAAGGCGTCGTACAGCGAACAACAGATTGTGCTCCAGTGTCTTGGGTTTAACGGATTTGCCATGCGTATTCCTCGGCCTTGTTTGGTGTTTGCAACCAATCGCGATAACGATTACATCTTGCTTGAAAACAAGGGAACCGTGCTCAATGTGGACAACTTGGAACCAGCAGCCAAAAAGTCGGTGATTTTGGATGCAAACCACACCGAGTTTGTTGTCAATCGCAACGAGACGGTCACGTTGCCTCGGTTGCCCAACATCTTGATTGAAATCAGAGACTCGCTTGTCTTGTTGAACCCTGAAGATGAGGAAGAGACCGATGAAGAAACTCCCGTACTCCTTCAGAAGTCGTCAATGCCTGTAAGCACCCCATTAGGTACCCCACTGAAACCAATTCCGTCTACTCCAGCCAAGCTTGGTTTCAAAATTACATCCGAAGAATCTACTCCGGTGATCCCCAAGTCGCGGGCTCTGACTCCGTTGGAAGATATCACCAATTTGCATACTAAGTCGACCACGTCCACTCCAAAAACACCCAGTACTAACAAGAAACGACGGGCACGCTCTGAGGAGCCCCAGGCGAAAAAGAAAAAGAAACTGGCCGCCAAGGTGGAAGATGTTGATATTGATGATAACAGCATCAAGTCATTGAAGAACCGCGCTGAGATCGAAAATGTTCTCGCCAATCATTTGGCCTTCTCCCGGTTATCGTCCACCCCGGCATCCTTCCTTCTCTCTATCAGTGTCTTGACTGGTAACTTGGAGTTGATCCAATTAAGAACCATACTTCATCATATTAAATGTATTGGTGTGATTCATAGAGAGGGTAAAGATGCCGCTGGAAAGCCATTGGAAGAAGAGTACTATTACATGCCGGAGAACGACGACGATCCAGAACGTCCTACTTTGGTACAAACAATTCGTGGCCATGGCGGATTGCGGGCTTGTCGTAAGAAGCATAAGCAATATTTTTGGAAAAAACCAGCACCCATCAAGAAGTAATTGAATTTAACGTGCTGTATTTGCTCAGACTAACGTTGAGCGTCGAGACCGGGAAAATATACTGATCCTTCTCGATTTCAGTCAATAGATGAGGACCACTTATACTTTGTTTTCTCGAGAATGTTATGATGATGATACCAATAAGCACGAGAACGATCCATGCAAAAACAAATCCTATGGATATGTAGAGCTCAATATACAACATATTTGCAAGCTTTGATGTGGCTCGTTGCATTTTCTCTTGAAGCTGTTGCTTATAAGCAGGCGGTACAATGTCGGCAATGTTTTCGAATAAATCCAGTGGTACTTCTGGCAATTTGAGCTGTAAATGATCGTGCAACCAAGTGATACCCTGGGTTACTGCAATTATTTTGCGCCCAATTACACAATAGACTACTACTTCAAATGGTTTGGAGAGTGGTGTGTTTCCAGTGACCGTGTAGATGGTCGAATTCAATCGTCCAAGAAAATCTGTTAAGGTTTGGTTGACACTTATGGATGATTCTGTATACCAACCTAGCATGTCATGGTTAAACATTTTGGCTTGATTTTGAATGCCGGCATTCGTTTCGTCTGAATAATTCGAAAGTTGTGTCAGGAACCTGGAAGTAAAAGCAGGCATCGATGCAGATAATTCTTCAATCTTGCCTCGAGCGACTTGAAGAAGACAGTATTGAATCAAGAAGGAAATTATTCCTAATAACCCGATGGATAGACCTAGTAAAGCATATTTCGTTGTAAGATAGTTTATAATCCAAAAAAATCTGTGATGAACTTTCAACTTATCCATGTAAGAGAGTGTGTGGTTTTCATAAATGCTTAGAGCGTTATTGATTTCAAAGGGTTGCGATCTTTCGAGTAAAAATGTCACCAAATTCTGTCTTTTTGTAAAATTTGACCTTTCTCGAAACCAATATATAATTATCACCAAAAATGACAAAGCAAGCAAGGTAACCATTACAGTCAATGCAATTTTATTTAAGTAGGCCCTGACTGCCTCAATTTTTTTCTTTATTTCACTCATGTCAATTTCGTGTTTTTTTGCACCCACAAGTTTGATGGTGACATTGGAGAACATTGAATGGTTTTTAAATTGAAAATGACTCAGATTGGTTATATTATTTGCAAATATTGTTATAGGAGCAGTAACAGCCTCGATGCTTGAGTTTGTAAGTGAATCAAATGTGTCAACCTTCAACAGGAAGGAATCCAACTTGTCAGACACAGAACTGGGAATATGCAAGTTTTTCAACTTGCCCAACGACAATTTTATTGAAGAGACCGGGTGTACTTCATCGCTGAATATGCTCAGAAGGCTATTCACACTGTTTTCAATAAAGGATGAAATGTGTTGAAGGCCGGAATCGATTTCCCTGGTCACAGCCACAACGGTTGCGTTAATTCCATGCACGGTAGCTTGTACCGATTCAATTGCCATATTAACTGATCCTCTTGCAGCAGCATCTATTAAGCAAGTATAGGTTCCCAAGAAAACATCGACATAAAAGCTGATAATTGCTTTCAACACCGATACCAAAAGTAGTATACTAGACTCAAAGGACTCAACCATGTACGTGAGTTGGGTATCTAGTAGTTTGTTGAGCACACCCACTACTTGATCTGGAAAATCAGAGGTTACGGCCTCCAAACGCTGAAGAGAAGCTTCTGTCATAACGACCAAGTCCGCTATGTGGTCCAACATTTGGTTCATCAGTAGCAGGAACAAGAAAACCTTTGCTGCTAGCAAGAGCAACACGACAGTAACCTTATTGGACCATACCTGAGAGTATCTCTCTTCCAAAGATAGGTAGTAGCGAGGGGACATGATGGTGAGAACAGTGCACGGTATTTAAAGGAGGGAGTAGTTTGGAAACAACGTGAAACATGGAGGTTCAAGAGAAGAAGTATGAGCAAATTTTAAGATCTACAATTAGATTTTGACTGTGTCAGCACGGTTTCACAAAAGTTGCAGCCATTTAATGGTGCATACATTTTGTGGTTTGCAGCATAATTGCATCCAAAAATCAAAGCACCAAAATCCACACGAAACCATGGTATAACTGAAAAACCCAGCTAAGACAATCACATGAGAGCCCTTTCCATACCATACACACAGATGTGTCAACCATGTTTCAGCCTATCGGTGGTGCACTGGTGCTCGCGCGGATTAGTTGAAGGCAATTTGAAATCTCAACAATCATAACATAGTCATGTCAGACTCCGAACAGCCTAAGGAAGAAAAACCAGACAACACCCATATCAACTTGAAGGTCTCAGACGGTTCTGCCGAAATCTTCTTCAAGATCAAAAGAACAACCCCCATGAGAAGATTAATGGAGGCATTTTGCAAAAGACAAGGCAAGAGCATGGATACCATCAGATTCTTAATAGACGGTGCGCGTGTAGGCCCAGACAACACCCCCGATCTGTTGGAATTAGAAGACGGAGACGTGATCGAGGCCCATCGTGAACAAGTAGGAGGAAGTATATAGGAAAATGGACTGCTGAGTACATGCTGTAGAGCTAGCGCACAATTCCATCGCACGGCGTGCAGCCCCCACATGCTGCCACTGTGTGGCAAAGCACCGGCCGTTGGTTGCCGTCTTAGCCAACCGATTACGTCAGCAGGGTCCGAGGGATCTTTCCCGTCGGCGAGGGTTTAAAAGTCCCCATTCGTCGCATTTTACCAAGATAATGTGCCGAGCAGAAATTTGCGCTATTTGCCGTACGTATATGGTGGCTTGCTTCTACAGGAATACCTACTAACCCAGACAACAAATCGTGGATTGGATGTGGAAAACACATCAGCACCGTTATGGATGCCACTCCCAAGGAGAACTGGTGTACTTGTGAAGCTGTAGATGACTCTACGGATCCCAACTACCCACCAAGAGCAGGCACGGGTTTCGCGAAGAAAACCGCTACCGAGTAAGGTATATAGAACACATAGTTAAGCTACGATTTTCAGATTGACGTTTGTATGGTGCGATTTCACCGCTGCTAGTCACCCCACCAAACCACCATCTTCATGTGGTTCCTGCAGGCAGCCAGAGGGTTTTGCGGGGAACCGCGGACTGGCCATCCTCATGCGCCATTTTTCTCCTGATACAGTTGTCAATGAAGCGTAAAAAAGCTGCAGGTGAAAGCAGAAACAGCAGGAATATGCCTGGCAAATTCTGGCGACTCCAGTCCGAATATTGAACGACATAATCGGACCCGTTGGAGAGTGCTGCCTGCATACAGCCGCACATTACGTCATAGACATTCACGAAGATGGCGGGGAAAACCACCGTGTGGAATTCAAGTGCTGACGTCGGTGGAACACAGGTCGTGTGTGCCACCATCGCTCTTATAGCATTTTAGCTTGGGTATTACCGTTTGTAGCACTCGATTTTGCCTGGCCGCGCGGACTGTACCTAAGCGATCATACAACACTGTCCCCAGACTCAGCCAATTACCCACATTTGACGCACTTTAGAGCAGCTGTTGAAAAGCTGTAAGCACGTCATTTGCTGTATACTTGTTGGCACACTAGCCTGCGGCACAGATATATCTGTTGAATTACTTCTGTCCCTGACAGCAGTTTTGGGACACTTTTTTTTGCCATTACCTCCAATTTTTAATCCGTCGACTAGTGGAGCAATCCAATGAATTTCAGCTACCCAGATTTCCTTGGAGCGTCGCAGAACCAAGACCATAACCGAACCAATCAACAAAACCACCACCAGCAAAATCCAAACGATTTCAATGACATTCTTTATGGTCGGTTGGCGTCTTTAGACCAATCCCAATCCCAACTCAGCCAATCTCCTACCTCTCATCCAGTTGGTGACAGTCCGTACGGTTTCAACCAGTTTTCTCCGCAATTTCCATCCACAAGTGGGCCCCTTGGCCATGATAGCTTCAATTTACCCCTCGAACTTCAAGGTGGTATCGGAACTATATCTTCTAGACGACCCAGTTATGCTGCCGAATCCTTCACCCGGTCAGACCCGCCGTTGTTGATGCAGGGAGGTGGGTTCAACTCCAAAAACAGCCTTGCCACTTTTGCTGCCGTCAACAATTACAACAACCACCGGTTCAATTTAGATATGCTCAACGATTCGTTTTCGAACTTCAGCTTGAATGCCAACTTTTCCGACTTCCAGCAGCGCCGGCCTAGTCAACTTGCGGAATTCCAGAGCCTGCTTGCACCAAACACACCAAATTATAACGCAGACCAGCCTCCAATTAACATTGGCGGTGCAAATGGAGTAAATTTGGATAATGGACTCATCTTAAACGACCAGCACATCCTGGCCTCGCCCGAGCTCAAGAAATTATACCTCAAGGCTACGAAGTGCTTTCAAAATATAGATATCAGCAATTCGATCATGTCTAAGATAAGCGAGTTGCTTAAAAAGCCACAAATAATGCGGATGGTTGGATTCATTAAAAATTTGAACAATCTCACATACAACCACAAACTCTTATGTCTTGTGGTCAACAAAAATGGTAAATTCGATTTGTTGTCGTACCCGAATAGCTCCAACATTTCGTTACAGAAGAATGATTTGGTGATGGTCGATGGTGATCGCGGAAAAGACATGGTCATGATTTTAGAACCATTGGTGGACCTCAATTTTGCTATCTTATTCAATTTTTTGAAAAAACTCGAACATTTAAAGTCGCTCACCATCTACGATAACCAACAAAAGCCAATGTCGTCCAAGAAAAATTGTGGCGGTACTCATTCTACATCGTTGGAAGCATCGGCCATCATCAACTCACCTTTGAACGAAGATAACGAGTTTATTATCACATTACCGACCAAACAAGTATTGCGGCTTGCAACTCCTAAAGAAGTCCAAAAATTAAGTGCCAAATTCCTCGAAGAGAAGAAGGCGTTTATCACATGCTACAATAAGATCAAAGAATTGAACTTGAACAACGATCTTCAATTGATCAATGTGGAGTATCAATTTGATTTCAAAAAGTTGATCTTTTATTACTTTGCCGAATTTAAAAGAATAGATTTCCGAGGTTTGATCAAGGAACTCTTCAAAATTTATAAAACCAGAATCTGGTTATGTGCGGTCCTTCCTTATGACAAACCAGAAACATACATCACCTCAGCTGATGGTGTGGCCGGAACTCCCAAAGTTACGAAAATTGTGAATCTGATTCCTCGTGAATACGAATTGAGCAATGAACAGGTACTCAATTTTTCACTCGATGAGATCGAGCACATATCGTCTCCTCAATACTTCCACCTGAGAAACCTCCTCAATTTAATTCAGCACGTTGAAAACGAAGTTAATGGCAACTTCTACGGTTTTAACAAGGAGGATACGGATGCTTCCAAAGGTATCTTCGATGCAAAACCAAGCAATTATAGACACTCGTCGCAGCCAAAGAGTATTGCTTCCAATTTCAATCCGTTTGGCGACGGAGGACAATTTCAATAGATAGAAAATAGACCCTAAACCTTGTACACGGTGTAAAGATGCACTGTCGCAGCCAACTAGTTTTTCAATGCTGTCGCGCGACGGGTATGTCAATGTTAAACTACTTCAATAGTAACTTGTTCAAACGATACCAGCTTGATTGGATTTGTGGTTTGGCCATTCTAGTGTACTTTTTCGCTATTGCCGAACATGCTAAACCATTTTTCCGGCAATTTTCTTTGGACGATTCCACTATCCAACATCCATTTGCTCTGCGAGAAAGGGTCTCTGGTATAGCTTGCATTCTTATCTCCGCTATCGTGCCAACAGTTGTGATCACAGGATACGTTTTCTTGAAAGCTCAAAACCGCCAATTGAATAACGATCACATTCATCTTATCCAGGTATCTATATTAGGACTATTACTTTCTTTGGCAATTTCAGGTACCGTCACTGATATTTTGAAGAATTGGATAGCACGGCCACGTCCTGACTTCCTTGCCCGCTGTGGACCAAAAGAGGGAACCCCTAGAAACCAATTGGTAGGCATTGAAGTATGTACTTCTCCACTTGGAATCCCTCTTTTGATTGACGGTATGCGTTCAACTCCCTCGGGCCACTCCTCGATTTCTTTCTCTGGCATGCTTTACTTGACATTGTGGTTATATGGACAATGTCAAGTATTTGTTAAGAAGCAACCCATACATAACACTTTGTTGTGTTCGTCCCCACTTCTCATATCCAGCTACATCGCATTAAGCAGAACCCAAGATTACAGACACCACTTCATGGACATATTTCTTGGTACGTCTCTCGGTGTATTCATGGCTACGACAGTCTATAATCGTTATTTCTACAGCAACTTTTCTGAAGAGTCAAACAAGGTGGCTGAAGAATCTGAAATTTTACCACTTTTCAACCCTCAGCTGTAAGAATTGTGACACAAGGGGACACCGTGAACAGACTCAGAGCTGTATCAGACCATTCTTAACCCAAAAAAAAATGTGAAAGTCTCCATAAACCCCCAAAAAATCTGGATATCACCTGCGACAAACCTGAAACAAATCAAGTATAAAGCTGATGGATCAACCGTAAATGAATACATGGACCACGATTTTGACTACACAGTCTTGCTAACTGTTACCTCAACCTTTACATTAGACTCTAAAAAGCCTGTTAGACTACAAGAGCAGCCCAAAACTATAATTACCATACCACATGTCACTACAGCCACTCTTAAACATCACTCCACAGCAACATCCACGTCCGAAACTGAACTGCTATTTTACACCGCTACCAGTGCAGAACCAAAAATACAGAGTGCACCTTCGTCTTTTAGTCAATTGAGAACCAAAACCTTGAATTCGTCAGACGGAAATGATCTGTTGAAGTTGGGCCTCTCGGTGGGCCTACCTATTGCTATAATTTCTTTATTTGCCATATCAATATTGGCTTGGTACTATTTATCTCGTCGTCACGCACAATTTGCTACTTCGAGTCAGTACGAAGATACATTTTTGAAAAAGAACAGTGTAGTGAAATACGACCTGAAAAGCGAAATGCCAAAAGAAGAAGGAGTTCAAACGACTGTCAGATATTCTGTAAGGGATACCATTGGTAGATTTGGCAAGTCATTCCGTGACAGTGTCATGTTTCCAATTAACGGACGGAGTAACAAGCTGAATGGGGCTTCTCCGTTTGTATTGCGGCGGTTCAACTTGAAGCATGAACTCGAAAAACCATTGCCTGTGATTCCTTCGTCTCAAAATAGTTTACCTCACATGGAGAAAGTTGTACCTAGCTTGGATCCAAAGGGTGTTACATCGGCTGCCCGGTTAGTGACAAAATCATACCAGAAAAAACTCTTCGATGAGATATCAGTTGAAGCAGGAGATATAGTACGAGTAATTAAAGATCACTCCGATGGCTGGAGTTTCATTGAAATGGCATTCCCTGTTACCGACAAAATACGAACCGGTAGACAAGGAATGGTTCCTTCAATTTACCTCAAGCAGCTAAACTAAAGTATAGATATCAATTCGTATAATACAATTGGCCGTTATGTACTCACTATCTAGAACTGGCGACCCTGTTGTGGCTGATGATGCCCAGTGTTTGGTGGCCATTGTTGACCTTGTGGTTGACCTTGCGGTTGACCTTGCGGTTGATATTGGTACTGTTGTGGCTGATTGGGGTATTGTCTCATTGCTTGTGGGTTGGGGTTCTGAGGATATTGCCGATAACTTGGCGATGGAGGAATCCCAGTTTGCTGTTGAGGAGCAGGACGTTGTTGAGGAACACCCTGATAACTGGCCGATGGAGGTACTCCATAGTTTGGAGGAGGTTTCCGATGACCCGAATGATGTCCATGCTGTTGCTGCGGCATAAAATTAGCTGGAGGGTGTTGGGCATAAGTTGGTGAACCGTAATTTGGTTGACCGTATGCTTGGTGATTGGACGATTGTCCATAATTGCCAGGTGGTGGATAATTCTGAGGATATCCACTAGGCGGTTTAGAGCGGGACAGCTGCGATGGAGCAGGCTGTGGTTGAGGCTGATATCCAAAATGCAGCGATTGGGGATATTCGCTTCTTTGAGGAGGCATTTGGGGAACCGCATCTGAACGATTATGCCGACCCATTGCTGGCTGAGAAGCCTGGCCAGGAGCATTACCATGTTTCTTGATAGGGGCATTACGGCCCTGTTGCTGGTGTTGAGAAGGTCTCTGTCTTTGAGCGTAAATTTCATTTGGCGGGTACGAGGGTTGTTCACCATTCACTTGAAATGATGGGACCTGGTTCTGCAACATGTTTGGCGACGTAATGTACTTCGGTTTTCCCTGAGGAGGCATTTGAGGGATCTTTCCAAGCCTGGTGGCTTGATTTGACACGGCGGCATTCTCATGTATGTCTTGGGTATCACCTTCCTGGGAATATGGAGAAGAGTGACCACTGACAGCAGACTGAGAGTGAATCGACAAATGATCGCCATTTGCGGTCTCAGGAGTACCTTGTGGAACACTGTTTATACTCAGGGAAAGGTTAAGGGAAGGCTTAGACAGAGTGATGGCAGATTTGTGTGGTGGAGGCACTGGGGGAGACGACTCGAGACTTTCATCCAGATCATTGTGAACATTGTGTAATGGTCCTCTCTTATGCTCAACTGCAGAAGCGTATTGCTTACTGAACTCATTGTATTGAGTAGTGGGTGAATGCACCGACGAGTACGAGCTATTCCGTTGTCCGTACGTGGGCACCTCAAGAGCAGCATCATCGTCTTCATCTTCATCGTCACTGAATCCAATATCCTGCTTTGGATAAGAACCGACAAATCTGTCACCCAAATTAATAGATTGGATAGCCGCAGGTAGTGCCGACTCCTCAATACGTTCTGGGGACTTTTCAAGGAGTTCATTGCGGTCAGTTCTGAATTGGTCAGAAGGTGTCTTGAGAGTCGAGTACTTCTGGTAAATGTCAGCAAGCTCGACAGACTTATGTGGGTTGTTAACAACAGGAGCATTGAGAGTGTTGGCACCAATTGCTGAACCAGCCAAAGTACCAGCAGCAGCCCCAGCAGCAGCACCATAAGCGTTGCTTGCATTGCTTCCAGCAGAAGTCGATGGTGTTTGAATCTTGAGGTTGTTATAGTTCTTGTTCATAGATGATGTTTGAGGTAACAGATCATTGCTCATACCATTAGTTAAGCGATCAGAGCTACCACTTCTGGAGGTGCTTCTGTCATAGGACTGTTTTGGTGGAGGCATTGGGCGTGAAACACTGCTACTAGCACTTCTATTGCCGATGCTTCCAGAACCTGAACTTGGCATCCGTGGACTAGATAAGGAGCTGACTGCTCCTGCGACACCACGTTCGCTTCCACAACCTTCATAACCGCGATCCAACTTGCTCTTCATGATGTTCTTCAAGTTGGAGTTCCATTGTTTGACGTCCCACGAGAATATTCCAGCATTTTGAGCAAAAGAGTCGAGGTCGGACAACTCGAGATAATGAACGCGAGGAAGGGTAGGGAGTCCAAAAAGGAGTGATTCAGGATCAACTCTATCGGCTTTGAGTCTCTTTGGTCTTCCATACAATCCAAACGAGTCGAGCAAAGGTATCAAGAATCTGATCAAGGTATCGAAGCCCGGAACGGACGAGTGTGCTTCAGGCATAAGGAAAATAGATGTGTTTTTGAAATCATCGACTGATTTTTTGCTGACTTTCGTTGAAAGAGACGGCGATTTAAAGTTGATGAAACCCTCGAGCTTTAACATTGTACTGTGATCGATCAATACATGCGATTGGGGAAACACGGCCGTTACCGAGGAAGCGTTGGAGACAACAGCCATGAGTTGTTTCTTCTTCTTCTGTTCGTTTTCAAAGAACAAGATTCTTCCGGGGCTGAAACTCTTCTTTTTAGAAATCGAAGGCTGCACCACAGCATAGCACCGTTTCCATGCCATACCCGAGCCATATCTAATAGATACCCAATCTTCGTGATCGAATCTCTTTTCTGCTAAAATGGTACGAATGTCCAGGAGACGGGAGCCTCTGGCAGAGAGAAGAGCGGCCGTGTAAGCTTCCTGGAGCGACTGGTACTCGTAGGAAGCAAGACGGAGGGCAAGATACCAGTTTACGAGCTCGCCGTTGGACTTCAATTGGATGATGTACCGGTTTTTGAGCGTAGTGGACACGATGATCACATTGTCAAGGTTCTGTTTGGCGGCTGGAAGCGTTTTCATGGCGTTGTAGACGGCATCGGTAAAGTTGATGTAGTTCGGCTTAGCCGACGTCTCCAAAAGAGCTTCAGGGTTAGAGCGGTACTCAGCCAAATGCGCCGCATCCCAGTATGCCAACTGGTTTCCGGTCAAGATACCGTAGACCTCCTTCCATTCTCGATCTGCCGGTTTTCCATCACCGTTCAAGTCATAGTACAACATGAATATTCCCTCATAGTATCTACGGTGTGCCTGGGACGACATGAGGGTCACGATGGGCACTAGCTCGGGCGACAAGTCCTCAAACTGCTCTTTATCCGGCGACAACCGAGGATCGTGCTTTTTGCGGGGGGAGATGTTCCCCGATTTCAATTTGGAAAGACTCATGGCAGCAGTCTGGTTACAGAGAACTGGATGTTGTGAATGAAAGATCGACTATAGCTAGTTGTGTAGGGCTTGGCCGCCTGGATGTGCCAAGATCAATTTTTTTCTGTCAGTTGAGTCTGTATCAATGCGGGCAAAAACACCAATACGAAGACCTAGAAGACGTGGGTGCCGTTTAGGGTATTTATGCTACCACCAGTACGTCTTGGAGTGGGTGAGAGCAGACGAGAAGATTTCCCGGTTGTTTACTGTGATACCCCAGATATTTTCTAGTTGTGGACAACAATAATATTAACCATATTTGTTTTGAGCCAAGATATGGCACTGCACGACCACGAAAATCGGGGTCAGCCACAATGACAAATCTGTGGGGGACAGGAAGAGCTGTATATATGCGACCGGGCCATCCGCCAGTGGTGTCGGTGGCATAACTACAATTGTTTCACATTAAAATTATTGCATCTCGTAACCCCCCATCAAAGCTGTTGGCGAGCGGCGCACGAAGTTATTCGAGCCGCGCATGCCGTCTCACAACCATGGTCTACTTGGTGTGGGCAGCTTTGGCGGCTTGTAGCAACTGGAGACCAGCCAGCAACTCTCTCTCTGCCGTGTCCAAGTCCTCGTAATTGAGCGCAGAAATGGCAAATTTGGCATGCTTCTGGATCTTGGCGATGTGCTCACTGATGTCTAAGATCTCGCTAATAGATTCCTTCGTGACGGGTGCTGTGTGCTTCTTGGTGGGTGCTGGTGCTGGCTTGGGTGGCGTGTGCTTGGGGGCCTCCTCTGGTGTGAACATGTGGATGGGGGAGTCCTTGTTCACCTGGGAAATGTCATCTGTAGGAAGGTAGGTTGGTGCACCGGGAAGCTTGAGATTGTCGTCCTCTGGAGCGACATGGGGAGCCCCAGGAAGTGTGGGAGCAGCAGAGAAGTTGCTGTCCTCATCAAGAACTTCCTCAGTCTCTTCTTCCCCATGTTCATCATCCTGTTCATGTCCATCTTCACCTTCATCTTCGTGCTCGTTATCTTCTGCAGCTTCCGCTTTTGCATCACCTTCACCGTTATTCTCTCCATCTTTCTCCACACTCAACAACTCGAGCTCTCGCTCCAAGTCCGCCTCCTGGACTTCCGTCTCCACCTCGTCCCGCAACACTCGGGTCAATTGGTACTTGAGCGTCTTAGCCTTGTCGTTGTGAAGCTTGAAGAACTCCACGTCGTTGATCGGTCTTCCCGGAGTCAATTGAGCAAAGTCTACTCCACCATCGTCCTGGAACATGCCTACCAAGGTCATAAAGTTCAATGCAGCCCGCATCTTGGCGACAGTGGCAGCCTTCTTGGAGACATCGTAGGTCTGAAGACCAGCCAAACAGGAATTGTAGAGTTTGTAAGCAAAGCCTACTACAGCCGTAACCAGGAGCGTCTTGTCGTTGAGCACTTTGCGGGTTCCTTCATCCTCGGAGTTCTTGATGGCTTCTGTTTCGTCCAAGAGTCCCACGGTGAACTCCCCCACATCCTTGCTTGTGGTGTGTAGCTTGTTTTTGAGTATGTACTCAAGCACATAGAGCCGGCAGTAGTATGAGATCACCGGATTGACGTCGGCAAGCTCTCGAGCTCGAGCCATAAATGGCGCTACCGACTTGTCTGCCTGGAGTTCTTCGGGGATGTTAGACATGAGTGCGAAATGGGAGAACGCAGTAGATGAGGCCATATATCAGTGCTATGTAAAAGTTCAGGTATATATAATATTTACAACTCGGGCATGCGCAACACCTCGCGCTCCTCGTTCTGGGCGTCCTTTTGGAGCATCTTCAATATCTCGCTGTTCTTCCATTTTTCCGGAAGCGGAGTAACATCGTAGTTCTTGGTGGCCCAGTAATAAATATCCCAGTCTGGCTCGTCCAAGAGCTTGTCGTACTCGTCCAACTGGGCGTCCAGGAGCGTGTCCAAGTGCTTTTTTGCAAACCGGGAAAGCAAGAGATCGCTTTCCAAGATGCCTCTCTTGCGGGACTGGTACACTAGTCTGGCTTTTTTCGTCTCCCGGGTCTCTCCGGTTCTCTTGATGGGCTCTATGCGCATCGAGATCGCCGCGTTGTACGCTGGGTTCTGTGGCTTGCCATAGTTGAGACACCTGACCGCTGTTCTCCGGACCGACATCTTGTTCTTTTGAGCGATTCGCTCCAAATCAGTATGCAACCGCACCTGTGCACCCACCATGTATCTCGATTCTCACCGCTTGTTGCGCAACCACCATGGGTAAGACGGTATCGAAGCTTTCCAAAGAGGACCTCAGGTCGCTCCGGCTGGCTACATATTTCGACAAGAGGGAGCTCCAGCAGTGGTACAAAGGATTTTTGCGTGATTGTCCTCTGGGCCAACTTTCGGAGGAGGAGTTTGCCAAGGTGTTCAAGCAATTTTTTCCCTTTGGAGACCCAGCAGAGTACTGTCACTATTTATTCCGGGTCTTTGACGTGGACAACTCCAAATACATCGATTTCAAAGAGTTCATTATTGCATTGAGTGTTACTAGCCGAGGGTCCATGGACCAGAAAATGAATTGGAGCTTCAAGTTGTACGATCAGAATCGGACGGGGAAGATAACATATGACGCTATGCTTGAGGTTGTGTCTGCTACATACAAAATGATCGGCAGCATGGTGTCTCTTCCTGATGACGAAAAGACCCCGGAGGCTCGCACCACGAAATTCTTCACCCTCCTCAATAAGGACAAAGAAACCGATACCATAAACCTTGAGGAATTCAAACGATTGCTGAAACTCGATCCTTCTATTGCCAACTCGCTCAACGCCTACGAAGGGTTGGTGTAATGTACCATAGTTCGTCTAATAAAAAATATATTTAGATCATTGCTGCGCTTCCACCGTATCCAAGAGTCCGTCCAACAATTCGTCTACTTCTTCTATAGGCACACCAGTGCAATGGCTCACCACCTTCTTGAACTTGGCGGTCAACTGGCTGTAGTCCGTCAACGCCTTGAGCTCGTTTTCCATGGTGGTGTTGATTTCTTCATATGCTTTGATTCTGGCTTGAAGAACTGCGGCTGACGGCAACTCCTCCAAGATTTGAGCATCTGGCTCAACCTCAGCGCCATCCTCCAACTTGTCATAAAGTGCTCGTATTCTGAACGGCTCATCTGCATCGAAATCTGCATCATCGTCACTTATATTGGCATCAGGAACTTCCTGCTTGGTGGACGCAAGCTTCTCATTAATGTTATTGAGTTGGAGCTTAAGGTTGTCAAGATGGGCCAAATTATCCGACACCTTACGAGAAATGAACCGATTGTTTGCTGTAACAATGGTCAGATCGTGTAAAGCCTTACCCAACTCTTGAACCAGTTGCTTTTTGGATTCGATGATGGCCTCATACTCTTGGCTTGTAGATGCTAAAAGTTCTTGTATGCTAGTGAGTATCTTTCCAGAGGCAGATTCGGGAGACTGTGACCGGGGCTGGTTCGATTTTTGAGTCGCAGTGGATTGTGAATCTGAATCGTTGATGCCGAGCTCCTTCTTCTTATCCGTCACCTCAAGCCCTGATCTGATGAGTTCAATAATATAATCACCTTTCTCTATTACAGATCCACGCAAAACATCCTTGACGATTTCAAAGTCGATAGGTTTGACTCCCTCATTATTAGCCACGTTGACATCGGCTCGTAACTCGATTAAAACTTGCACGAGCCAGCGTGCTTCAGTCTCTGCTGCTATATGAAGACAAGTGTTTCCATGGGTGTTTTCTTGGCTCGGTATTATTTCCTCACAGAACCTTCTAAGTGATCCATTTTGGACAATGTAGTCGATGATTTGGTTGGTGTACAACCGAGTGGAATCGGCTTTGGCTGCCGCCAGTGCCGCCAAATGGTGAAGGACAGTACGACGCTGGTTATCTACGAGCCAAAGACATGGATACAACCATCCCTTGAGTAAGGTCGAAAAATTGCCCTTTTCCATGGCGTTGGTCACAGTGATGGCTGATATTAAGGGGGTTTCGCCGTCTGTGGTTCCACGGATAGGTGCAGTGAGCCCAAGATTTACAAAGGCGCCAACAAGATTGGTGGCTGCAAGGGTAGCTGCAAAGTGGAGAGCAGTCTTGCCCGCTTGGTCTAATGGAATGTCTGTTACTGACAAGAGATGCGACAGATGGCGAGAGATGATCGAGTCGAAGGTCTTGCGGATGGTCTCTTCGGTAGGTGGAGTGTCACCCTCGTGGTTGAAGATCTCGCCGTACTTGGCCTTAACTGTGGATACCAAGTCGTCGTTTTTGTCGTCGAGCGAGAGTGGAGGTTCAGCAAATGGATAGTTAGTTGACACCGAAAGGGCGGCCACTTGCGACGGCGTATTGGATGATTTGGTGGCCGATGCTTTAGGATCCAGAGTTTTTCTTTTCTTTGGTGAGCCTGCCGCTACGTCTACACCATCCCCATCTGCAAGCAGGCGTTTTTCCTGCTTGGGAAGCGTTTCATAGTCATGGACGTCGATTAAAAAGAGCTTTTTGGCAAACTCGTAGATGTCGAATTTCAATGCCAACGCTACTGCTCGGTCGTAAGAAACCCAAATTCCACGCAACAACGGATTCTCGTGGTCACGGTAGTCATTGAAGAACTGTGGCCCGTTGATCAGTCCACCGTAGTGGCTGCTGGAAAGTATTTCATTGTTCAAGAAACTCGACACTTGGTCTTCACTGGAGTGTCCCAACTGTACCAAAATCACAAACAACTGTGACACATTCACGAACGAGTCGACCACCCGACGCAAAATCATTATGCTCTTATCGTTGGTGTCCTTGGGCTCTTTTTCCTTTTCAGTGTCGTCTACTTTCAAGTTCAATTGTATGATCTTCTGGCCGGAATAAATAGCAGAACTGATCAGCGTCAGACACATGGCACTGAGGTGCGTGCCTATGAGCTTCTGCTGTATCGACGAAGTCGTCATGTCACCGATATGCTGAGGTGAGTCCATGGAGACGTGTTGGTGGTGGACCGCGCATGGCGCCGAGTATCCACGAGGCCCATACACCCAGACTAGTAGAGATAGAAGAAGTAAAAGGGAGAAATTGGGATGATACTCGAGCACAGGGTGGTTATCAAAGTTGTGGTTGGCTCAAGTAGGCTGGTTTAGGGTTTTATACTAGATAAATAGCGTTTTGGGCAAAGTTTAGGTATACCGGAAACGAGGGCCTGCTACATCTACGGTGTTTGAGTATGAGCTTTGTTAGCGCGTCCCGAGCTAGACTTGTTATAATTGTCCTTACGAGCAAGTTCTTCGCTTGCACAGTTGTATTTGTTCACCTCATCATCACTTTTAGATGTGTCCGCGAAATACTTTTCCTATCTCACTGACTGCAAATAATACAACAAGTATCAATATTGGTAGAATCATACGGAAATTGTTCTCCGCAACTGATCGAACAACTAATAGAATAGGTCGTAAAAGCAAGACGAATACACAATTCAAACTGTCAACTCCCGCGCAGTCAAATACTCCAATTTTACTACTTTGAGCATCACCACTTGTCTGACCTACTCCTTCAAAAATGGATTATTCGGGACGAGTGAACTCCAAAAAAGGAGGCGGTGGTGTTGCAGATACTGCAGAGACCAATGCACATACCAAGAGACGTCTCCAAGAACTTTTGACCACCCATGTACTTGACATTGACTCCGATCCATATGTGTTCCGCAACCATTTGGGTATATTAGAGTGTCGTCTTTGCTCAACTACACATGTCAATGAAGCGTCCTACATCTCTCATCTCAGTGGAAGAAAGCATCAGCTCAATCTCGAAAAACGACGTCGCTTGGATCAACGAGCTAACAATACCACAAACGCTCCTTCATACTCCATCAGCAATGTCCCCAAGCGCTCGTGGACAACTATTGGCAAACCGGCATTCAAAATGACCAAGACTAGAGATCCAAATACAGGTAAACTAGGCATTTTGGTAACAATAAACTGTCCCCGAGCGGTGGAAGAGCCCATTTTTCGCTTGATGTCCTTCTACGAATTGAGTGCTGCAAACCAGAAAGCAGTGGGCGATAGCAACCCTGATAAGTTTCTTTATTTGGTGGTATCAGCAGAGCCTTACGAGAATATCGCAATGGCTGTTCCCAATCGACCCATTGACAAACCTGACATGGACCAAATTTCTGACGACTATTGGTGGCACTGGGATAATGATACCAAGGAATACGTGATACAAATAACCTACAAGAGCAAGTAAAGTAATTTTACCCCAAACCTACTATTGAAATAACTTTTGTGGTCTACATATCTGGTGAGGCACCTCGGCTATACTCGGCCGGCCTGCACATGTCGTGATTATTCACCATCAGCAGTTCATTTTCCAGGTCATGAGTGCTAGTCCAACAACGTTTCGCCAGCGATGTAGAGAAGCCCATGAGCTTGTTCAGGGCTTTCTCAACGATGCGCTTTCGTGGGGACCAGTTCCTGAACGTTATAGTGACTACAAATTCGACCAAGAACGTCGGAATGAGGTGAAAACGAAGATCGAGCACAGTCTTAAAGTGCTTCAAAAGGCGATCGAGCGTCATGGGTAAGTCTCCCTTCGTTTTGTATGTTACAAAGTATACTAATATAGACTCTCAGAGGTGGCTATCTCATACAATGGCGGTAAAGACTGCTTGGTGATGCTTATACTTGTCCTCGCTTGTATATATACGACCGATCCGGAGGACATCCCCTGGCATTACAAACTCAACTCCATCTACATCAACTCGGAATTGCCCTTTCCCGACCTTTCCCAATTCATCTCCGATTCTGCATCCTACTACCACTTGAACCATGTGACGATCCAAGCACCATTGAAGCAGGGGTTTGAGCAGTACTTACACAAAATAAACACCGATGTGAAAACAATCATCGTTGGCATTAGATACTCCGATCCATACGGATCGCAATTGCAGCACGAACAAATGACCGACCACCACTGGCCGTCGTTCTTACGTATACACCCGATTCTCCACTGGAACTATGTCGATGTGTGGGACTTCTTGGTGGGTTGCAATCTAGACTATTGCCACATGTACGACCAGGGATACACCAGTTTGGGAGGTATCAACAACACCGTGCCCAACCCGTACTTGAAGAAAGACGACAAGTATCTTCCGGCTTACATGTTGTATGACGATGCTGACGAACGAGAACGACTTGGGCGCCAGCTGGCAAGATCATAGTTAGCCCACACTTCCACGACGAGTGGATTTGTTTGCACTAGCGCTGTTCACGAGAATCTGCTTGAAATATGACTCGCTCAAGGGACCCACTCCGATCTCTCCCAAAGCCCGTTCGGCGCTGGTGTGGCCCACAGATTGGGAGTCCGACAGCTGTCCTTGCAAGTTGCGTAACTTTGCTAGCAACTCCACTTCTATACGATTATTTTCATCAATGAGATTCTGTAGATATTGAAGATACTCGACCGACTTTGTAAGGATCTGGCCCTTGTTCGGCTTTCCGTCTTTGGTTCCCGAGTTCTTGACGGCAGCTGTAATCTCGGCTTCTTGGCTGTATTGTCCGCTGGGATTGGTTGCAGGAGCAGTTTCCTGGAAAAACTCCGGTGGTATCAACATAAGGAGTTCCTGTATTTTGTCGTTGATGTTGTCTCGGCGTTTACGTTCGTTTCCTTGTCCATCGTCATCGTCGTCTAGATCGTTATCGTCATCAGATTTGATGGCTATGACACTATTTTTGCGTGAGTGTGGTTTGGATATACCCCCCATGCTGCTGGATGGACCACTGCCTCCGTACAATGACTGGGAAAGCTGTCTTTTGATATCCCCTGACTTGGATAAAAGCTTATCTGCTGACTCGGCCTTGATAGTTGGAATTGTCTGGGCTTGTGTTCTGGTATCCGGAGAAGTAGATCCAGATGCTGACCCAGCCACAGAAACCGCACCTGAATGAAGTGTGCTGTTTGGACCCGAATAGTCTGCCATAGTTGTTGAAGTTACCTGCATTTTAATTAACCACAGTTGACTTGGGGTTGTCTGCAGGACCAACCAGCCAACCACGACAAGGTCTCGATATATTATGCTATACAGGGTATTGTGATCATTATGTACGGATTCATGATCTGAGCTGCAGCGTTAGTCTTGCCAACTTGGTTTCCAAGCGCTCCACGCGCAAATCGTCCTGAACAGACCATATTGCGGCCGAGGTGGTTCCCATTTTTGTCTTGTAGTAATCCACGATAATAGACTTGAGTGTGTAAAACGTCTCTATGTCTCCGTTAAAGCCGTTGCCCATCATCTCGAAGTAAAACTTCTCGACCACGTAGAGATCACGAGTATGCACCCACCCCAACTTCAAAAAATGGTTGAACGTTTGCTGGTTGCAACAGGCAGTATATACATTGATGTTGACTTTCAACTGGTTAAAGATGGTAAATGCAAGAGTGCTGTCTCCGTGATTAGTGCTGATGCTGATAATGCACTTGTTCACTATGATGGGTAATGTGAACACATTGAGAGCCGGAGAACCTGGACTGTCGTCGCTGGTGGCTTTCATTTTGTCAATAAACTTGGTATGGCTGGCAGTCATCTTCTTGCTCTTGCTGTTGAGCACTTTGTTGAGATATTTGGACTCTTCCACTAATGAATCGTCCTTTGCAGCCAGCTCTTGTTCGAGCCACCGCTCTATCATATGCTGGAGAAACGTAGTTATTTCCTTGGTGGTGGTCATGTTCTCAATGAGATTAAGTGTGGGCGCCAAAGCTTCTTTGGTCTTTGTGAAAACATCATCACGGATTTTTCCCGATACCGAAGACATCTGGGAATTGATCGGTAATGATTTGAATGAAGTACTGAGGTTCTCTGGTGTTTGCCCATCTGAGTCTATGTACGACGAGAATATTTTCTTGAACAAATTGCGTTCTTCATGTGCATCTGTCTTGGTGTTCACAGGATCTTCCTTTACGATTTCGAAAAGATGTTGCAATTCTGATTCAAAGTTTGCTTCTGGTTTGCTTGGTTCTTGTTCACTTGTTTCTGGATTGACTGGTTTGTTTTCTATTGGCTTTGATTCATTGAACAAGTTGAGATCTCGTAACAATTGGTCGAGCTCTAATTTTTCAGCAGACAGATTTGGCAGTTCTGAATTAGGTCCACTACCATATTGTCGGGCAGGTAGTATCCTAGACGGCTTAAAAAGCCTCAAAGAGCGCTGAACAGGTTGCTGTCGCAACATTCTTGAAAGCATGTAATGTTATAGATGCGATGATATTCCTGCATTGTCGCAAGATGTACTATACATTGGGAAACCAGTTCCCCTATAAACAGACACCTAGAGTGTAGTGATTGATTCTTGAGTATCGGCAGCATTCGTATCAGCGGGGCTGCTGTCTAATTTTTCAGTTTCCAGATTTTGGGGTCCAATCCTATACAACCGCTGGTCCAATTCTTGTACTTCAACATTGTTGTCCGGATGGTTTTTCCACTCTAGTCTCGTCTCTAAGAGCTTGGCTATTTCATCACAGTACCCCAACAATGAAACGTCGAAGTTGCAGTGGTTTATAGGATCTCGGTTGATGAGAATTTGCGGTACATCGGGCGGAACTTTATCCACTATATCTGCCACCGGGGCGACTTTTAGTGAAGTTCCCACACTTATTACGAGATCACACTCTGCTAGGTCGTCGTTGATGATATCGTGGAACTTGGATGGAAGCGGCTCACCAAAAAATGTAATATCTGGTTTCATGACTCCATAGCTCTCGGGCACGTATGCGTCTTCCTTGTCCATCAATGCTAGACGAGTCTTGGTACATTTGGAGCAGTATGCGACCTCCTTTTCACGGATATTAGCAAATATTTCGTGGCCGGGTATTTGGTGTTTGCAGGTAACACAAGTGGCAGTTGCGAAAGAGCCATGACACTGTACCACTTTCTCGGGTGAAATGCCCACATTGCTCTCTAGATTATCGATGTTTTGCGTGTAGTTACGGAGCAATATGCCTTTGTCTTCGAGCAACTTTATGAACGCATGCATGGGGGTGAAGCTATCTTCGGGCGGAAGAATCATATGGGCAATCAGATAAAACACCGTTGGGTCGGAGTGGAAAATTCCAAGATCAAACACATCTTGCGGATCAGAGAGACCCAAATGCTCCAATTTTGCGTAGAATCCTTGGGACGAACGAAAATCAGGAATTCCCAAACTGGTGGAGATACCAGCACCAGTCAAGACAAGAATGCGTTGCGAGTTCTGTAACTTTTCTAGAACGTGGTCAAAGTTGCAAAAATCTTCAAGCGGCGTTCGTGTGGTGAGCACCACCTTCATGGCTTGGTTTAAGAGACGAATAAGACCGGAAATTTGGTCCCCATTTCCATCTATGGCGATGTCCCTCGGAACAAATCCCAAACGAACTATCACCTCTAGGATATTTTTGCTAGTAGCAGTGGTGGGAAGATACTTCTGCAAGAACTCTACGGGCCCATTGGCCTTCAAGAACTTCTGGGTTTCTTCGATAGAAGCATCGTCTGGTGACTCTGCAATAATCAGACGAAACTCGGACTCGGATATTATGTCCAAATCGATAGATTCTGACAGTTCGTCGGATTCATAGCCTTCATCTTCTCCCAGCAGGAGCTCAACCTCCACTTCTTGCACCAGACCATCAGCATTAGCTGAGTATCCACCCAAAGTCACCGGCATCATCATTCCATTTGCTTCAGTCTGGGATTTTTCCGAGTCAAGTACTTCATTTGCTGCCTCTTCCCTCTTTGGCTTTTTCAATGGGGGCCCCAGCATCTCACCAGATACACCAGAAGACGGTGTATTGTCGCCTGGTAGCAGCATACGGTGGGTGGAAGCGTTCGGTCGCTTGAGCTCATGGTGCACTGGGTGTAAACCCCATATTTAATTCAAGAGGTACCAGAACCCCGTTTCGTGTCAATTGAGCCCTTTTGGATATATCAGAGCTAAGCCCTGGGCCAACTTAGCCCCCGAATTATTTTTCATAGCCAGGGTTAGTTACGATGTAGTGGTGCACGGATGTGATTCTCGTCAAGGTCGGCGAATACTGAATTTTCTTCATTCGCCAATTGTAAGTTTTCCGCTATGATTGACGGTGTGGAATTCATCAAGACTCCAAAGGTTAGTCCTCCTCCTGCGCCCAGTGCAGAATGTGGTCTTTTAACCACGGCTCTGCCTGCTATTCACAATGCCCCACTTCCGGCTGACGGTCCCGGTGCTCGTAGTTTCAGCAATTTGGCCATGGCTGGATTTGTGGTGTTGATCCCATACTTTGTGGCACGCAGACTCGGTGGTGGATTCAAGACGTGGTTGTTTTTCACCTTGGTGTTCGCCATTCCCATCATGATGGCTTACTGGACGTTATTGTCGTCGTATTCTCCCCGGATCAACCAAAGAGTGAAACTTCCTAACAAACCAGTCAGCCACTACTTGGAGTTTCACACTCCTGAGCTCAAGGCCAAGTACGAGGAAAGTAACAATGGCAAGGGAACTAAGATCCCCATGGAAACTTTCCACGAGCTTTACTTTGATGGGAAAGTCAGCTTCAAGGGCGACTGTTTGGACGTGATGGAGTACCGTCACGATTGGGCCAGCTTCAGATTCACCCTTGGTCTTTTCAGATTTTTCTTGTTTGGAATGATCCCTGAGGTGATTTTCCACTCTCAGAGTCAAGACGAAGAACAGGTGCGGGACCACTACGACAGAGGTGATGACTTCTACACTTGGTTTTTGGGTCCCAGAATGATCTACACTTCTGGCGTTATCAGCGACATCACCCGTGAAGAAACCCTTGAGGAATTGCAAGACAACAAGTTGAGAATAGTCGCCGACAAGATCGACTTGCAAAAAGATGAGCATGTTTTGGACTTGGGTTGTGGCTGGGGTGCTTTCGCCACTTATGCTTCGTCTCAGTATGGTGCAAATGTCACTGGTGTCACTTTGGGTAAGAACCAAACCAAATGGGGTACTTCTTTGTTGGAAAAATACGGTGTTGGACCCGAACAGTCGAGAATCGCTTGTGTCGACTACAGAGATTCACCTAAGAGTAAAAAGGCCAATGGTTTGTACGACAAGATCACATGTTTGGAGATGGCCGAGCACGTTGGTATTAGAAGATTGACTACGTTTTTCGAGCAAGTCTATGAATCGTTGGAGGATGACGGACTCTTCTTCTTGCAGTACGCCGGATTGAGAAAGAGCTGGCAATACGAAGATTTGATCTGGGGATTGTTCATGAACAAGTATATCTTCCCTGGTGCTGATGCTTCCACCCCATTGACTTTCGTTGTGTCCTGTTTGGAAACCGCTGGATTTGAAGTCGTTTCTGTCGACAACATTGGTGTTCATTATTCGGCCACTTTGTGGAGATGGTACAGAAACTGGCAAGGAAACAAAGACAAGGTGGTCAACAAATACGGAATCAAGTGGTTTAGAATCTGGGAATTCTTCTTGGCTTCTGCTACCCAGATTTCTCGTCAAGGTTCCGCTACTTGTTACCAATTTGTATTGAGAAAAAACTTGAACAGCCACCACAGAGTTAACTACGTGCCTCAACAAAAGGGTCTCCACGGTCCCATTGCTGCTGGTACTACATGGGCCAAATAAGCTAGTTTAGTAGAGGTTTAATATAAACCGGTAGCCTTCCTCGGACTTTCTGCCGGAGATAGAGCCTCGGTATCGCTGATAAGTGCCGGATCCGGTGGTCCGGTGCTAATCTAACCAATCACTGCGCGCCATGTCGTGTCTGCCGGCCCCGGCGCCGTGACTCGGCGCCCCGAGTCGCCCCCACGGCCACATCACATGGGGTGCTGCCCGGATGATCGGCCTGTCCCGGTGGGTTACCCGGTGAATCTGGGGTAGAGTTTGCTGTAGGTATAAATACCCCCTGGATGCCTGAAGATTAATTTATCGTGGTAATTATGTCCAGTCCCTTCCCCAAGACAGAAGACAAGCTCAAAGGTGTGCAAATTCTTGCTCCTATTCCTGACAGGTCCAAGCACATCTTCAACCCAGAGGCCATTGCTTTGGTCGCTACCCTTCACCGTGCTTTTAATGGTGAAAGAAAGAGATTGTTGGCTAACCGTAAGCAACAACAGCAATTGAGAGACTCGGGTGTCTTGCCTGACTTTTTCCCTGAAACAAAATACATCAGAGAAGACCCCACATGGACCGGTCCTCCATTGGCTCCAGGATTGAGAGACCGTAGAGTGGAAATCACCGGCCCTACCGACAGAAAGATGGTTATCAATGCGTTGAACTCCGGGGTTGCCACTTATATGGCCGATTTCGAAGACTCTTTGACCCCAGCTTGGGCCAACTTGGTTGACGGTCAAACCAACTTGTACGATGCCGTGAGAAGAGACCTCAAATTCGAATCTGGAGGAAAGAAGTACGAGTTGAAACTCGAACTTGGCAAGCATATTCCCACCTTGATTGTGAGACCTCGTGGCTGGCACCTCGATGAAAAGCACTTCTTGGTTGATGGAGAACCAGTTAGTGGTGGTATCTTTGACTTTGCCTTGTACTTTTACAACAGTGCTAAGGAGGCCATTGCCCAAGGCTTCGGTCCATACTTCTACTTGCCCAAGATGGAGCACCACTTGGAAGCCAAGTTGTGGAACGACATTTTCAACCACGCCCAAGACTACATTGGTATTCCCCGTGGTACCATTCGTGGTTCGGTCTTGATCGAAACCTTGCCCGCTGCGTTCCAGATGGACGAAATTATTTATCAATTAAGACAACACATTGGTGGTTTGAACTGTGGTAGATGGGATTACATCTTTTCTTACATCAAGTCGTTGAGAAACCACCCAGAATTCATTTTGCCCGACAGATCGCAGGTGACCATGTCGGCTCCATTCATGTCTTCTTATGTGAAGCTCTTGGTCAACACCTGTCACAAAAGACAAGTGCACGCTTTGGGAGGAATGGCTGCTCAAATTCCTATCAAGAATGATGAACAAAGAAACAAGGCCGCCTTGGAGAATGTCGCCAAGGACAAGTTGAGAGAAGTGACTGCTGGTTGCGACTCTTGTTGGGTTGCCCACCCAGCTTTGGTCCCTGTGGTTCTTAAGGTGTTCAACGAGCACATGAAGGGACCTAACCAGATCAATGTTCCTCCAAAGACTCCATACACACCAGTTACTGCCAGAGACTTGTTGAGCCCATACGTTCCAGGTGCTAAGATCACCGAGCAAGGTATCAGAGCCAACATCATCATTGGTTTGTCGTACATCGAAGCTTGGTTGCGTAACATTGGATGTGTTCCAATCAACTACTTGATGGAAGACGCTGCTACTGCCGAAGTGTCCAGAACTCAAATCTGGCAATGGGTCACCCATGGTGCCAAGACCGACCAGGGTCAGGTCATCACCAAGGACTATGTCGCTAAATTATTGCAAGAAGAGTACGCCAAGTTGGAGAAGGCTGCTCCATCTGGTAACAAGTTCAAGAGAGCATTGGAGTACTTCAAGCCGGAGGCTTCCGCTGAAAAGTACTCTGACTTCGTCACTACGTTGATCTACGACGACGTTACCACGATTGGCAGACCTACTACTGCTGACAAGTTGTAAGTATTTCCATATATGTATTTCTGGGCGCCTGGTGTAGAGTCCTGTACAAGTGCTACTTCGCGGTGATTTCAAACAAATTTGCGTTATCATGTCAAACAGGAAAGCAAGATTGGTGGGCCTTGCGGCCTTTGCGGTGCTTTTGATTGTTGCTTTGCATCACACGACACGCTCCAGTACCCCTGGTCAGCTAGATGTGGACGAAAAGGCTGAAACCTTGCTTAGAGCTTCCAGTTTAATCGATTCCAACCACGATGACAAATTAGACGCGGCAATTAACCAACAAATCTCCCAGTTGGGGAATGTTAACGATGCCAATGCGGCCGCTAAGCCCGACGAAAACGCTTCGGATGAAGCTTTCGATGCAGAAAAGGAACTTATCACCATCAGAGCGCATAGTCCTATGGTGATCTTTTCCAAGACTTTCTGCCCATACTCCAAACAGCTCAAGTCGCTCTTGCAAGAGAGCTACCAGATCACCCCGCAGCCGGCCATAGTGGAGTTGGACAAACATAAGCACGGCGAAGAACTTCAAAAATACCTCGAGGAAGTTACCGGACGCAGGACCGTCCCCAACGTGTTGGTAGGGAAGTCGTCAGAGAGCCGTGGTGGTGCCGACGACTTCATGGCACTTCACCAGAGTGGAGAATTGATGCTGCAGTTGACCGCATGGGGAGAAAAACTCATCGACGTCACGCAGATCGAGGCACCGTCTAACGTATAGTGACGATACATACGAGCTAGAATTATGACAGTATTACGCATGGATTAGTAGGAAGAGTCCCAGTTGGAGAGCAGAGCCACCAATCATTCCGTGGCAGAATTTGCAATAGGTATATGCTATGAGCCACATATACTCCACTTTCTCATCGTCTACCTTCTACATCTTGTCCGTACTATTTTATTACTCACCTATTAAAACTTGGTGAATTGCTTCGACTTGGAGACAGAAGAAGAAACCTTCAACACATTGAATCTAATGGTCTTGGCAATAGGTCTACATTGACCAACAATAACAACATCACCTTCTTGGACACGGAAAGCGGGAGAAACGTGGGCAGCCAAGTTCTTGTGTCTCTTCTCGTATCTGTTGTATTTAGGAACATAGTGCAAGTAGTCTCTTCTGATGATAACAGTTCTGTGCATCTTGGTAGACACAACGGTACCGGTCAAAATCTTTCCTCTGATGGAGACAGTTCCGGTGAATGGACACTTCTTGTCAATGTAGTTACCGTCAATGGCGGTCTTTGGGGTCTTGAATCCCAATCCAACGTCCTTCACCCATCTCTTGGATCTCTTGGTGACCTTGGCCTTTGGGTTGGTGAAAATGTGAGGTTGCTGGAGTTAGTACTACGAGTCCACAGTGCATGCAGCGAGGTCAAACTTACCTTTTGGAAAGCTCTTTCGGATTGAACCGTCAATTCAGTAGCCATGATGAGTTGAGTGTTTCTGAAAAATTTTCGAATCCAAATGTGCGACTGGCGAGCCTGGGTGCAGCGGGAGTGATCACGCGAGGGCTGAGCCCTCGTTTCCTCTCTGGTGCTCGGGCCCGCGGCCTTATCACCACCCGCGGTGTCCGGGTGTATCGCAACTGACGTTTGTGGAGTGTGTCTACATCAGCACGAAGATGTCTGTTCCAAGGAGAATACCGTCTCACCATATGGCGGAGCAGTCCCTCATCAACCCAAATGACCTCACTATGCGCTCAGTTTCTTCGTCTTCTGCATCGGTTTTGAGCACACCGAGTAATAACATTCGTAAGATACAACAACATCAACCAAACCATCAACAACAAGGTCCACGAGCTCGTTCTCATCACCAGAAGAGTCTTGACATCAAGTCACAGAAGCTGAAACCAAATACGCGAGCTCCTGCCATCAAAAGCAAGCTTCTAGATCTCCAATCGCTGCGGAAATACACCAAACCGAGTAAACCAACCGACTTATCGCTTGGCGGAGGACGCTATGACAACCTGTACGACTACCTGGTGTTTGTAGATGGCATATCGCCCGAGTTGGGTCCTCGAATTGTGAAGGAATCACAAATAAAAGCATGGGAGTCAGCGGAAAGAATTACCTCTAACATCATATTTGATTCGGATTCAGAAGATGAAGGCGATGTGGCAGCCACCCCCACCCGTAATTCCAGTCCTACAGTCCTAGAATCAATTCCAGGCTACACCAAGGAAGAAGTAAAGATTCTTTCCCGTGAGTTTGACACTCATGGATTCACCTCCCAACCATTGCGAGCCGGACCGCATGGAATAGAGCCAGTGGAATCATACCAGTACCGCCAGGAACAGCAATTGACCCAGCACTCCTCGTTTGCAGGCAAACGGAAACAACAAGTGAGTAATAAGAAAGAGCTTATAAGTCGATTGTTCGGGAACAACAATAATTTAAACCAAGATTACTTGACCAATAACACCTCGTATTCGGCTTTGGATAACGTTCTGAATATCCAGAAGGCTTTCCACGAAGATAAAGAGGAGGTCAAGCAACTAATTGAATGTGAACGAGAATACTACGTGATGATGCAAGAGACCCGAACCAAATTCGACAACGAGAAATATAGCGTTGAAGACCAACTTAACCATCAGAAAGTACGTGAGGTTGTCAGCCACAAACTAGACATGATGTACAATCGATACTTGAATGAGGAATTCCATGGTATCAATCACGACGTTGCCTATGACGATCTTAATAGACACATTCTCAATCACTTGAGAAATGACCTAATTGATGAATGATATAATCTAGTGTATATTACAAGTTATTAAACGAAACGAACACCGAAATGCTAGGAAAAATAAAAGCTCTATAAGGAGGGCCAACTCCGATCAAAACATGTAAGAAAATAAAACAATTGCAAAGGTGCCCAATGGGAACTTTGCGTATGCTGCGCTTCCCTCGTATACGGATACGGAGCTAGAAGTAGGGTTTGAAGTCTCATATGATACGGTGGAAGAAATCGATGGAGGGTTTTGGTCTCCGCCGTTTCCACCATTACCACCATTACCGCCGTTTCCACCGTTTCCACCGTTTCCACCATTAGCAGGTTGAGAGGGCGTGGAGTTAGGGGGGACATTGTTACCATCAGTAGGACCAGCAGGTGGAACATTGTTACCATCAGTAGGAGTCGAAGGTGGGACGTTGTTGCCATCAGTAGGACCAGCAGGTGGGACGTTGTTACCATCGGTTGGAGTAGATGGAGGAACGTTGTTACCATCAGTTGGAGTAGATGGAGGAACGTTGTTACCATCAGTTGGAGTAGATGGAGGAACGTTGTTACCATCAGTTGGAGTAGATGGAGGAACGTTGTTACCATCAGTTGGAGTAGAGGGTGGAACATTGTTACCATCAGTTGGTGAGGTTGGTGGGACGTTGTTTCCGCCGGTTGGCGAGGTTGGTGGAACAACAACGGTTTCTGTTGAAACACTTGGTTCTCCAGTAGTTTTAGAAGAACTGTTCTCTTCTCCTGGCTTACTCGAACTTGGGGTTCCAGTAGGTACAGAGGAAGATTGAACATCATTCGAAGAAGCAGGTCCAGTTGGAACAGGTGATGATGGTCCTTCAGATGAAGCAGCGGGTCCAGTTGGAACAGGTGACGATGGTCCTTCAGATGAAGAAGCAGGTCCAGTTGGAACAGGTGACGATGGTCCTTCAGACGAAGAAGCAGGTCCAGTTGGAACAGGTGACGATGGTCCTTCAGATGAAGAAGCAGGTCCAGTTGGAACAGGTGATGATGGCCCTTCAGACGAGAGCGAAGCTGACACTGAACTTATCGTAACACTCGAACTTGGAGTAGCAGAGGAAGATTGCACAACAGAGGAGTTCGAGAATGGTGGCACGAAAGATGAAAGGCTCAGCTCGGAAGAAGCAGAAGACAATGACAAGGTCGAAAATTCAGACGAACTGGAGGCAGATGAAGACACTTCAGACGAGCTGGAAGCAGACGAAGACACCTCAGAAGAACTCGAAGGTGGAACGGAGCTTCTTGAAGGTGGAACGTCAACCTCCACGGTAACAGTTCCACCTGGTGGAGCAGTGTGAGTGATGGTTGTAGTACCAGTTCCAGTCCAGGTCTCGGTGATGGTAGTGGTAGGAGTAGGAACATCTACCTCAACAGTCTCAGTACCATTAGGAGGAGCACTGTGAGTGATTGTAGTGGTATCAGTTCCAGTCCAGGTACTAGTAATAGTAGTTCTTGGAGGTGGTACATCCACTTCTACGGTTGCAGTTCCACCTGGAGGAGCAGTGTGAGTAGTGGTGGTGGTATCAGTACCAGTCCAGGTCTTGGTGATAGTAGTAGTAGGAGTAGGAACATCTACCTCAACGGTCTCAGTACCATTAGGAGGAGCAGGGTGAGTGATTGTGGTAGTGTCGGTGCCAGTCCAAGTACTAGTAATAGTAGTTCTTGGAGGTGGTACATCCACTTCTACGGTTGCAGTTCCACCTGGAGGAGCAGTGTGAGTAGTGGTGGTGGTATCAGTACCAGTCCAGGTCTTGGTGATAGTAGTAGTAGGAGTAGGGACATCTACTTCCACAGTGGCAGTTCCATTAGGAGGAGCACTGTGAGTGATTGTAGTAGTGTCGGTTCCAGTCCAAGTCTTGGTGATGGTTGTACTTGGGGTTGGCCAGTCCACCTCAACAGTGATAGTTCCACCTGGAGGAGCAGTGTGAGTAGTGGTAGTAGTACCAGTTCCAGTCCAGGTCTTGGTGATGGTAGTGGTAGGAGTAGGGACATCTACCTCAACAGTCTCAGTACCATTAGGAGGAGCACTGTGAGTGATTGTAGTGGTATCAGTTCCAGTCCAGGTACTAGTAATAGTTGTTCTTGGAGGTGGTACATCCACTTCCACGGTTGCAGTACCATTAGGAGGAGCACTGTGAGTGATTGTAGTGGTATCAGTACCGGTCCAGGTGCTAGTGATGGTGGTAGTTGGGGTAGGAACGTCCACTTCTACGGTTGCAGTTCCACCTGGAGGAGCAGTGTGAGTAGTGGTGGTGGTATCAGTACCGGTCCAGGTCTTGGTGATGGTAGTGGTAGGAGTAGGAACATCTACCTCAACGGTCTCAGTACCTCCAGAAGGAGCAGGGTGAGTAACGGTGGTAGTATCAGTACCAGTCCAAGTCTTGGTGATGGTTGTCTTTGGAGGTGGTACATCCACTTCTACAGTTGCAGTTCCACCTGGTGGAGCAGTGTGAGTAGTGGTGGTGGTATCAGTACCGGTCCAGGTCTTGGTGATAGTAGTGGTAGGAGTAGGAACATCTACCTCAACGGTCTCAGTACCTCCACCAGAAGGAGCAGGGTGTGTGGTGGTAGTGGTATCAGTTCCAGTCCAAGTTTTAGTGATAGTGGTTCTGGGAGTAGGCACATCAACCTCAACGGTAGCAGTCTGGCCAGGAGGAGCAGAGTGAGTTACTGTGGTGGTACCAGTTCCAGTCCAAGTCTTGGTGACGGTGGTAGTAGGTACAGGGACATCAACCTCGATGGTCTTGGTGTTACCAGGGTTGGGGTTGAATGGCAAAGTTGTCACTCTGGTGGAAGCACCGGTCCAAGTCTTGGTGGTAAGCACGACAGCATTACCGTTCGAGTCACCATCGGCGTTTTTGTATGATCCCCATCTCACAGTCTTTCCGTTTCTTTTGGGGAAGATGTCACCATTACAAGTGTAATCATTAACGTAAGACACTTGGGTGGAAGTAGTAGAAGTAGTACCCAAAATGTCGACGTAAGGACGGAAACCAGCAGGAACGTTTCTGTATCTCACCGTGAAGGAGGTGGAGCTACAGCTGGTATCAAAGCTGAAATCCTTAGCCTCGCCTGGTTGGAACCAGTCGTTAATCTGCAGGGTAATCTTAGCATGAAGGGTGCTGCAGTCGAATCTTGTGTTTCCCAAGTTGATACCCAAGGTACCACTGCTGTAACCGTTGCTACACTTTCCGGCAATCAAAAGATGCTGGTATTGGTTGAGTGTAGGAATCACTCTGAGACTGTAGATGATGTCATCAGTGGGTAATCCTCTAGTAGATGGACCACCTTGGAAGTTGACATTTCTGGTAAGCTTGTTGTCTCCATCGGTGAAAGTGACGGTATTGGCACCAGCATGGAAGCACTTGGCATCCTCAAGGTCGACGCTGTTAGCACTTCCACCAACGTTGAAAGAAAATGGAACTGTGACAGTACCGCTAACATCAGTCAGTGGCTTGACGGCGTTGGACAAGGCACATTGAAGTTCCGAGTACGAGGTAATAAGCTCACCACTGTACATGTTACAACTAGCGAACACTTCGTTGTTGACCTTCAAGTCAACGGTTCTATCGTTATCAGTAAACTTGAAGACACAAGGCATATGCAAAGTGAATGTGTCACCAGCCTTGTAGTCAGATCCCTTGATGGACCACTCGAATGTGGCCAACCAACTGGGAAAGTTGGGCAATTCTTTATAGTAACTAGCACCATTTTGCCAGACTAAGTTAGAAAACCCAGTAAAGATACCTGAGACCAGTGCACCGGAAACGGCGACTGCCCACAAGGTGAAGAGAAAGAATGGGAGCATTTCTTTGTGTCAGGTTACCTTCCTTTGTGGAAGGGAATGGCAAATTTATAGTTGCAAAGAACTGGTGCCTCATGCATGGTCGTAATCGATTTATGCATTCCGCCACATGCATTGATCACAAGCCCATGCATGCAAGCTGCGTCCCTTAACAAGGCCTTAGCCCTGATTTCTGCCGTGGAATGTTCGAATTTTAGTCTTTTTTGATTATCGACTGCAAGTTTCATCCTCAGTTTCCACCTGCGCCGCACCAGGTTGCAGCGTGCGGCGCGCCTTCTCTCCTACATATTTGCCGCTACAAAGTTAAGGCAGTGCTCTGCAGATGTTCTTTTCGTCTAACTTGACGGTTGTCGCGGTTGTTTCGCGACAGTCCCAACAACCTTCTACACGAGCTACGCGTCCTAGCTATAGTCTATTTCCCACACCAGTGACCTAAGCACTTGCGTCGGGTCATGGCTTTGTAGCTTAACTTTTCCTATCTGCATAAATTGTCCCATTGTATCTAACTCGCTTAAAAGGGAGGGGGGAAAATACCCGTTTTCAGGCGTCGGTTTCGGCCAAGCGAGGTTCCCTGCACAAGGTTAAAAGAGTATTCGCTGCAATGCAATGCGCGCCCAGTTGCCCTATGTGCCGTACCCGCATTTCGATGCCATATGCGATGCCTTTTGCGAGCTGCAAGGGTTTACGAAGCAGCACGGGTAAAATAGTGCAACGGACAACCACTGCCAAGACGGACTTGAGCTTTATGGCGATCTTCGTGTTGCGAGTGAGCCCTGCTGGAGGAATAATTGCTAGTTTCTTGGGGTTGACTATTTTTTAGGTACCTTAATAATCTTGCTATACTGCTGAAATAGCTGTTGTCATGCTGCACAGTTCACTGGATGCATATTCTGGCTTCGGGGTTGCGAGCGCTGTTCCGCGATGTTACTATTTTTGTTTGCCCAGCGGCGAACTCTAAGCATTGTCTACAACGGCCGTTGAAGCACGAGCTAATTATCTATTGTTGATTTACGGAGACGAGGCCTAATCGAGCCACACTACAAAATTTGAAGTTTTGATGGACGAACGGTCCTGCTGGAGCAATCTGCACCTCGACTTTTCCGCAGGTTTTTTTCGCAGTCGAAGGTGCTGCAGGAAGGTGAGACCGAGACCGAACCGATGAAGTGCATGCGTCGGACATAAACTGGACATTTACATTAATGAAGATTTACATGAACACATGAACACATGAAGAAAATAAATCGTACTATCTCCGTAATTAGTCCAGAGCGCAATTATGATCTGACGGGCAGCCACCTCGATAATATCACCGAGGTTCGCTAAACTGAAGGAATTCCGTTGCAGCCTCGGCACACATCGGAAGCACGATTTTTACCGTCGAGCATGTGGATTACTTGGCCTGCATCCTTCGGCATTAAGAACGGATTCGTAATGGAACATATTGGTAAGCGGGCCATGACGTAAATAGACCACACCCCGGACCACACCAGAGGGATAGGAATAATATCGTAAGTTGGAACACCGCAAAAATGCCAAAAATTGCTAAATTGCGAAATTGCGTACACCACTCTCAGCAGTACTGATGGCCATCTACCCGTCAACGAAAAGTAGTCCGATTTTCTCCAAGCTACCTCTCTACTCTCCATCTACTGAATCTGGCACAAGATGGTTTTTAGTCCAGCCACAGAGCAGTCCACCCACAATGGACCCAGACCATCCCCACCTTACACCCGTGCACCAACATTTATCAGCACTGGCTGACTAACAGATCCAGATGTTAACATCGAGTCTAGTTCGAACCTCCATAAAAAGACTCGACGCCCTCAATAGACAACTCTCAACAATGGCTCCAGTATCTACAAAGCACTACGATTATTTGGTTATAGGTGGTGGTTCTGGAGGTGTGGCTTCTGCCAGAAGAGCGGCCAAGTACGGTGCCAAGGTGTTGTTGGTCGAAGCCAAATTCAACAAGTTGGGCGGTACCTGTGTGAATGTAGGATGTGTGCCCAAGAAGGTGATGTGGTACGCAGCCGATAATGCCCACAGAATCGGTCAATTGCCTGCCTACGGCTTACCAAGCAATGGGGAAATCAAGTACGGCGACTTTGCATGGCTGTCGTTCAAGGAAAAGAGAGACGCCTACATCAAGCGTTTGAATGGAATCTACGAGCGCAACTTGAACAAGGAAAACGTCGAGTTTATCTATGGTCGTGCCCGTTTTATCAACAGCAACGGTGATGTGGAGGTGACGGTTTCTGCCGACCATGAGGTGCCGTTCTTGTCGAAGACGGTCAAGAAGGACGAGAAGTTAACGTTCTCTGCCGACAAGATCTTGATCGCGACCGGAGGAGCTCCAATTGTTCCTCCAAGTGTCGAGGGTAGCGAGTTGGGTATCACCTCCGATGGGTTCTTCGAGTTGGAGAAACAGCCCAAGTCGGTGGCCATCGTGGGTGCTGGATACATCGGTGTCGAATTGGCAGGCGTGTTCCAGAGTTTGGGATCGAAGACGTCAATGGTGATTCGTGGTGACACTGTGTTGCGTGCATTCGACGAAATCATCCAGAACACTATCACGGACCACTACGCCAACAAGTTGGGTGTCAACGTCATCAAGCAGAGTGGCAGTGTCTCGAAGATCGAAAAGCTGGCCAACGGCCTCAAGAAAGTGTCTTTGGGTAACGGCGAGTCTCTCGAAGTCGAAGAAGTCATCTGGACCATCGGCAGAAAGTCGTTGCTTGATCTCGGCTTGGAACACGTTGGTGTTGAAGTCAACGACAAGGGACAGGTGGTTGCTGACGACTTCCAACAAACAGCTAACCCCAAGATCTTCTCCTTGGGAGATGTGGTTGGAAGAGTCGAGTTGACTCCAGTGGCCATTGCAGCCGGTCGTAAGTTGTGTAACCGGTTGTTCTCCGGCAAGCCAGAGTTTGCAGAGGACAAGTTGGACTACAACAACGTTCCGTCAGTGATCTTTTCGCACCCAGAAGCTGGTTCTATCGGTTTGACTTCTAAGGAAGCCGAGCAGAAGTACGGTAAGGACAACATCAAGATCTACCAGGCCAAGTTTACCGCAATGTACTACGCCGTCATGGAAGAACACCAGAAGGCACCTACTGCTTACAAGATTGTGTGTGCTGGCAAGGAAGAGAAGGTGGTGGGACTCCACATCGTTGGTGATGCCAGTTCTGAAATTCTTCAAGGATTTGGTGTTGCAATCAAGATGGGAGCCACCAAGGCCGACTTCGACAACTGTGTGGCTATCCACCCTACATCTGCCGAGGAGTTGGTGACGATGACTTAGATAATAGAGAATGTAATATTCAGGAAAATTGTGTAGTTCTGTAGGTAATTGGTGCTTACATGTAACTGGTGATTGTTGGCGCTTACTAGTAGCTGTCACATTTGTAATTTGTGCATTGTAATTCGTGCATTACTTATTTCTTTCTTTACTTATGTCGTGCTTCTGGCTATTCTACATCGTTATCATTAGTACCGTGCCCGCTTGGGTGGAGGTCCCCGGACCGGTGGTTTAGGTTTGTCACCAGGTTTCATGAAGAACATAGGTGCATTGCGCAAGATCTCTGGGACGGAAATGTATCGTATCATAGAGCCTCGGACGAAAACCTGGTCCATATGGGTGGTCAGTCCGGTCCGTCCTTTCGTCACAACGACATCGTATAACGAAAGATTCATATTATCCTCATTCGCCAAAAGCTTTCCACGGTACGTGTCTCCAGACACCAATTCCAATGACACCACATGACCCTGGGCTTCGTTCAAAAGCTTCACCGGTATTCCAGCAGACATCAGCAGTATGTTTCCGTGCGATGCAACAGAAATATTTCAACACTTCGCACGTGACGGTATCACTAATTCATGCTAGATGCAAGAGACCAAACGAAGAAAAAGAGCACCGTTGTCGTGTCTTCAATGTAAGCGGCGGAAAGTCAAGTGTGACAAAGAGCGGCCAGCATGCGGAGGATGTGTCAGAAATGGTGTAGGCCATTTATGTGAATTTGTGGATCCTGCCTGGCTGGTTGGATCAGTTAAACAGAACGAAGCAGCATCGAAGAACATTAGCCTAGTGCCTGAGCAGGACGTCAGTGGCTACGAACAGCTTGTAGAAAGACAAAGGGCAGAAATCGACGAATTGCGACGAGAAGTTGGTGTACTTCGACAAGTGTATTCCAGTAAGTTGAAGTCGTACAAGTCAGATAATGAACGGATCGTCGTGCTCCAGAAGCTCAGAAACGTGAACAGAAAGCCGGATACCATCAAGTTTGACACAGAGTTTCCCTATTCTCTCAAAACACACACCAACTCCAGACCGCTTCAACTCTTCTGCTGGCAGAATATCATCAATTTGGATGCAAAGCTTACCGATTTGTGGTTCAAGGTCAGCAACATACAGCGGGCATACCACCAGTTCAAGAAAGAACGGGAATCGTCTTCTGTATCGAGCATACGGCATAAACCAAACACACCAAGTGTTTCCGCAAGCCCCGAATCTACACCCATTGATAAAGAAATTGCAGAATTGAAACCTCGCCCGGTACCAGAGACTGACGAGCCATTACCCCAGTACTTCTATCCCTCCGTGGAGCTTCTCAAGCGGATCCAGCATGTGTGGCAGAAGATATTGAGCTTGTCACTTCCCGATGAAAAACTCTCCTATGATCAGCTCACTCACATTCTTGACTACTTCTTCAGTGACCAGTATTCGTCAGTGACCCAGGATCTCCTTAAATTGTACGAGCCGTGTGTTCGAAGAACGTATAGCAAGGGCGATTATGGCATTAAACTCAATATCATCAATGTGCCACAAGAAGATGACGAGAGTCTCAAGTACAACTTCTTTCGCTTCCAGCTCGTCTATCTTTGCATGATGGGCATGGTGGTTGAGGAATGTCTTGACCATTTCAGGGCCCAGGTGAAGCAAAATACCGATGAAACTGCCGTAAAACAACTCCGTGATATATTTTCCAACCGAGTACTCTCACACAGTAATGGGCACAGCAGGGTGAGCTTTTGTACGTTGATGCTGCAAACTCTAGAGTATGTCAAGTCTGCTCACCAAGAAAAAACGCCGGACCCGATGTACATTACATCGCCGTTTTACACATGTTGCGTTGCTCTATTGAACCGCATGGTGTTCCAGTTCTGTCCTCGTTATCACCACCTACGCCGGGAATTTCTTACCATTTTTAATATACTGGTACTGGAATTAATATGTGACGGCAATCTTCCCCTCTGGACAAATCCAAAGTACATTGAGCCATCCAGTCCTGACGCACCGGAGGAAGTGGTGAAGAAATATCGAGACAACTTTGGCTATGTTTGGAATGAAGTCATACACATGTTCAATCTACAAGCGATGCAAATTTTGTTTTCTAGGGTCCCTCACAAGCAGGAGTCTCAGTTATTCAACATGGTATGGGACAAGATTCTGAATGATCCCGATCGAGTTTCTGTTCCCAACGGCTGTGGCTTCTCATATGCTGCTAACGTGCTTATTTGCCGTATAACGTCGTGTCTTTATGGTTGCACGTTTGATAACGCAAACAAGTATTTTGTTTCTACAGCAAATATCTTTGACTTGATTAACGACTGCACCACTCTCTTGGATGACGATAGACTCAAGGATCTCGAGCCATTGAGACAGTATGAATACCGCTGCCTTATCCTGTTCCTTCGGTACTACCTCAACTATATCAACCTTTTGCAAGGCGAGGAAAGTGACAATCCAAAAGTGGTGGAGTTTGCGGAGATCAGCATAGTCCAAAATGCAGTTGAATCGTTGCAATCTCTCACTAAGTGTTTTCGGAATCCCAAGACTATTTTTGCCATTTACCTTGCTTCAGAAATATTACCTTATACCATTCAATTCAATATTGGGCTCACCATACGACTTGAAAACAAAGATCAAGATGGAGTGACCAGAATCAGCAATGAAACCACCAAAGTTATACAGAAGTTAATCAATTGTGATCCCGCAGACTACTGCAACTACAAACGATATGTGAAAATGTGGGACTTTTTCCAGACTTATGTGTGTAACTACAAGGTTCTTTCATTTGAAAATTACGCTTCGTTGCATTCTGGAATACCTGGAATGCTGGGAGGCTGTCCTGTGTTACTGGCAGATCCGCTGAAACCACCACCAGATCCTAATGGACCCCATGGATCGTGTCCAATCTCCGGTATATGCAATGTGGAGACAGAACTGATGGCCAAGAAATCTGAAGCAGCTGTGCGGTGTCCAATTGACCACTCAAATATGCCCCGAGGCATCAAGAGTATGAGTATTTTCACTTCGCTGCCTAGACCGTCTACTCCATCATTTCCACCTCTTACTCCACTAGGAACACAGGCACTGCCTCCTCCAGATGTCTATGCTTCAGAGGATATCGACTGGTCCAATTTCGCTGATTTCGACTTGGACATACTACCGCAGCTTTCGATGGAGCCTATATAAGTGTACGGCATATAGAGCATTGCTTTAGAAATTTCGACCGTGGATATTTCACAACCATGTTTAGGCTACGATCTTTAGTACATGGAAATTCGGCACAGCTCTTCAGTCGTCACACTATACGTACTACCAGACCAACTTGCATTTTTAGATACCTGTCAACTTTTCTGGATAAAAATGGCACTTTGAACGTGCAAGAGTCGCCAAATGCACATGGAAATGAGTCTAAATGGAGCTACAAGCGTCTTTTCTTAATAGGAGGTGCTGCTGGATTAACTGTAGGTGTTCTCACATCAGAAGATCTTAGAGATAATGTCAGACATACATATCTCACTGCTAAAAGAGTAGGAGTTGTGGTTGAAGCTACTTTCCGATGTTTCAGATTATACCAAAAAACTCTCTCCAAAGAATTCGATACACCCCAGGAGCGAAGTGCTGCGCTAGCTAAGACACACAAGGCAGCTGCCGACATTACGTTACGTGCGTTAGAAACAAATGGTGGTATATACATTAAGTTGGGACAACATATTACGGCCCTAACCTATCTTCTTCCACGAGAGTGGACTGATACCATGATCCCGCTTCAAGATAAGTGTCCCAGACTGTCGATGGAGGAGATCAATGACATGTTCTTACTGGATCTTGGAATGTCAATCAACGACATTTTCATGGATTTTGATCCAGAGCCCATCGGAGTGGCTTCGCTTGCTCAGGTCCATATGGGGCGGTTGAAAGAATCGGGAGAGAAGGTTGCCGTCAAGGTACAGCACCCGTCGCTTGCTGAATTCGTCCCTCTAGACGTTTACTTAACGACTCGTGTTTTTGAGCTTATGCGTAAAGTGTTTCCTGAATATCCATTGACATGGCTCGGTGACGAACTCAAAAACCTGATTTTCGTTGAATTGAACTTTGAAAACGAAGCCGAGAATGCAGAACGGACCGACAGCTACTTTCGCAACTACAAAGGCAAGACGGCTCTTCGTATTCCCCTGATCGTAACCGCCCATAAGCGAATTCTCATTATGGAATGCGTATCTGGAGCACGTCTTGACGACTTAAAGTATATGAAAGAACACAATATTAGCACTGCTGAGGTTTCCTCGTGTCTTTCTCATATATTCAGTGACATGATATTCACTCCCAACGTGGGACTTCACTGCGATCCGCACGGAGGTAACTTAGCTATTCGTGCTCTCGACAAGAAGGTCAACGGTCACAATTTCGAAATTGTGCTCTATGACCATGGCTTGTACCGTCAAATTCCATTGCAAATGAAGCGTGACTACTCCCATTTCTGGCTTTCTGTCATAGATAATGACGTCGAAAGCATGAAATATTATGCTGAAAAAATGGCCGGGATCAAGGGCCATCAACGATTCAAGATCTTCCTTGCCGCTATCACCGGTAGAGATCCCGAAACCGCTCTCAACAAGTCGGTGGTTTCTCAGCGGAGCTTCGAAGAGGTAGAAAACATACAGCGCCAGATCCAAGAAGAAGACGGAGTGCTCGAAGATTTGATGGACATTTTGAGCACTATGCCCCGTATTATCCTTTTGATTCTCAAGACAAACGATCTTACCCGTGCACTTGACGAAAACTTGAACAATCCGTTGGGACCAGAAAGAACGTTCTTGATTCTTGCAAACTACTGTGCTCGCTGTGTTCATGACGAACAGGTAGAAACTATTGGCCAGAAATACTCAAGGTTTTCCTGGCAGGGAATCGTGGCATACACCAAGTGCTGGATAGATTTTCAGAAACGGCGGGTTTCGCTTTGGGCGTACGATTTGCTCATGCTCTTCAGAAATGAGTGGAACTAATGCTCTTCTTGTATATATATGCGACTACGTAACACCAAAAATGTACACTATTTACTTGTTCTCCTTGATCTTCTCCAACAAAGTATTAATCCTGGGACCCATAAGTGGCTGTCCTTTACGAGTTCGTTGTGAGATCACTGTCTTCTTGTTGTCTCGTTCTTTCCGTTTCTTTTCAACAGACTCTCGTTGTTCCTTTATGCCTTGCAACTTTGCTTGTCTCTGGCGTTCTTTTCGCTCCTTGGCAATCTTAGAACGCTCAGCAAAGTTGAGTTTGGGTTTTTCTTTCTTATCCGAATTCTTTGGTTCTTCATGGTACTCTTCGCCATTTTCCTTCTCCATCATCTTGAAGTACTTTTTTCTTAATTGAGCCCGATGGGTCAACAGGCGCGAGATTTCTCGAGACTTAGACTCCTTTCTGTTTTTCCATGGATTCTTTGCTGCATCTCTTGGTCCGGCCATAGTGCTTGTCAAATGCGATGAGCATCGTCCGGGGAATATCACCAGGACGCATTACATAATCGGGTCGAGCCGAATCGTGAGGTCGGTAGTTGACGTGAAGAATCCATTCACTTTAATGAATTTGCGAAATTCCGATGTCAAAACACTCATATAAACCACTTCTGTCAGACCAGCAAGGTGATAGCATTGCTACTGCTGAACCAGAAGCTCCCGTCCAATCTCACGCACCAGATATATCATTCAGACGCAGGCTGGACTCGTTTGATTTCGGTGATGAAGCAGAGACTGGGTTACAAAGCCTTGAAATCGATGAGCTAGAACTGGAGCCGGAACTTTTGAACTATGGTATATCCGAAAATGAGGGCAAATCATCCATGAAAATGGCATTCATGAATATGGCCAACTCAATTCTTGGTGCGGGCATTATCGGCCAACCATTTGCATTTAAGAATAGTGGGCTCGTGGGTGGACTAGTAGTATTGGCAATCTTGACTGTACTCATCGACTGGACACTTCGCCTTATTGTAATAAATGCCCAAAAGTCAGACACAAGGTCTTACCAAGATACAGTCCACCACTGCTTTGGACGATGGGGACGGGTGTTGCTACTCTTTTCTATCGGGTCGTTCGCATATGGTGGATGTATGGCATTCTGTGTTATCATTGGTGATACGATACCGCACGTGTTGAAAGCGTTCACTCTGGAATCGATTCTTTCATCACCTATCGGATGGCTTTTTTCCAGGAACGTCATAATCGTCTTGTTCACAACGTGCATTTCGTACCCACTTTCACTAAACAGAGACATTTCCAAGCTTGCAAAGGCATCCGGATTTGCACTTGTGGGTATGCTTATCATAGTGGTGTTGACGGTAGTACGAGGTCCATTTGTCGAATCTTCTCTTCGAGCAAAACTAACAAAACCGGAATGGTTCGTCAACTATAATATATTCCAAGGTATATCTGTCATCTCGTTTGCTCTTGTGTGTCACCACAACACGGTGTTTATTTATAACTCTTTGAGAAACGCCACCCTTGATAGATTTGCCAAACTCACCCACATGGCTTGCGGAATCTCAATGGTGTGCTGTTTAGTCATGGGAGTAAACGGCCTCCTTAACTTTGGTGACAACACAAAGGGTAATTTATTGAACAACTTCAAGAGCGACGATAACTGGATTAATGTGGCTCGATTCTGTTTTGGACTCAACATGCTTACAACTTTCCCCTTGGAGCTATTCGTGGTACGGGACGTCCTCAAGGATATTGTTCTTGCTAGCAGTTCTGAAGATGGTAGCACTGCACATCTTCAACTTTCTTCAAAACAGCATTTTTTTATAACCACATTTTTGGTGTTTTCCTCCATGACAGTTTCTCTTTTTACATGCAACTTGGGAATTATATTGGAATTAATCGGCGCTACATCTGCATCGTTAATGGCATACATCATACCCCCTATGTGCTACCTTAAACTTTCCTGGAGCGATATAGACCTCAAAACCGCATCTCCAGAAGACCGCAAACAGTTCATTTGGAAAAAGATCGTACCAAGTGTTGGTTGTACATTATTTGGTTTCAGTGTTATGGTCATTAGCTCATTTATGAGTATAAGAACTTCAATGCATGCCAAAGGAGGTGAACATTGCGTGGACACTTGAGCATTATATATTATTAGAATATTATCAGTCGCTATCATCTATAATTCTTCTTCGTTTCTTGACTGGAAGCTCGTCTTCAGCACTCAAAAATTCTTCTTCGGCCTCTGAAGATTGTTCACTCAGCAAATTTGGTTGTTGCAGAGAGCGTGGAGGAGATGGAATATCATTTTGTGAGAGTGAGAGTATTTGCGTAGCACTTTGTGACTGAGATGATACTTGTGTATCTTCGTCAGGGCGGTTGCGCACCAACAGATTGAGAACCGTATCAACAGTTTCTCCGCCAACGATTTTCTCCCACGCTTTCTTGAATTCTTCTAATTGTTTTGGGTTAACAATTCCGCCCGACTCATTGAGCATGCGACGTAATTTATCTTCACGTTCAAAAAATGTTCTGGCTCCTTCATTATCCGACTCGTCATCTGAGTCGTTAACGTATTCCCCAGACTTGATAGGCGCATCGTCATCATCATCGGATTGGATGGCAAATGTTCTTGGTTTTCTATGCGCCTTTGTAGGTTTTGGTACACGAGCACGTTCAACTTTGGATCGTGGCTTCCGCTTCTTCCTTGCAACACCTTTAACACCATCTTGGCTGGAGATTTTTGCTTCAATTTCCTCCAAGTCATCGAGAGCATTCAAGTCTTCCCTGTACTTGTTAGGGGCAGTTTCGAACAAGATCTCTTCATCATTGTCATCATAACCAACATTAAATTCGTCATCTCCATAATCATCCCGTACTCGCAAGAAGTGAGATGCATCCTTGCCGTCTTCGAAAGTCACAGGTTGTTTCGTTAACCATTTTTGAACGAACTCTAAACTTTCTTTCAACTCTGCTGTGCCAGTAATGCAAGTACATTCATCATTGACAGATTCTGGGACAACAAATCCAACGGTCTCAAGAAGAAAGCGGATGGTTGAATTCTCCAAGAGGAGCATCTTGTAGTCAGTTCCTACCTGCAACTGGGGTACAGTTGATACCTGATTCTGCAGCGTTTGCTCCACAATACGCGATAACTCTTCAACCAACCGCTCAAGAAACTTCTCATTATCTTGCAGAAAGATTGCCGAAACGAGTATTTTGTATTTTTCGTCATTGCTAAAGTTTGATCGAGTAAATTCAATCTCCTTTGCAAATCTAACGGCTCGGTCCTTGGGCACTTTCACCGGTTTCTCGTAAACTTCTCCCAAGGTCAAGTAAGATCTGGCAGACTCATCCTCAATACGAGGAAAAAGAAGCTCGATTGGGTTAGGGAATCGGCTAAACAAAACTTTAAATCGTTTCATAAAGTGAAATGTGAATTCTTCAACATGGTTTCGAATATTCGATTTGCGAGGAAGGAAGTCACGGAGTGAATTCAAAAGATGGAGGAAGTCTAAGCGAAAGAGTCCCAGATAGTCCTTTCTGACTATAAATAATCGATGAAAATAGACCAAGCACTGCTTTATTTGTTCGTGTGTAAGGTCCTCATACCTTGACATGTACTCAATGTGTGCAGTGACTATTGAAGATTGGAAAAACTTCATTTCAGTCTTTTTGAAATCAAGCTTTCTTTCTCTTGAAACCTGCTTGACAGTTTCTTCATCAAACTCGTCGCCTGATGCATCTATCATATCTCTCAATTCAATAGAATCACCAGTTTGTAAGCCCTTGGCACTTTTTCGTTGTTTTCGCTTGGACTGAACGTAAAGCTTGATATCTTCCTTTGAAAAGTTCTCGAATGATTTCAAAAGAGTATAAACGACAGATACACATACACTCAAATAATCAGGTGAATGCTTAGACGCCGTTTGAGGAATGTGGGTAATTAAGTTTACAAAATGTTCTAATGAGAACAATTTGCGGATAATACCTTCAGCCATATCTCGATCAGTTTCTTCCTGCTCGGATCTACTATCAACGTGCTTCGTTTCGAAGATCGAATTTGAAATGAGTAACAACTCACGGAAACAGATCATAGCGACATGAAGGGAGTCCCATTGACGCTTTTCGAATGACTCGCGGAGATATCCAATGATAAGAACAAAATTGACTTCACTCAATCCGGAAGCGACCGAGCCATAGTCCAAAGTATCCTCACCTTCTTTTAAGAACGCTTGCTTCATAGTTTCGATTCGGAATCGTTTGTAAGAGAAAAACCATGCCGTGGTCAAAAAGTAAGACGCTTTCTCATATTCATTGATAAAACCAAGGTCCAGAGCACCTGAAAAAATCCACCCCACACTGGCAATTAAAGAATTGAAACATCCACCCACGAGGAACTCATTGACAAATTCTTTCAAGATCAGAATAGTTGTTTCAGTCACAAAGGATGGCGTTGTGTTCACAAACGCATCCGAATCGTATTTGAAATGCTTTCTATCGTTCCATTTCTTTGATCTATCAAGTTGAGCAAATGTTTGGTTAGCGCTTGACAAAGCTTCTTGACCCGACACAACGTAAGAAGAATTATCACCTTGTAAGGAAAGAAGCGTACCGAAACGGCCATGACGAGTTGATATGTTTTGTGCCTGGACCTTTTTACGGCGCTTTTCCTCCGACAATAAATCTTGAAGGGCCATATCAGTAGTGGAACTGAGGGTAGGCAAATCATTCCCATCAGCAGGATTCTCCACAACTACGGGTTTCTGCTGAACGAGATTCTGAGCGGGAATTCCACGTATGATTAGGAATATGCATTCGAGACAGAGGGGTGCAAATGTCTCTCGGTCGAAATCCAGCCCGAGCGAACCACACAACGTGAGTAAGAACATGAGGACTTTGTTACGTTTGAAGCACGAGAGCACCGTATTGATAGACACATCGTCGTAGCGCATATTGGCAGGCATGTTGTCTAGTTCGATCACAGTTTTGCGGAGTTTCGTCAGGGTCGATAATGATGGGGGCTCAATGAATAGTATGTTACGGACGAAAAAAAGCACCAAGCGAAGAATGGCATTGTCACGAGGTTCGCGGTCGCTTGCGTCCTTGGATATGGTAGGGAGGGCGAGACGAAGCACGGCCTTAAACGTCTGTCCGTTATTATATGAGAGGATGTGCTTTTTGTACACCAATTGGGACTTTCTGACGGCCACAAAATTGAGCTGCTGGTTCTCAGACATCTCGGGTGTCATCTCCACAGGCCAGGTAAGCAAGGAGAGGATCTCCAAGGCGGCTAGCATGATTTTTTCAGTGGTGCGCTTGGATGCGGAAGTCTGGTGCTTTTGGTTGGAATCCCACTGACACAACATCACCGTAAGATCATTTTCCACCAATCCACACTCCGCACACGCCAACGCTACGTCGTATTTGTGGCCCAATTCGTCCACAGACTTAATCCATCGCTTGATATCTTTGAGACATGCGAGAGCATCATGACCCAATTTATACAACGGTTCACCGGACGCGGTTTTAGTATGGTCTGGACCACCCAATGCGGTCACCAACACCGATATATGTGCTTTAAGAAGACGCTGGGTAGCAGTCTCATGCGGCTGGAGCTCAGTAGTGAGCTCACGGATTCTGTCACGAGCCGTTTCTTCCTCCACAACATCGCCAGAAGTTCCAGAAACACCTCCCGTCTCGCCAGCATCCACAGGCGGCTCATCGTCTACCACAAAGTCTTCTAGCTCCGAATCATCCCCGTACAAGTCGGCCGACATGACGCGTATAGATCGTGAGGCTGCCTTGATGAAGTATCCTGCAGACAACCCACGGCCACTCCGATGGTGGGTGTGTGGATGCGAAACTGATCGGCACTACGTCCAGCTTAAAGGTGCTATTGTCGCGAGCGAATAAGCTTTCGGCAATGTAGCTGCGAAAAGCTCCCTCCTGGAAAGTTTACATTTCTTCCCTTTTTGGGTACCCCTCCCGGCCGAATGTTCAGCCGGCCCAACCTTTTGCGCACAAGTGGGGCCAAGCCATCCGGACACCAGCACCCCACGACAGAGCATACGGCCCGCTGGAACTGTGCATAGACATACATATTTCTACATTGTTGGCTACGATCGGTGAACATTGTGCTGACATTGTATGCGTTTAGGGTACTAATCGGTCCCCACAACCAGCGTATCACGATAAGAAACTCTAGCTTGTCGTGATGGATCCGCTGTACAAGAAAAGAAACAGGGTTCCGGCGCTGTGTCTGGTTTGTCGTCGGCGTAAGAATCGTTGTGATCGGGTGAGACCCGTTTGTGGAACATGCAAGAAGAAGTCGATCTCGCATCTTTGCTTCTATGAGTCCGATAAGTCCAGACCGGGCGACCAGTACTTGGACGAGGAGCCCGTAAATGTGTCTACTCCTGCCCAGAACGGACTTCCTAGTCCTGGCCATGGTGCCAGCCCCTACCTGAACTACTCTGCTCCTCGTATGCAACACAATCATTCGATGTCCATGTCCCATAGTCCTCCCATGACTGAAAATAGAGAATCCCCCACCCACCAAAACCCCCATCTCCAACACCAGCATAGCCAAAACCAACCACAGCATCCTCATCTATCACAGCCACCTCAGCCACCTCAGCAGCCGTATCATTCGTACCATCCTCAGCCCAGTCCGCTCCAACATCAGTATAACCAGTCGCTGCCTATCATCCAGTACAACCCACAAAAGCCGCTGAAACTCTCTCTTCCTAGCCCAGGACAGTTTCCCCGCCAGCATCTTCCTCCTCCAGCAGGCTACGGGATACACCAGGCATACGCAGACTCTCCATCGTACCGCAACACCTCATCCAAACCGACAAACGGCTCGGTGACAGCATCTATAACCGGCTCCGTGCCCGAGTCTGTGCCGCATGTGTCATCCCTATCATCCACGAGCTCGCCGGCCAGAAACTACATCCTGAAACCGCCAGCATCAAACGACTCTGACTCCAAAATACTTCCTCCTTTGAGCTATGGCAGCCCTGGGGTGGTGTCACAGTCCCATTCAGATAGCAGGCATGCCACACAACCCACAAAGACCTCGCCCTACGACACCAGTGTTGGAATTGGTGCCCACAATGTACCTGGAAACTCCCCCGGAGTATCACCAGAATCTACTCGTAGCTCCAACCACGCCGGTAGCCATGCATCCGTGGGTAGTACCGGCCACAAGAGCGTGCAGCTCGCTCCACTCAAGGATACTCGCTTGGTGGCTATCCCCATTGGCTCCAGCTCTGTTCTCAGAATCAACCCGGATGACGCCATGGACGTATTCTCTAATGCATCGTTTTCTTTGATGGTCGAGGGTCCCATCTGGGCGCAACAGGGTCCGTTGTCGTACATTGGATTGACCAAGAGTGACCCGTTCATGAAGCTCATCCGTCATTACACCATCACCATTTTCATGTCGGGCGAAATGTCCCAGTTCATTCACAACGAGCGTATAAAGCGTCGTGAAATAGCCAACAAGAGACACAAGCGAGCGTCCGTATCTGCATCCGCCTCTGCCTTGTTGAAGACCGAGAGCAACCCTTCAAAGGATACCAGCGAAGATGCTTCTCCTGCTAGCCATATAGGCGATGACGACGTGCAAGATACCGACGCCTTGATTGTCACAAAGATCGGTAACCAAGTCGATCACGAAAATTCGGTCACACCTCCGCTTATTTTGGGACTCCATCGACTCACGGCCCTGAAACGTGAATATTATAAGATTGTCGAACAGGCGGCTATCGATATTCTTCCTGCCAAACACATCGCTGCCATGCTCTTTTTCCATTTCGTGAAATATGTGCAACCATTCATTCCAATTGTGTCCGAGTCCACCATTTTGCTCGATGTACGTCCTGTAATGCCCGGCTTTCCTGAATTCAAGGACGAGAAATTTCAGGCCCTCTCAATCAAAAGTGACCACTCTCTTCATGTGCTAGGCATTTTCCTTCTTATCTTGCGATTGGGTTATATGAGTTTGGTTCACACCAATGAAGTTCAGTATACCAAAGACGAGTTGACGATGATTTCGTACATGCGGTCAATTCTGAATCAGAGATACATGGCAGTGGTGGGTACTTGTCTTCCAGATGGACTTACCACCATGTCTCTGTCGAAATGCTCAATAAAGGAGTTGCAATGTCTTACATTGCTTCATTTCTACCGTCAGGTCGCCCCAGATGATGGCCATGGCCTTGGCGGTGCCGATTCGCAAGTATTGTTGGGCACGATTATCCGACAAGCATTATCTATCGGCCTTAATCGTGATCCTTCCAAATATGAGGCGCATGAAAACATTCGTAAGCAAACTGGGCTTGTGAGTGATTGGAGACATTTATGGAGCTACTTATGTGATGTTGACGCAGTGCTGTCAATGAATTGTGGCTCGATCCCCAATCTTCCCTCTCTTGAGTTCAGTGATGTCAAGGCGCCTGATTACGAAAACAGGCTGGGCCAAGCTGAGCCTATCTTCAGAAACATCAAGGCTATCAACGCAATTTACAGACGAATTTGTAACATGATTACGGACGTCCAAAAGCTCCCGAAAATTGTTGACCTCTTACTCGAAGCCAATGAATTGGAGAAGGTGTTTCTTGATTTCTTTGGAAAAGACTTCTTCAATGAATACATTTGCAACCCTGACGCTACCAAGACCTCTCTGTCAAATGGAATAGGATCAACGGAATATGAACTCCTGTACTTGAAGGTGATCAAGTTCAATACTTTCATTCAGGTGAGAAACAACCTTTCCTGTTTGTACTACAAGGTAGCCATTCATTACGAGCTGCAGTACGACAAAATGGGTACTCCATCTATGATGGCAGCGATTGAATTATTCAAAATCTTTGTCAAGAGTGTGGTTCAATTGGTGTATATTATGTCCTTCACTTTGGACCACCTGGTGGAGCTTTTTGGTCGTTGCTTTGACTTTATTTTGACAGCAAACAACGAGAGATGTATGATCAAAACCCACAACTTTCTTTCGTCATTTTTCATTCGGTTGATACACCACAAAAAAGTTCTTGATGATAGGTGCAAAGCAGCCAAGGAATCCGGTATTCCCGATGAAGCCACCATGGAACGGGCCCAAGTGATTGATAGTCTTTTCCAAATGATCATTGTCGAAGCCGAGCTCTTCGTGGGTAATTTCCGCAAGCTTAGCCGTACCTACATCAATTCTTACCGCTTGTATGTGATGACTTACTTGGTGTTGAAACAGTGTATGGAAGATGTCGAGGCGTTCTTTGCGAAAACAGGCGAGGACTCTTATCACTCTGGTACCAACATGCTTGAGTTCTTCACCATTGACGAGTTGAGACACTTGCAGAAGTTATGTGAAGAGTTCCGGTTTGCAAAACACAAAAATGAGGAGCGCCAGAAGAAGAGGAAGCTCGACCCCACCAACCATGGCGGTTACTTCACGATGGACTCTATGCCATTGGGTGAAAATTCCACCAACATATCTTCCAGTCCTGAGGATCCATTCATGAACATGAACATGGAAGACATGGGAGCGGACCTAATGACCAATGACGATATCGTTCGGTTATTCGACATGTACGGAGATGTTGAACGGCCAGCATGGAATGACATTTAGTGTAACGTATGTATTATATTATGTACCATATCGGTAGACATGACCAAAAGTGGAGAACGTGTGACTCTAAAGACTAAGTTGCAAAACAAACATTGCTCAAGATGCACAATCACACACAGTAGTTCAATAGACGTATACTAATTCGTGCAAGATGAGTTTTAGGTCCACCCCTCTGGTTTGTTCCGACTCCGACACCAGCCGTCCACTCGGGTTTAGCGCATGCATATAAGCGCTCGGTCACTTGGCATCTTCGGAGATAGGGATTACACTTACAAACAGCATAGCTATTTGCACTCTAGAGTTAAAGTTATTCTAGATAGACAAAAAATTGGTATAGGACTGTGTTGCGTTTCTACATAAATAACAATTTTAAGGGAGCACTACAATATATCTATTCACTTATACACTGATACGTTTGAGGACCCTATCGAACTGAAGAATCAAAAAACTTATACCCGTGCTATAGAGGCAAATACTTTTTTGCAGCATGGTACGAACAAGATTGCGCCCTTCGCTATCCTGCAATTATTGCAAACGCAGAAAAGTCAAATGTAATAGAGGAAAGCCATGTTCAGCTTGTTTGAAATACAACGTTGGCCATCTCTGCCAGTATACCGAATTTTGGGAAACATCAGGACCAGAGCATGGTGTATATCGTTTGGCCGGCCGCTCTGAAACAACAGGCCCTTTGAAGGTACAGAAAGTGGAGAAGCCTCGAACCACAGCCATAGCGTCCGAATTGGACGTTCTCAAGAACCGTATTCAACAGTTGGAAGCCACTTTGAAAGTGGACCCCAAACCTTCTGAGACGACAGAGCCAGACTCTGGAATACGAAAAGATAGCCTAACAGCTCCGTTTCCCCCGCTCACTCCAAGCTTCGCACCGGGCCAAGATGTTCCCAATGGAGGACGACACCCTAGCTTTGGACTAGGATCCGAGACATATAACCACCCGCTTCCACCATCTCCTGCCCCAAATAACTGGAACCAACCGGTCCAACTACCCCCTTTAAACTGGAGTAGGACCCCTTCTACATCGGAAGCCACCCTTTCTGGTACCACATCAATGACAACTCCACTTTCTAGCGTCGCAAAACCGAACACACTTCTCGACTACACCTCACCATCTGTCGAAGCTCTTGTTGGTGTCAACCCTTATGCATCGGAGACGGAAACAATCAACCTCAACCGTGGCTACACTTCTGTTCATATCAAACGATCGTCAAGACATCTTAACTTTGGGCCATTTTCGTGGCTTTCAATTATAAAGAAAGATAAAGTACTTCTTACTATTTGGACGTATCTACTGGGAGCTAATAACGAGAGCGTTGTGTCACAATTGGTACAATCTAAACACCCAGCTGCCACCCAACAAAATGACAAATCAGTTCCACCAAATGCTGATTGCCCAACTGATGGGAAAACTCTTGCAAATGAATCCGATATGGCCGGAGAGTTCAAGATCTTTAAGGCTGCACCTGAGACTGACAGCAAGTTCCAAATTATGGCACTTCATCGTGATGGGGTAGAGGATCTTAGACCTTACTCTGAGTTGAAATCCACTGATTTGGAACAGAGGAAAACGATAAACAAATTGTCTTTCAACAAATCTACAGGAGTTTCCTTTTATGAGGGTAAGTTGAGTCAAGAACTCGCTCTAATAGACAGAATCAAAGTGATTCTTCCCAAACAAAAGGTATGTTGGACACTCATCAACAGATTTTTTGATTTGGTATACCCTTATGCTCCCTTTATAGACGAATCAAGCTTCCGAGAAGAAATGAGTCGCATCTTGGGACCCGAAGGGTTTTCAGATACCCAAATAGAAGAGATAAAGATTCAAAACCGACTTGATTTACCCAAAATGGGAACTCTTCTAGTGTTGCTTCGTTTGACTTTTTTGTCGTTGTTTTCTAATAGAAATGGCGTTAACGAGCATAACATGAACTCGGATGACCCATCACCGGATGTCCAGAAAGTCAAGTATCTTCTCAACAATCCGGTAAACATTGATGCCATAGACATAGCGGAAGAATGCTTGGAGAAATTTGACATTATCAGGAAATCAAACCCTGTGGTAATCCAATGTGCATTCATACTAAGAATCTACCGGATGTTCTCTCCTGAAGACGGGGATGGTACAGATGGAGGAGATGCGCAAAGTTATAATGGGTTATTGGTACAGATGGCCCAATCCTGTGGCCTCAATCGAGAACCCGATAATTTTGAAGATTTTCCCATGGATGCCAAATCGAGGAACATTGGGCGTAAGATATGGTTTTTCTTGATTGTTTCAGATCTTAATCTTTCCCTCAATTATGGTTCACCTTCAACTATTAATGAGAAGTACTACGACACCCGATTACCATATTATAAACCAGGAAACGAGAACATATTTGATGTTGAGAAAGAAAAGCACATATTGAGCGCTTTAGCGTACTTTGAAAAGTACTATCCGACACTCCGTAGAGTTCTCGATATGGCACTCGACTTGAGGCGTGATGTTAAAGTTAAGGATCTCACCCGCGAGATATCTGAGTTTGAAAAAATATTAGCCGATCATTATGGCACACTTCAAGATTACTTGATGCCATTCAAAGACGACAAGTTTGCGTACCCATTTCTCAAAACTATGAAATGCAAAAACTACATGAATTTGAAGCGTTTTGTCATGAATTTGATGTACCATATCTTCTTGTACTACGAAGAAAAGGGAAACAATGAATTTGCATTCTTTTACCTCAAGAAGGTTCTCTCCGGATTCCTAGGCGAAATGGTACCGGGTTACTTTGCCCTCATCGCCAATAATCACATCAATTTTGGTGAGGTGTCCGATCTTATCTTGAACCCCTCAATTCAAATGACGATGCAACGATCAAACCAAATGTTGATCGCTATTATGTGTCGGCTCAACCTCACTATTGGTAGAATGAAAGACAGCCCCACTCACGACGAGTATCTTGAATGGAATACGAACAACTATCGGATCAGGTTTGCCAAGTTGTGTAAGTTGTCAAAGCAACTTCAAAAGATTATTGAGTACACCACTGCCTTACTCTCACGATTGAGCAACCGGTACTACTTTGCGTGGAAGATTTCCAAAGCGCAAAACTTTCTCGTGAAGCTCATGGCAAGCAAGAGTTTCCAGGATGCCAGCAAGAATATCAAGGGACCAGTATTAGATTGGACGTTACCGCAGATCGAATGTTTCTCCGCTATAACTGATAAAGCGCTACGGAACTTCAGCAAGACCAAGATCACTCGATTTGCCAAAGATATCTACGATGAAATTTCCAAAGACAGCAATTTGAGTTTCATGAGTCCCTCAGAGAGAAACAGCGACGTTCATTCGGAACTGATGTCCCTGGAGCCATCATCGGTCAATGAAAACAGCGATTTTCACTACTTGGACGATGCGGATGTGGACCAGATATGGTTGCAATTGGCATCTATGAAAGAGAGCGATGGACAAAGCGGGGACAAAGAGGGGGGAGATACAGATCAGTACTTTGATTTGGGGCTTTTTAACGAGCCTACCATGAATACGTTTGGCATGCTGCCCTATAGCTTTGGTGGGGGGACGGACTAGCTGCAGGAGCGGGTTACCCGTCGCGAGGTATAAGCCAGAGGATGAGAAAATTTTCATTACTTTACATTTAAATGACGACAAAACGCTGTGCACCAGTCTGAGTACTCATTGTATGATAGACCCAGTATACCCAAATTTCTGATAAATGTGAAGACATGTATAGGATGCGTACGATATTCAGTAATACGAACTACTGCCCGGGCCATGTTATATGGGACGGAAGTCGAATGATCTGACGATCTGACGATGTAAACAAGGCGCTACAAACTCTACAAACGAAGGATGCTCTATGGCACAGTACGATGTTCTTTGATATGCCCTGGTAACGTACTTTACCAGTACTCTTAACCACTCACAACTACGCTCAATTACTCTCAACCACTCTCAATCACTCTCACTCACCTACAACTACAATTTTCAATTGCTCACAACCTCAATTCCATATGCGGATTTAAACGCCCTGACCCTACGTTACTCTACAGTACCCTACTTACTCTGGGTTACTCCATGCACCCTTCACGCACCCTCCATCACCCCATGCGCAGACCCCTTCCAGCCGAAAACGTTCAGGCGACATCGCGCCCGCGCGCACCACCATCGCTGCGAACACCGCGAGGCCAGGCACAGGGGCGGCCACAGCGCCCAGCGACAGATCTGAAGCAGATGAGACACCGATTTGCATCACTCCGCTTGGTACGTGGAAAGGTGTGACAAAACTATTGGGGACATAAATACCATTTTCCTAGATAGGCAGGCTCACGGTGGACTACACTCTCGTGTAACAATTCCCATGTCCTTCCCATCATGCGGACAATGGCCCGTCTGCACCGCCGCCGTTGTCTCCTTGTCGTCGCGCGCCAAATGCCCCTGGGCCGTGGAAAAAAGCCGCAGCGCGCGCTGCGACAAACACGAAACACGCCGGCACAATTATTCCTCATTCGACAGGGATGAAGAAATATAAGTAGATCGGATGGGGAAGTGCTGCTCTACCCACCATGAGTGCACTCGATCTCAAGGCTCTTTCTATCTTCATCAACACTCCTGTGTCGCAGGATATGATTCACAAGTTGGTGGTGTCCACCCTCCAGGTGCTTCCCTGCGGTAACACCTTGGAGCCACTTCCAGGAAAAGAGCGTCCGCTTCCTTCGCTCATGACGTTTCTCACCAAGTTGGTCCGCTACACCAACGTCTACACCGGTACCTTGATGGCCACCTTGGTTTTGTTGAACCGCTTGAAGAGCAAGCTTCCCAAGAACCCCCAAGGCTTGGCGTGTACCCGTCACCGCATCCTTCTCTCGTGCTTGATTCTCAGCGCCAAGTTCCACAACGACTCGTCGCCCAAGAACATCCACTGGGCCAAGTACACCGAAGGCCTCTTCTCGGTCAAGGACATCAACTTGATGGAGAGACAGCTTTTGTATTTATTGAACTGGAACGTCGAGGTCCTGAACGAGGAGATGATCGACTCGCTCGACCAGTTCCTCCAGCCCATGCGCGAGGACTTGGTACGCACTGCCAAGATGCGCAAGTGGGTGCAATCCCAAAAGCATGCTGCTCCACTTTCTCCTCCACCATCGGTGTCGGCTACTCGTTTGAGTCCGCCATCCATGTCACGGTCCTCATCTACTAGCTCAAGCTTGAGCTTACATACCCGCCAGGAGTCTTCATCACTGATCTCGTCGATGTCCTCGACTGGCTCACCTGATTACCGTGCGTCGGTGGACCCCAAGATAGAATACGCAGCATTGAACGAACAACACAGGTTGAACAGGTTGATCCATAGTTTGACATAGGCAGCTGGTCTGCAGGGAAATAGGCATAAACAATGATAGAAAATTAGTGTAGACTCGGATCAGTTGAGGTTACTCTTTTGCACCCAAGATCTGTGGCTTGCAGGTATTGATAAACATTATCGATGGACAAAAATCAGTTTAACATCAATTGGGCAGCAGAAAGATCACCACCGCAAAATCTTACTGTACTGCCTCAGCTGAAGTCTTATGAAGCTCTTAAAGCCACTGTTCTTCACTTCAAACCACTTATCTTCTCTTGCACTGCATACTCCGTCTCCTGCACAGACACCATTAGCGTAACTCGGCTTGGATGGGGTTGGTCTTCATGCGATTCGTACGCCATTTTTCCCAGAGCCACACTCTTCTAAAGGACAGCAAGAGGAACGCATTGCGTTCCTTGGGCAACAGCCTCCTGAAAGGCGAAGTCAAAAACCAAGCACAAGAAGCTACGAGCGAGATACAGCAGATTTATGAAAGTATATCGCACATGACCTCAGAAGATGTTCAAATACAGCACAATCTAGATCAAGGTGCTCAGTTCCAGACATTTGACAGCGATCATTACCTTGATAGAAAACGCTTGATTCGCGAGATACCTGATGAAATCGATATTTTTACCGCATCTGATGAAGAAATTAAACGCACTTATGACAACTTAGATCAGTTAGACAAGGATAAGTCGGTCCAATTCAAGTACTACAAGCGCTACCTCAAGCGCTACGACGATCCAGTCAGTCATTTGATCCAGCTGTTCAATGGTATCGATTCAAAGTTCAAAATGCTCAGGCGACGAGAAATCGATAATCTCTCGTTATCGCCGGGGTCGTTCTATTACAAGGAAAACCTTCTAAGCAACCCATACAATGTGGTGGGCTTTGATCGAAGCATATCTGGGTTCCCTTTGCGGTCGGGTAAGAACAAGCTTGACTCGTCTTATCCACAAGAGTTCATTGAGGACTTGCAAATGTACCGCAAAAAGATTCCCGTCCAGAAACGAGATTTGGATTTCATAGAACCGGAGGAGGCACCATATAATGTGGATCCTTCGAGGTTGACCAGGCACAACAAGTCGGAGATGGACTCAATTCTTGACGATATCAACCATGAAATGACTGCAACAAGAAATACTTTTTCAATTAGGTCAATCAGAGACTATCAGCCGATTCCAATCAGGAATTCCTTGCAGGCAAGCATAGAGAGGGAAATTCTTGAGATGAAACTGCAACTCCAGAAGGAGATTGAAGCTACAATGACGACGAAAGGTTCTCGACTTCTAATGTTCAACCAAGATGAAATCCGGACAAACTTTTACAAGTTTTGCGAAGCTAAATCGTTCAAGCCAGCGTCTGGATCCAGTCTCATCATTGTCAACTACAATATTAGAGAACTCAGCATACTCCCACCATTCTACTTCACCATGAATTCGCGGAAACAACAACGAGGTGTCCACAGACATTTGATGAAACTATTTATGATCAATTTGGAAGACCAGATCGACACTTTGATGCGGATAAAATACCAGAACGACTCCGATATCTCCAAGTTCATGAAGAAGTTGGCCAACAACATTCGCAAGGTGATTTCGACTAAGTTGAGCGAAGTATTCGAGAAAAAGGTTCTAGACGTAGACGCCGTGGTCTATAAGCCACTCTTGGATAAACCATTCAAACGTATCCTCTGGAGTAACAACGAAGCACGCCGTATAGTCAACGCCAAACAGAAGTACAACTACAAATTGAACTTGGGATCGTTGGAGATATAGACATCCAGTGCACCTCACACTTCCTCAATTTTTTTTTCATCACCGGTTGAACAAACATGGCGTACAAGAAACTAGCCACGAACAAGACGCTTCCGCCATTGCCACGGCTCAAGATCCGTAAACCCACGTTGTCCAAGCTGACAAACCAATGCTTTGTCTTGATGTCATCGCTTCTTAACTGCTGGGCAGCCAACGGTGAGGGTTCGGCTCAGTGTTCCAGCTTTGAAAATGATTTGAAAGGATGCATGGAGACGTATAAGCCCACGAAGGAGACGATACTGTCGATCAATTATCATGCCACGAGATTGTACCCGAAATTGCAGGGTAAGGTTAATGATTGAGCATTAAGGTTGTAAATAGAAATGAGAAATGAGTCACTTCAATGTAGACGAATGTGTTTTACTAACCCTATCGAGTTACACTTTGCCGTGAGACCTCTATGCATGGTATCTGATGTCTAAATTTTTCCGCAGCCTGCGCCTCGTCGGTAGAAAGCCGAGAAAAGTGTCGTAATTGTAGACGATTATAGACTTTTACAACTCTAAACTAAACTAGTTACTCCCAAGTTTGTCTAGATAACCCTAGCAGGTGCCTCTTTTCTTTTTGTAGTATTCTTTGATGGGCCATCTTGTGTTTCAGCCGCAGCATCGTTCACCCAAACCTCAGATAAAATGAAACTTTAATTAATACATCGAAGGGCAGGGCCCACTAAATTTTATCACACACCAGGGTTTTGTTTGAATATAAACCTTGCTTCTAATAACATACATTTGCATACTACAACCGTGACACAAATTTTACCACGAGAAGAGCTTCCGAGATCGATATCCATCAACCTAACACTCACTATTCGATTATCACATTTGTCTGTGGCTCTGCCAACGGAATGAAACTTTACTCATGACTAATCTAAGATACTTGCTATGGGTGTTCTTGTTGGCCATTACCCAGGCTGCATTCATAGAAACAACATCTTGCTACACGAGTACTGACCCGTTTGTATTTGCCTTACCATTGATCGATGTGGCTATGGACGAAAAGAACCAGCTTCTCAAGTTCCTCATTAATACAGAAGTCAGAGGACACGGGAACAAGAATGAAATCATCGTCAGTGATGTAAACACTACGACAAATCTCTATACCACCTTGCACATCGAAGTATCTTACGGAGGAAACGTAATAGTAGACGAGAACAGACGATTATGTGACTTATTGATGGTCAAGAAGTCATCTGAATTTTACGACTCTCCCCGGTTTGCAAAGCATGCATCGTCTAGTCTGAAACCTCACTCTTTTCCCACAGGTTTGATACACAATGGAATCGGCGGCTCTTTAGTTTCCAGGCGAGAACTTCTCAAGCGAGGGGACCTGACTCCTTTGCTTTCCGCTACTAATAGCACCATTGAAAGGCTTTTTTCCAACTCTACTGGCGAGATAGTTCAGTGTCCGTTATACGATTCGGATTCCATCGCTCTATATTACCAAGTCGATGTATCTGAATGCGCTTCAAAGATCGGCTCCTACCAAGTACGTTTTACCGTTGTTTCTAATGATAACAAAGGAACCGCTCTCGGCTGTTTCAGGTTAAATGTAACTCCTGTTCTTTCACAAACGTTGATCAACACAATCATCGGTGCTATTTTTGCGCTCTTTGTCGTCACAGGAATCATCAATTTTTTAACCGTTATCTACTCATCTTACCAAGAATCCTCAAACCCATTTCTTTTTATGGCGTCTACAATATGTAATCAGGGCTTACTTCTGCAATTAGGAGCTACTGTGCAAGTGATCATCGTTTACCTACAGTTTGCGTTTTTCATCGGTGGACTTGATCTCGATTATCCTGGGTTTTATCAGCCACTTATTGGTAGTATACGATGGAGTGCTCTTTTAGGGTTCAACTTTATTGGTGATACACCCAGTGAGATCAATCCTGATCGTGTTTACTTTACATTTAATCAAGGTGGTATTAAGACATTGGCATCCTTTACTTCAGTCCATCATTCAGGTACTGTGTGGCCCAATTTCATGATCACCCTAGGTTTTTGGTTGGTTATTGTGGTATTAGCACAACAAGCGTTTTTGGTCATCAACTATTGCACCGAGTGGTTGAGAACGAGTTCGAGATACTTTGAACGTGTCATTCCATGGAAAAGATTCATGTCTTTTAATGATTTCGATACGAAGAGAGACCTCGCTTTCATTTTGGGGCAACTTACTAGCCATTTCATGTTATTGTTTGGCTTTCCCTTCCTCGTCATTACCTCCTTTACCCTATACCTGGCAGCTAATTTAAATGGGAGACATAAGTACATATTCGATCCCCATGTTGTCAGGAATTTGGCGTACTCACCGACGAGTTCTTATGAAGAACTTTTTGAACCTTTACTGGCGCTAACAAGCGAAGAAAACAAATGCGCTCGCTCGAACCTCGCGGAAGTGTCAAAAAGAAGCATTGAATACAGCAATGCTCGATCATATGCACACGTCTCCGTTAGTACCATCGTGTTGTCATCGATATTTTTGGGATTGTGGATTGCCATTGCCCTCTATCTAATATTCGGGTACATGGTAAAGATTTCAAATTGGAAGATTCAACTAAATGACCGCATAAGGAAACTTTATACCTCAGTTAAAACTATCTTGATATGGTCTCCATTTTATCACCTGTACCATCCAAACAGGGTGTATTTTGTGATCATTAATGTATCAAGTTTACTCATCCGTCTGTTGATCATCGGATGCTTACAGAAGAGTGGTGCGTACCAAGTCGGGGCATTGATCATCTTGGAAGTTGCGTACTTGATACTACATTTTGGAATATGGCCCTTTTTTGTCAAATTTTCTCTTTGGAGTACAACAACAATCATCCCTCCTGCAAGACTACTTGTGACTTTCCTTTGTATACCATTTATCAAAGGGCTCAACTATGGCGAACAAATGAAGACCAGAATAGCATTTACTCATTTTTGTGTCCATTTGTTCGTGGCGCTTGCTTTTATTGTTCAATTGGCATACTGTGTTGTTATCACAATACTTTCTGTAAGGAAATCTGACAGGCAATTTACAACCAGCTCTGAACTCAAAAAGCAACCTAGTTATGACTCGTTTTCGGCAGCTTTTCTGTATCAACATGTTGTTCGTAAGGAAGCCAATCCGATCCATAAAGTTGAAACACAAGCGAGCAGTGACGAAGAATCCGCTTTTGAACAATTGTATTATAGATCAGGTACAGTTTTCGAAGCTCGCCCAGATGACAATGAGTCTTTACAACAAGTTGGAAAAGTACAGTCTAACAGTTCTCTTGGTCAAACAGCGTCGGTTACTATGGGTAGTGATTCTCCAGATTCCCCCACAATTACTCCAAGTCCCAAAAATGATTATACGTTTCGTGAAGCTGATCTCATTTATAGAAAGTACTTTACCGATGATCTGGTGGACCCTGATATTAAGGCATTATGGGAGTCGAGAAAACTTTGGGACATACAAGGACATGGAAAAGAAATAGAAGAAAGCCCAGCTATGCCAGCTGCTCTGCAGAAATCGACCAAGCTTTTGGGTCTTTTTGGCAAGAAGCAACCTATTGAGAGGAGCTTTCAAGTTTCACGTCCTCGCCAATTAATTGTCAAGACAACGGAGCCGGACGAAAAGTTACTGTTGACCAGTAATTCTACGTCTTCGAAATAATAATTATTCAATATGTAAATTCGTAACCTATCCACGTAACTTCATCACAATCAGTAATAGTAATCAGTTGACCATACTAGTCAAGATCCTCCAAAAAGTTGTTCCGGAAAATACTTCGAATGAATGATTCGTCCAGAACAAATGAGTATTTTTCGGGTCCCTTATGGAATACTATATCAGAGTCGGAACAGTTTTTCAAAGACTTGTATTCTGATCTGAGTACCGCCAATGCCAAACTATTTCGGTCATGTTTCAGAGTGTTTTCGAGCGGTTCACGGGCGGTTTTTGGATATTGCAGCATGCGCAAGATGAGTATTTGCTTGTAATTGATTTCAAAGAAATTCGTCAATTTTCTTGACTCAATTAACTTGTAGCATTTTTTGAAAACTCGAGACACAAGCTGATGCTTGGATTCGTAGGTCAAATCTTCCATTGATTTGATGGCATTAATGCTAGAAAGTACTGTAAGTACTTGAATGATGAATATTAATTCGATGATGACTTCATGGGTCACAAAACAGTCGTATGAGTCTAACACTATCTCGGCCCAGCGTCCAGTATCATCATCATAAACAATCTTGGACATAATTGAGAGAAGTTCGTCGATCAATTTTTGAGACACCAACGACTTGGAAACAAAATGTTCCTTGATAGTAGCCAATGGAACTTCGCCGAAATCGTGTTCGGATCCACTCCACTCAACATAACCGTAACGACGCAAAATTTCCGAGTTAGGATGATCTGAATAGGTATTATAAATCTGCTCGCCCTTGGCAATCGGCTTGAGGGCTATCATGACCAAAGCCTCTGGGGTGTACACAAGACTGGCGTTGTGAAGTTTTGTATCGGCGTTGAGAGTATCGGCCAACGGGATCATTGACTTGATGAAATTAAGGTCAAGTGTTTCTTCAACATTGTCCAAATCCATAATCTCATCGCTATCACCATCTTTCTCTGGGTCGAACTTCTCCACATCAAACGAATACGACATGATGATCGAGGCAACCTGGTTGTATCTCTCGAGAGTCACATTAGCAAGCTCGGGCAACTGCAACTGTTCAGTAACAAAAACAGGAAAGAGCTTTTTGTACACGCCCTCGGCAATATCCTTGCCAACTCTGTCCAAGATTAACGATGGCGAAAGCATCTTCAACTCATCTTCAGACCAAAACATCAACTGGTTGAACGAAAGGCCCTTGGTGTCGTTGATGGGCAAGACGTTGAAATACGAGTGCCATCTGGATTTATTCTTCAACACATCTATCTCGTACAAGAGCACGATAGTCAACTGTTCCCAGCGGGTCAAGGTTATGAGTTTCTCGTTGACTCTGGGTCGGTCCAAGACCAACTGGCAGTTTTCCACGCTTAAAACTGACGTTCTCGGGATCAGAAATAACTCCTCTTCAGGTAATATATCCTCTGTGCTAACCACACCTCGACCTTGGCACACTTCACGGAGATCTTTTACGGCCAACTTCGGCAGAATGCTGATATTTTGTGCCGCAAGCCACAGCAAGTACTCAGACGTGGCTGTTTCGAAATCCATGTTGGGATAGAAGTCTATTTATGCGGGCAAGAACAGAATCTGTACAACAGTCTGTATGTCTCGTGTTAGTACCGCAGCAATGATATGAAACTGGCTCTCGGTTTTGTGCGCACTGAAAAATAGTCTGAAAAATTATCTTGCCCGATTAGTTCATAATATACAACTTGCTGGCGTCGGTTGCTGGTTGTCCAATGCGGTGCCTGTCGTCACAAACGGCCACCGCCAATGCATTTCCACATACTTGTAGTTTAGTAACTGCGTTAGCAAACCCTCCATGCTGCTTTGTTCGGCGCCTGGCATGCCAGTCCCAAATGCATACGGCTCCGTCCGAACCACCGGTGTAGAGTGTAGACTCGTGCTTTGAATCAAATTGTAACGCATTCACGGGATATACTGTATCCTCTGGATCTGTCTTGCTGCCAACACGATGGCATTTGAATGCATACTTGCGGGCTTGAACCGCCGGACTGGGGTCTAAGTACTCAATGGCTACCCGTCCATCTATGGTTGATACGGCATATCCACTGCCATCAGGGAGACAGCTAAGTGCACTCGTCTGCTGCTTGAGCCCTGTTTCACGCCGCTGTACAGGTTGGTCCATTTTTCGGCTGTCGTAGATATGCACCTTGCGCTCGGACATGCCTAGCACTATATAGTTTGCAGCCACATCCATGGCAAACACGCGATGTTCCGCCTGCATTCTTGTGGCCACTGATTTTGAATGGGCATCTCTAGTGGCCAAGGTACCATCGTAAGTCACAGAAACAATGCTATTACCCATCGCCAGGATTGCAGCCACGGCACCTTTTTCTGAATCTTGTGCTTCGTTCCACACCTTCAGGTTTTCCAAATCTAACTCGGCAATGACGCCGGTGTTTGTGCCCATGAAGGTTGCTCCAGATGCCGTTACAGCCATGCTCAGCACAACCAGAGCCGTTGGAATCTGGGTGCCAGGCCGGTCAAAGTCGCTACAATCGTGCAAAAGTACATGCTTGTCTATAGAAGCAGCTATGAGGTTGCTGCTGGATGCATTGTACGTAAGAGCGGTTACCACCCCGAGATCGGTGGGCGTATGTAGTTCGGTGAAACAAGACAGAACCATAAACACCGTTTGGATTTCGCAGCTTGAGATATCTCGCTCCTGCATCGGAGAGACCGAAGATTGCAAATCTACTTAGGCAATTGCCAGCGTTCGATTTCCGCTGGATCCTGGTCTGGCTCTACCCACTTGAAGCCATCTCCATGTTTCTGCCAAAATTCTATGTATTCCTTTTCCTCTTTAACGGGTAGCATCATCATTTTGCGTTTTTGCACTTGTAGTCGGATCAAGTTCAGCACTCTCATTGCTTCTGACGAGACCGGATCATACATAGGAGCTTCGAAAACCATGTCGTTGTGAGTAAACACATTCATGGGCACGTACTCTCGAGCCTCGCTCACATGGAAGTTACGCACGTTCAACTCATTGTGCTCTTCAAAGTGGGTAACTATGCGATTGACCAACTCTAGTTCTTGTTTGTGTGTGTGCTTGTACAAAGTAGAGATGTACGGACGCCACTTTACCCTGGAGAGTCCAGCTCCACTGCGGATAAGATTAAGTCCTAATGCAATGCACCCCGCCAATGCCATGTTGGATACACAAAAATGGAACCATTCAGTCGACAATAGCGATGCTTCTACTATGCCCCAGGCTGCTCCAATAGCTTGTGAAGCGCCGAGAGTTGTGAGCCACTGAGTAGCGAGAGCTTGTCGCTTTTCGTGTAACACTCTATCTACCAAATTGAAGCTATTCGAGTAGTCCTTTTGGTCTAAAAGAGATATAAGTGCCGCTCGTATTAGTCGAGTATCAGAAATCGTTGCTGCCATGTCGATGATTCTTGCTGGTGCTCTTGGTTGTGGCAGCTCGAGCAAGTACTTCAAACCCACATCGATATTTATCTGTGACCTGTGCTTCTGAATGAAATCCCAGAGCTTGGTCTCGATCTCGTGGTTGCCAATGGTCTCCATATGCAACAAGCCACTCCATCGTGACAGAGGCTTCTTCCATGGTTGTTGCTGGAGTTTCCGTGCAGCCAATGTGCAATCTATAAGTGCATTAGGATGCACATGCACACCAGCCGGATAGTCGATGTCGAAGCGGTCCAATCGACGCACGAACGTTTCCCTATTCAATGGTTTACGGCAGAAATAACTGCCATACTTCATCAAGATGTCATGTACTGCACACACCGTATCGATGACAGCCCGAGTGCGTATGCACTGTACCCACTTACACATCCCGATTAGGACAAACATAAACATCTCCATGGCGGGTTGATTTATTTGGAGGCAGTGATCTGGTTCTCCATCATGGCTTCAGAGTTTTCGTACGATCCCTCAGAGGACTTGAACAGGGCTGTGAGTCCAGAGAAGAGACAGCACTCACTGGCATCTCAGACATCGTCCAGGTCGAAAAGCTCCAGTTCTCGTGGCCCACGGGACCCATTTGGAGATTTCAATGCACCACCCACGAAGTCCATGGGCAGAGAATCGTACATGTCATCACTTTCAGAATATTCTGGTCGTGAAAGAGATGTTGCTGAGCCAGTGACAGTTGTCAGAGTTGAGCGTAATCTGGGCGACGTCAACAAAGTGGAGTTGCAATCAGAGCCGTCGCTCAAGCTCGGAAAGCTTCCTACGTTGAAAGGAACACCGGATAGAAAACTGCCCGACATGAGCTACAACACCAACGTAGAGGCACCTGTTCCACCCAGATCGTCTCGTCGTCCCAAGAGTGCAGTGTACAGCCAGGATGTTGATGTGACGAACAAGGGACACAAACAACTGCATTCAATCACGGAGGACCTCGAGAGGCTTATGTTGAGCGCTACCGAGGCTGGAGCTACTGGTACGCAAGAATACGACCGCCCAGACGACTCCAGCTCGAAATACTCTCACTCGAGAAAGACCACCGATACTGCTAGCCCAGTCATCGACCCCAACGAGCACTTCTTACCACCAAGACCATCTCCAACTGACGTAGAGCGTGCTCGAGTAGTGAGCCAGGAAATCAGGCAGCAAGAGTTGAACGAGGCCGAAGCTACAAAAGAGCCCGTTGTGGACCAAATGATGAGTCCCGAAGCCACTGGCAACTCTGAAAACGAAAACTGGCAGCACAAGGGCGCTGGACATCCATACAGACAGTCGATAGCGTCATCCAATTCTGCTCCATCTGTCCCATCTGTTCCTTATCCACAAAACGATAACGATTTCTACGACATCGAAGAACCCACATTGGTCCGGCCACCAGCACGGGTCAAGTCGGTCAAGGAGAGCACTCACAACGTGAACAAGTTCGGCAAGAAGAAGACGAAGAAGAGAGTCAAGTCGCATGCATCCAAATCACATCTCAAACCATTCACCTACTCTACGTTGATTAGTTTGCTTGAGAGCACCAATGGAACCGTCATTGGCGAGGAGTTTACGCTGCTCAACCTTCCCATCAGGCAGAAGCAGTTGGTAGAGAAAATAGTCGACTCGCTCTCGCGGTTGACGCTGGACATGTTGATGGACGAACAGAGATACGAGATCGGTATACGCCGGCTAGAAGGGGCCCTCCGTGTGCTCGAAGGATTTATGTAGATAAATGGGATAATATTACTCAAAGCAGAAGCAGGCACTATGGCGCCAACGGCCTCCACGTCGTGTAAAAATAGCATTTACGACCGCCTCTACTTGCCCCACGCACCTTGGAGCCGCTCGTCGCACGTGCGGCTGCATTCGCATGGAAACCAGCCATTCCGGCAAATAAGCCTGTCAAAGTTAAACCTCGCACTGACGCTTTTATAGGCTTTCTTGCATCGTCTTGGACAATGAGCGATGAAGACTCCTCCGAAACAGAGGAGAAAATATATCGTAAACTAAGCCCGCTTCCTCGCCGCCAGTCTCCTTTTGGGCTATCTGTCATAGTTCCTCCGCATGATGATTCACACGAAAGTAACACTTCTGGTGACGCACAGCTTGATGACCCAATCGACTTAAAGGCGCCCAGCTCGGGTCTGGGCGTAGATACCCCAACAGCGGCCACCTTTGAGCGAATTACAAAACTTCCGACTCCAATTATTAAGCAAGGTCTGTTTTCGTCTGCGTTCTCCGGAAACTCACTTGTCATGTCGTCTAGCCCGGGCACTGTGGGTGCCACAAGCCCGTCGACACTGTCTCCGGTGCAAGAAGAAAGTAATATGTTGCCATTGAACCGGGAACTGAAACCTTATCGAGCTATCTCGGAGTACAAGCCCTCGGCCGTAGTACGAAAGAGCTCTTTATGGGATACGGCAGCACCAGCTATGCAGCCTCCAGCCGTTTCAGGAAAACGTGTTGTTAGTACGCCTACGGCGTCGAAGTTTAACGAGGGTACACCACCGGTAGAAGAGGAAAGCGTGGCTGCAAAGTCCCGGCAAGATGAGATATACGTCGCTCCCCACACGGGGAAGAAGTATGCGTTCCAGCAGGAGATTGGCCGAGGCTCTTTCAGCACGGTAGTGCTTGCCATCAACGTTGAAGACCCCTCGGATAAGATCGCGGTGAAAATCATTCAGGTGCCGTTGACCAGTGAACGAGAAACTTTCAACTTCAAGGCCGTCATACGTCGAGAGCTCAACACCCTTAATTCCATAAAACACCCGTGCCTTGTCAGCGTCTTTGACTATGCCATTTCCATCCCGCTTCGTCCTGCTAGTGCCGACGTCAGTGATCTGGATCCGGATGCTGATCTCGACGGTGCTCCCGTCTCCGCCTCTGCTATCTCCCAGGTTTACAACGCTCTCCGTGAAAAGAGCGAGCAGTATCTATTCCTTACTTACAGCCGTGGAGGAAACTTGTACCAGTTCCAGTACGAAAACCGAATCCAGTGCCACACGCTTGGGTATTGGCAAGTGATACGGCGGATTACAGCAGAGCTCATATGTGCTGTATCGCATCTTCATTCACATGGCATTGTGCATCGTGACATCAAGCTCGAAAACATCTTGATTAATGCCTCCTACCCGGAGCTAGTTGCAGCCGTCGATTCTAAAGTGGCCAACGACCACAGCTTCATCAACTTGACCGACTTCGGTCTCTCACGCCGCTTGCGGTACGAAGATGAGTTTCTTGTCACCCGCTGTGGCTCCCAGGACTATGTTTCGCCCGAGCTTCTTCTCGGTATACCGTACGACGGAAAGCTCACCGATTCCTGGGCGGTGGGAGTGGTAATATACGCCCTCCTCGAAAACAGGCTTCCCTTCGATGTTCCACCAGTCACGGCACTGCTGAATGGCATTTCTCCGCTGGTTTTGAAGCGCCGGCGCAACAAGAACACAGCTGCCCATCGCATAGCCATGCTCAACTGGGACTGGTACACTGTGCTCGAGCTCTCTGACGACGAGAAAGTACCACAGCCCGCAAAAGGAATAATAATTGAGCTCAAGGAGATCGTCGAGAAGCTCCTAGTACGCAAGGACCGCCGGAGTCTTGTGTCTACATTCCGCAGCAGCAGCATATCTCAGTGCGTACCAGCATCGTTTCTCCAATAGCATGTACCTGTAAAAATAACTAATCAATAATACGCCAAAGCTATCAGCAGCAATTGAAGCAATCGGGATGTACTACAAGTGATACATACTTCACTTTCCTCGTCTGGTTGCTATGTCCGTATTGTTCTGTACTCCTCCGCAGCCATATGCTACATCAGCACACCGCGCGCTCCGCACCTCACCAATTTGAGTTTATTCTTCCACAGCACCATGGAACTACATCTGGCCAAAAAAGGTGGTGCTGGCCTTAATGGCAACAAACAGGATGTTCCAAAGATCCCCCATATCACCTCCAATATGATCCCGTTATCGGGGATACTATTTTTCTACGCCCAGAACGCATACCAACGTCTAACCACCACCATTGAAAACTTGTCTACAACCGTAGATATCGACACAGATGCTGAAAGAAAAAGAGCATTTCTTGCCACCATCATTGACCTCCGCCACGACTTCATCAAGCTCTACACTCTAGTCAAATGGGCATCGAATTCTCAGGATGTCTCAAAACTTATAGACTTACTAAACTGGCTCCGGCAGCAGGAATTCTTTTTTGACCAGTTGGGAATTGGCCTCAACGAACTTAACGGCTACTCCGGTGCCAAGTTACCCAATGCGGATATTCCTACAGCATTAGAGGTTCTTCTCGAGGGCCGACCTCAACTTCCATCTTACAACCTCCTCCACCGTGCCCCGGTGCTGCCTCAGCGTACTCTAGAGGTCATCAAAGACTTGAACATCTGCCTCACGACCCGTATGGTGTTCGAGGAAACATTACCACCCCGGTTCAACAGCTATGAGGTAAAAGATGGTCGCATATATTTTACTGTTCCAGGTGAATTCGAAGTTTCCGTCACCGTGGGAAACGATATGATCATTGAAAATGCAGCTGACTACTTCAAGTCGCCCTATTATTTCATTGACTTCAAGTTTTTGTTTGGAGTCAGCTCCGACGGCGACACCTTGATCGAAGACGATTCCTTGAGTCGCTCCGAACGTGCATCCGAATCATTTGCCCACACGCTGCTATCCACCCAAGCTCTCAGAAGACTCGAGCACGCAGCAAATGCTTCATTATTATCACATGGCCTTGATGGCCTCTATAAACTCCTCCATCGTTATTCGGTGTCATTCAAATTATATCTTTTGTCCAGACAGCTTGCCCACTTGTGCACCATCAGCAAGTGGAAAGGATCGATCCAGTACAAGTATTTCAACGACCGTCTGATTCTCGTCATGAATTACTGGTCTCAGCAATACATGTCCCGCAATTGGCGTTCCTTCATTGAAGTGGGACTCACCCGCTCCAACACTTTGGGCATTAGATGGTATCGCAACGGCCTGTACCACGATTTAGATATGGAATTAGCCGATAGAGCTGGTTCATCTGGTGGCTCTGTCCTCAGTTTGGATATGATCCTCAACCTAGTTGCCAACTTTCATACCGAATCACTCATCCAGCAGATCTACGATCAATTTATCGAAGTTGTGGGAACAGAGTCGAACAGCATAACATTGTGTACGCCTCATCAGCTTTTGATCTCAGTCGCCCCAAAAACCCAAGCATTGTTTGCACTTAATCCATTGACTGGGCTCTTTTACTTTTCTGAACCATCTCCCCTTTACAGCAAATGCACCAACCGTGTCAATGCTCCACCACCGACATCAAAATCAAAGCCATTTGTCTCTGAGAGTGAAACAATCTCTCATGTGGTTTCAAGTTTATTACATTTGCGCCTCGATACTTTTTCACAACAAATTCACAATCGGTTGGTCACTACAGAATGGATTCACAATACTATAATTAAACTAAGCGAAGCAGAAACTGCTAAGCTTTACGCCGATGTTGCCGAGCATGATGACACTCAAAAGGCTCCCGCTTCCAATTTGCATCGTTTCCATTTCTACCGTTGTAAAAACTGGCCCTCATCGTGGTTTCTCATCATTTTATGCAAGGGTACATCATTTAGCAGTTCGTGGTGGGTGACTCGTATCAAGTCTGTGCGGGGTGACTGGCGAGTTCAATGGCTGAACACTTTGGCCAGTAACTCCTCATCGCAAAAGTTGGACTACGAGTTCTTCAGCACTTTATCCACGCGCTGTTCCAACTTGATTATCGACCACATTGTGCATGAAGAATTGGAACAAAGAAGTATCCAATTTGTCAAAGATGTGGATGGTCATCTTTCTGGAATAGATGTAGATGATGCTCCTAAGATCAAAATTGAATCGTCAAGTGAGACACATGTTTGTCACGATTCAGGACAACTTTACTCACTGACAATGGCGCTATATAATGACGGCCCTCTATTGCCGGTTGAAAGCGCATCTACCGCCATTTTCCTCAAAATTACACTTCTGCATCACCATAACTCCACAAACATGAAGCTTCTTTTGACAGGAGAGCTTCGTGGAATTGAGCTTCAAACAACGGGCGATGATGACTTGAAGATTACTCATCGAAATGGAAAGACACATTTCTCGATAACCGACTCGGTTGATCTTTCAGGTGCCATGAACAACAATACTTCGTCGTCCGACAGTGAGTTGTTAACTCGCTTGTTTAATTCTCTCACCAAGCTCAGACTGTCAATCAAATTAATCACCATTCTCAACACCTGGAATATAGAAGTTGTCGACCATACGGCAGGAGAGATTTCTGTGAAAGTGGACGACGTATTTGGTGTTGTTCGAGTAAAGCTTCCTCAGAGTGACGACCAAGCCACAGTGTTACAAGCAGTTCCTGACTTGAAGTCTCCCAACCGTAACATCGAGTCTGAAACACAACTTGTGGTCAAGTATATCAATCATTATCTCAGCCTTCGTCGACAAGGTAGCATTGTTGGTACTGTTCAGTATCTTCGGTGTGTGGCACCAGTGTTTCGGGCTGTATCTGCCATTAAAAAGTCCATGGTGGAATTAGACAAGTCGCCCGATGGTCGACTTCCCAACAATGTCAGGAGACTTGACTTTGACGTTAAGCTCCGCGACTTGAACTACATTCAGTTTGTGTTTTGCATCAAGTACACCGGGGCCAATGCACCCAAACGGATATTCAAGGACAAGATAGTGATCTGTCTCTGCTTGCGGGTGAACAAATTTGCCAAGCAGCAACTTTATTTAAAAATGTCACTTCGAGACAATGCCAACCACAAGAACTTGAAGCACAAAAAGTTATTCGAGATGATCTTCCGGGCCATCAACGAGTTCGAGGTGAACGAGAACTTGAAGCGAGCCGACTTGGTCAAACTCAACTACGAGTTCTTGGTGGACTACAATCTCGCCGACAAATTGTTGACCACGGTGCTGGAATGCTTCCCGCGCTACGTAGTGGACATGCCCGAAATCTAATTAAACCGTCCATTCTATTAAATAATTATATCCCAACCCAATTAAACGTCATAAGAACAAGTGCTGTTCTTTTTCAAGCATCCGTCACACTTGTTGGCTGTAGCATTGTACACGCACTTGACTTTGCGGCGGCGGCACAATCCACACGAGAATTTCCTGGAGCTGGCAGTACCAGAAGCAAGGACGCCTGCGCCCGCTGCAGCATTGACAGCCATGGTAGCCGCACCAACGCTTATCGACGAAGACTCGGATGAGCTGCGAGGCTTGATAACTTTCGAGACCAGGGTGCGGCACTTGATGGCACCAACTCCGCTGTCGGCTTTTTTGGCATTGAGGATAATGTCTTCTTTTGTGAATCCCTTGGAGAACACACAGGGGAGACTTTTGGAGCTGCAAGACTTGCATGGGGTGAATCTGATCACCTTTTCGTTGGCAACGATGATAAAGGACTCGTCGTCCAACTTGATAGGGGTATTGTTGTTGAAGAGGTTGTTGATTTGCGTCGACGATACCTTCATGTGGGCAAAGTTCATTTCTTGGAGCGACTTGGCAAGCACCACGATGTCGGCATCACACTTCACCTTTCGCAGCCTGCATGAGTCGCACGAGGGTCCTAATCTCTGTCGACGCTTGGTGTGTCCATTGGAGTCAGAGATGGCCATTTTGGGTGAGTCAGGCATCGCAGGCGACGTGGGAGTAGATGAGGGTTCGTTGGAGTATGGAGAAGAACCGGCAGATGTCACACTGTCGGACCTAGGACTGTGGGCCTGTTGGCTGCTGAGTGCGGCTTGGTGGGCGCGCATATTGACAGGTTCATTTACGCTGGCGTATGAAGCAGCCTTGGACAAGTTGAGCAAGTTCTGCTCGGTCAACTTGGACGGCTGGTCAAACACAGCCAAGTTACTGACGGGAGGAAGCACCACAGAAGACAACCGGGGAATCTTGTCCACCATAGGAAGTGGCATGGTATGAGCCATTGGTGACGGACGAGCCGTCTGGTTCATAATAGAATAACACAAAAGATCGTTCGACATGGTCCAGCCAGGCAGATGAAGACGTTAGGGATGCCGGCGGTTTTATATGTCAAAATTTGGTCTTCTCCGCGGGGTGCGAAAGTCCGCAGCGGAGCCGAGCCGCAGCGGAGCCGCGAGTCCGAGGAGGGGATTTGGCGGCCAAAGCGAACCACGGAAGCTGGAAAATTTGGCCAGCATGTATGGGTGGCACTATCGACCGTGTGCCACTCTCTGCTGGTTTCCACTCATCCTCTTCTCTTTTTTTTGGACCGTTTTTCCAATGTCCTGCCGAAGACCTCGGGCGACTCACAGTCAACCATCCTCGGGTGCAACAGGAGGGGAAATGGTGCACCGGGGTCGGGTGCTTCCGGGGAACTTTGTCCGGTGAAGCGAAAAAACTCGGCAGTGACTGGTCACAATAAGACGTGTATGCGAAAATCAGCCCGGGCCCGGGAACACATATACGGTGCCCTTCTTAAGCATTTGTGGTCATTCTTCTTTCCCTCGAGGAGGCTTGACTGCGGAGACCGCGGAGACTTCCGATCACCCGACGTAATCTAAGTCCGGCATCGGGCATGTGCACACTACGCACATGCACTCGGACTTCGGAGTGCATCGCGGGCATGAGGAGACCTAATGCGGAGATTGGGCGGTTGTCTTCTGATTTTGCAGCTGCACATGATCCGAGGATAGCGCGTGCAGGACGGGTCGGAGTCGCACCAGTGACTCTGAGTCCGTCCGGGGTGTGGTGTTGATGTATTGCCTAATGCGGAACACAAATGCATCAACACTAGGAAAAGCGAGCTGAACCGGTGTAAAGTTTTTGATAGACTTTCTGAAACAGCTCTATAGACTCCGATAGTGTTTCCTAGCCTCCAGCAAAGTATAGTGGCTCATGGAGGTTCCTGGTACGTTTGAACCGTCCAGCCCGATGGAGCTTAATACTCCTATCAAGAACCTTCGTATTGGATCTCCGTCATCCTTGTCGCCCATATATCCCAATCTCGATGACATCTTGCCTTCCAGCTCGCCGCCACTTAACTCGTACATGCAGCTGCTTGGATATCTGAGGAAACTTAGCAGTAATGTGTTGAGAGAACTCAATCAAAGAGCCAACCAGGTTTCCGATAAATTGAAATCCCCTCCTTCTACTAGACGTCTTGAAGCCCGCAGCAGCAGGTTGGAGTCCATCTCCTCTCACTATTCCGTTCGTCCTAAGCCGGAGGTTCCGGAGTTCCAACTCAAAAACCACACTTCCAAGAAACGAGAGTCGTTGATAGAACCCGGCTCCAGTAAAAGAAGACGAGCATTCAACCTCGCAGGCGAGTCCAATATTATACACCTTCCCCGACTGTCTCCGACAAAGCAGTTCAGCAGTCCCACAAAAGGCATTTCTCCATCGAAAAAGTGCAATGACCTTCACAGCATTCTCACGCTGGAACCTGACGAAAACAAGTCGCCCGTCAAGTTTGCCGTGCCCACGTCTCGACCACGAACTCTCTCAACAAGACCCTCGGTGCTCCAGCTTGCAGGTGTAAAGCCAATAGCGTCCGACGCTTTAAAACCAACGTCGGTCAAACATAGCACTCTCACTGGATCACCAACGTCCAAATCACTTAATAAGAAACCCCTGGTGTCATCTTTGCCCAAACCAGACTTGTCCAAGTCATCTATACCCTCATTGCATAAGAAGCTGTCGGCTCAGTCGTTGTCAGCACCGAAACCAGCATTGGCTACGAAACCGCTGCTGTCGTCCCTTCGCTCCATACCCAGTTTGAAGCCACAACCAAAGGTGAAACTCACACGGTCGCCTACTTCAAGGTCGCTCAAGGCACCCACAGTGCCCCAGCCTTTTCTGCTCTACGATAAGCCTACCATCTCGTCGTCGCAGAAATCATTAGATAGGTTTCAGAAGTTTAAGAGTAAATTCAAGTGACTAATATATATTCGTCTGGACGTTGATCTCGCCGCCAACAGTAGTTTTCTGGGCTCCTTTCCATTTCTTACCGGGGGCCAAGTTAACAAAGTCCGAAACATGCCCTGGCTCGATACACAACATCTTCAAGTAACCGTCTTTAGGCTGGAAGTCTGCCATGCCTTCGGACTTCTTGATCCATGGGTTCCATACCACAGCATCGGGCAAATTTTCTCTTTCCACGGTCACCAACACTTTGCCCAATTCGACAATTTGAAGCACCTTGTGCTGCTCGATCTTCTCGTAGACACGGTCAAATTCCTCGTGGAAGCTAACCATGGGTGCCTTTTCGACATAAACCTCCTTCAACAACTTGTCGTGGCACTTAGAGTCCACCAAGTTGGTCACCAAAGTGTCGGTGACGTCGGGGATCCGGTAGTACGTATGGAACAACCAGTTGAAATCGAATGCATGTTTACCGGTATTTTCCACCTCAATTTCTGTTCTGAACAGCTCTGCGTCAACAGACACTGTCAAGACCAAGGTGAAGTCGTAGGCACCATTCCCCCACAACTTGTAGAGTTCAGGGTCCACGTTTTCTGGTCCCAATCCAAACTGAACCGTGGTTGGATTCTCCTTAGTTTGGCCCAAAAACTCCCAGGTTGAGTTTCTGGCAAACCCATGTTGCGGCAATGGGTATGTGGGATGCGCTTCATCACTCTGTTTGCCGAAAACAGGAAAGACAAGAGGAATTCCACCACGAACAGGCTTGCTTCCGTCGGTTTTGGCAGCGTCAGAAACCCATAAACGCTCAATTCCTTGGCTCTTCCACGAAACTACAGTCGCACCATACTTGAGAACCGATACGGTGCTTCCAGAACTGTGCTGGATGTTTACGTGAGTGTCGGTCTCTTCCACTGACATGTTCAATACTCACTTCCAAGTCGCAACTGGGGTATGAGATGCACCCGGACACCTGTGCTCATCCGGCACGGTGTCGCGCGACATGACACAAACAGCGATAATTTCTTTTGTAGTCAAGTACAATTGAGTGCATAAAATCCTTGGGCCGGTCGAATATTGCAAGCTGTGGAGAAATAGTGATCAAGAGCTGTTGTGAAAACGTTGTGGATCTTACTGAAGCACACACTGCTTATTTATTTGTTGAATATTGTTCGGTGGTTTATCGCAGATCAAAATTAATACGTGGTGGTCGACCGGATACAAAAGGCTTCTTGATTGGTTTCTAGACGATTGCTGTGATGTCCTTACTTCGTTCTAAAGTGGTGCAAAAACCGTACCAGTGGTTCCACTACTATTTTCTTTCCGAAAAGTACCCGGGAAGTGTCATATCCGATCTATCATTCGAGACCGATATCAGTCTTACAATCAATAAGCTCAAACAGCACCGATGGACTATTGGGGAAGCTATTCACTATACATTTGTGCTGTCGGTGATCTTTTTCGTGTTTCTAATCTTCCCTGCATCCTTCCTCATTAAAATACCCATACTTGCCGCTTTTATCAGCTGTTTTTTGGTCCCATTGACTTCTCAATTTTTCCTTCATGCACTTCCTATATTTTCCTGGTTGGCGTTGTTCTTCCTGGCTGGAAAAATTCCCGTGCTATGGAAGCCGGCCATAAGTGTCAAGGTGCTTCCAGCAACCGAAACCATTTTCTACGGTGATAATTTATCCAACGTGCTCGCCACTTTTAACACCACCATCTTGGACATTTTGGCATGGCTTCCATACGGAATCATCCATTTCAGCGCTCCGTTTGTCGTGGCGCTCCTCATCTTTCTCCTTGGTCCTCCAACAGCCTTGCAGTCTTTCGGATTTGCCTTTGGCTATATGAACCTCATAGGAGTTATGACCCAAATTCTCTTCCCTGCTGCTCCACCATGGTACAAGTTGTCGCACGGTCTTGAGCCAGCCAACTATCTGATGAGTGGTTCCCCTGGTGGTCTTGGTAGAATCGATGCTATCCTCGGAGTGGACATGTATACTACCAACTTTTCCAACGCTCCCGTGGTGTTTGGAGCATTCCCTTCGTTACATTCGGGAATGTCTGTGATGGATACATTGTTTCTCTGTTGGTTGTTCCCTCGCTACAAGGCGGTCTGGTGGACTTATGCCGTGTGGTTGTGGTGGAGTACCATGTACTTGACCCATCACTACTTTATTGACTTGATTGGTGGAGCAGTGTTGTCGTTTGTTGTATTCACCTATTCGAAATACACCCACCTTCCAATCATGGATCCTACAAAGTTTTGTCGGTGGTCCTACACGGAGATCCATACAGTGGACGTACAGTCATCTGACCCACTTAATCAGTCCTTTTTTGAAGAATCCGACAACTCCCTTCGTCCCTACCAGTTTGTTCCTGCTCACTACGACTTGGAAATGGCACCCATTAGTCGCTCTCGTCAGCAGCTGAGAACACTCTTACCTACGGTCCAAGGTGAGTCATCGAGCGCCAAGTCGTCGTCACTGTTGAATTTGGCCATAACTGAAGAAACTCATGACGCAGAAGTACTTGATTCGTCATCACTTGAGCACTCGGCTGCACCACTGGTGTTTGACGAAGTACATCATCAATCATTAACTGCGTCTACCACCTCCCTCGTCGACGAAGTTGCATCTAGAAGCTACAAGGATAAGTAGCTCACTAATGTCGTAATAATTGTAATGCTAAATCTAATATGTCATCCAAAAAGTCCACGATTTGTAAAATTCAAAATTTTAATTTAGTTACTTTTTAATTTATGCTTCGGTCATGTATTATACACTATTTACACTTGTTTGGGAATGCTATTGTAGGCTCGTTGGTACGAGGTTCCTGGTGCCAATTTCGTAGCCAAGTCATGGCGGATTATGTTGGCTCGAAGTACACGAGGATCTCTACGGAGTGTTCTCAACAATTCCTGCTGAACACTGGAAGAAACGTCAAAGCCCATAAGAAAATGGTGTCCCTGGAAGTGTCTTTCTTGATCTTTGGAAATGACTTTAGGGAGAACTCGAGGTCCCATACTTGTGACATCACGAATTACTCCACGATTGTTCAATATCAATTTACCTATGGTGCTGACAATCTTCTTGGCTTCCTTGGATACCTGGGCAGGATCCAGGATTCTCGAGATGGCCATCAACTCGTAGTACATGGTGTAGCCTAAGCCGTGAAAAATTGATGGTGAGGTACACAGAACACCCGCACACCTGCACCTGCCGCTATCTGCGGCTCGCCCTGTCACGTGAGTTGCAGTCATATCGATTAGGACGTTTTTCAGTTTTATTCTGAAAAATGGCTACCAATATCACCTGGCATCCCAATTTGAGCCATGAAGAGCGTTCTGCCCTCAGAAAGCAACGTGGTGTTACCGTGTGGCTCACAGGGTTATCTGCGAGTGGTAAATCAACCATAGCTTGTGCTTTGGAACAAGCTATTTTGGCCCGTGGGTTGAACTCTTATCGGTTGGATGGAGACAATGTGCGGTTTGGTTTGAACAAGGACTTGGGTTTCAGCGAGGCTGACAGAAACGAAAACATCAGACGTATTTCTGAAGTTGCAAAGTTGTTCAATGACTCGTGCTGCATAGCACTTACGTCATTTATTTCACCATACAAGCAAGACAGACAATTGGCCCGTGAGCTTCACGAGAAGGACAACTTGCCCTTCGTCGAGGTCTACGTCGATGTGCCAGTTGAGGTTGCTGAAAAAAGAGACCCCAAGGGATTGTACAAGAAGGCTCGTGAGGGAATCATCAAGGAATTCACCGGCATCAGCGCTCCATATGAAGCGCCAGAAAACGCTGAAATCCACTTGAAAAACTACGAGGGTGCCACTATCGAGGACTCGGCTGCCCAGATTATCGCCTATTTGGAGAAAAAGGGATATATTTAATAGACATGTTAGATTCCGTGTGATAGACAATGTTACAGTTACATAGACATGCTACAGTTGTGATACATATGGAGATGTAACAGTTGTCTGTCATAGTTTCGTGTAATCTCTTCATTATTCTCTACTTCTTCAAACTATTGAGCCGTGCTTGTAAGTCGTCCTCATCCGCCCCCACTGCCTGTGCAACCTTGTCTTCTGCAACCCTGTCACCTGTAATACCACTTGGGGTGTCTTTTAATGTAGTGTTGAGATCTACCCCGATCTCGTCGAGCACCTTGCCCAAGATTTCGTCCACTTGCTCGTCCTCGCCCAATTCGTCCTCATCGTCAGCCATGGCATCGTCAATTGCGTCGTCCATGAACTCTTGCTTCTGATCCATGAGATCGTTTTCCTTGGAAAACTCCTGAGCTATCCGTGAGAGCTGTGGCAAGTTCATGGACCGGTTCATTCCCGAAAGAAGCCGGGTGGCATCTCTCATGGATGACGCCATTTGTTGGTTGCTTCTCACCGACTGTATACGCAACAGAATGGCCTGGAGCTGTGCTTTCATAGAATTAAACTTGACAATGTAGTTCTTCGTTCGTATCAAATCTTTGGCTTGCACTTTAGCACTCTGAATCTGTCCTTGTTTCGCCAGCTTTTTGATATCCAGCATCAATTTCTTTTCCTGAGCCTGCAACTTCGTGGTTTCTCGAGTCAATTCCCGTTGTGTCTTCTCCAAGGCTCGCTGATTCTTACGAAGCCGCTCCTGTGGAGTCAATTTCTTGCCAAATGCCCATTCGATGATTCCAGGCATTTTGGTGAAGATAAAGACGGAGTCGCAGAACAATATTAATCGTGGTGCGTGCAGGACTAACATCTCCGATCAGAGCTTAGTAGCAGATAATGCCAACGATGCTGCCTCTTGTCCCATAGCGTATCCTGATTGGTAGCCGTAGCCTCCAGCACCGTAGTTGTGCACTAGGAGCTTACCGTTTTTCAATTCCTTTTCGATTCTTACCCCACCTTTTCTTCCTGGCCGAAGACCTGCTATCACACGTAAGATCTCTAGATCTTCGATCCTTGCGCCGTGTGGGTTTTGTAGAAGAATCTCGGGGAACGCCTCTGTTGTTCGTTGTAGGATATCGTCAGATTGTTCTTGAAATGTATCGGCGGTCCAGTCACCATGCTGCAAAAACCCCCCCAAGATTAATTGATCATTGGAGTACGGCCGCTTGATAATGTACGTAGCAAAATCTTTGCCCCAGAACATCCTGTTTTCGTTTATGTGTGGTGCCTTGACAACAACAACTTGTCCACGAACAGGGGTGACTGCTGGATCAGCTACTCCTCCCAAATTGGAAGCACCAAGTCCAGTGCAGTTTACTACGATTGAGGTGTCGCTGCCGTATGCTTCTGAGATATTACTGAGCTTTCTGCGCTCCACTTTGATGCCCTGGTTCACAATATAATCCAACATTGCCTTGAGAAACCTTGGGCAGTTGAAACTCCAACTTAGGAAGGAAATGCCGAATTCAAATCCTTCAGGTAAATCTTTTATCTCTTCGTAACGGTCAAGATAACGTCTGAGCAAGTCAATCTTTTCTCTTGAAGGGGCTTCAGCAAAATACTCTTGCGACATACACCGGGCTAATCCACACTGAGGACCTCCAAGTTTTCTTTGTATTTTTGCAAGATTCTCGTAGGTGATTTTGTCTCTTCTCAATGAGTCTGAATCGTTTCCTGTGATACATGAAAAGTTCCCTCCAGCATATGGGGAAGTATACCGAATCGATTCATCGCCAGGAAAGAATTCTGCAACAATCTTAATTTCTCGACCGTCTACATGGTTTTCGAGTAGATTGAATGCTGTGTAGAGACCTATTATACCAGCGCTATGTTAGCATTAGTCAAGTACGACAATATCGTTTTACTTACCCCACAATTACGTATTTTGTCATTTTCTTATCGTTGGGTCGAGCGATCAGATAGTTTTCGCGCGGAGTCGGAGTACGAAGCTTTAAGACTATTGTGTTGGGTTGACTGGAGGAAGTACCAGTTAGATATCATTGTCGTATAGTGTAGGTGTCTTCGGAGACATAAAATTGTATTGTGTATTTTCCATATTCCTGAGGCGCTATCACTTTTCTTGAGTCCTTGAAAGAAAGAAACCTCCTGTTAAATACGTCTTTGCTATAAACAATGACTGAATGTCCAACTCTCTTTGAATTTAAAATGAATAATGCCTACAATGTGCATGGAATTGAAATTATGCGTCGAATGAATGCGTTTATGAAAGAATTCATGGATTGGGCTGTAATGGTTCAGTTTCACTTTCCCTCGTGGAAAGGGCATATTGGTTGTTGTCTTGGTGTTCGCTGAGAATTGCATAAAGCTTTTTCATAGTCTCCTCGTTCTCTTGAGTATCAACGTCTTCAATTCCATAACGGTAAATGGAAAAGAGTCCATATAGTGCCAATAAAGAACAAAGTGCGAATGCAACATAGCCTTTCATGGTAAAACCTTCGGGAAGGGGTTTGACTTGTACCAATTCTCCAGCAAGGTCGAGCCAATCAGACTCAGTAGGACCGAAGTTTCCGGCGGCATTACCATAACTGCTCAAGTTCAGTAATCTACACGCATCCCAATGTGACTGAGGAATAGACAGATTCATGGCAAGAATGTCCATTGGTGATTCCACCAAGGTGATGGCTAAGCCTTGTTCCAAGTGCCAGTCAACATGGCAATGGAAAAACCACACGCCCGGGTTGTCAGCTTTGAATCGAAGGACAATAAATCCATTGGGGTTCACCATTACTGTGTCTCGCATCATGGGATGACTTGGAAACTTCGTGTGTTCGGGATTGGAATCATCATAGAGAATTGGATCGTCATCTTCACCCTCCGGAGACCTCGAGAGTATCTGAAAGATATGTCCATGCAAGTGGAATGGATGCTTTCCAGGGTCCATATTGTTCAACACAATCTCTACCACTTCGTCTTTCTGAAGTATGTATGTGTGTGTGTTAGACCCATATATGCCCACGCTATTGGCAAACTCTCCGGCCGATAATACAGACATCAAAGTTGGGACCTTAGGTGGTACATAGGTGAGGTTGTTGAAGAAGGCATAGTTCACACCATCTCCAAGGTTGTCCATAGTGAAGTTGAGCTGTATTTGGTAGTCGTAGTCATCATAGAGTGCTGTCTTGCTCAACGGCTTCAAATTGAAGTCGTCATAAGGGTTTAACTTCTCAATTGCTGACTCAAACTTGTTTGGGCCATTTTCCAATCTATGTGGGATATGTGAATTCTTGTCATACACCATGTAATTTGTTGAAATGACTTCCAAGTCTTCCGGAAGCACATCGAGGAGCTCCTGGTCTATGATGTTGACGAAACGATAATTCTTTGAAGTGTTCTTGGTTTGAAGGAGAACCGTGTACCGTTGAGCAACTGATATGTACAACGAATCCACTTCCTGTGGCTCGACACGTACACCATCAACCTCAACAATGGTCAAAACGTGGTCCTCAAAGTATACATATTGTGATACGAACAACCCCATGTTCACAAACCGCACGAGATAGTTTGTATCGGCTCTCACTGCCCATGTGACGTTTTTTGTATCATTCACAAGTGCATTCTGAGGAACTGGTTCTGCTCCAGTTGGATTATACTTATTCAAGAATCTTTTCATGATCTGAGGTGCCTCTTCATGATAAAAATCGCTCAAGGTAATGCTCAATTCTTCGTCATGCTCGGGTAAAGTTTCGTCTTCAATAATGAAAAGTCCACGAAGTCCATCACTATACTGTGCTCCAGAATGTGAATGGTACCAATATGTACCTGCTTGGTCTCCAATGGTGAAATTATAGACAAACTTGTGACCGGGTGGAATAGGACATTGCGTTACTTGCTGAGGTCCATCCATGTAGTTTTGGTTCTCTAAGAAAAGGCCATGAAAATGCAACGAAGTGTTTTGGTCTAGTTGGTTGTCCACATTGATTATGACCCGATCATGAGGCTTCACACGAATAGAAGGTATAGGCCATTGGTTATTAATCCCGATTAACCGTCGTTCATGCAACCCATCGGGGTTCCTTCTGACATATGTGACATTAAAGTCATACCTATGTGTCTTAGCGGCAACAAAAGATACAAAAAATGCTATGAATATGTATAAATGCATTACCTAAAACTAATCTCGATAATCTTTTTTGACTTCCCCATCTTCTCCTGCATAAAACGGCTTGGCAGGGTTCTTAGCCCAGACCGAAAGTCTTCAATTCGATTTCATTCACTTGCTCGGAGGAATTGGGTCCAGTATTGTAAACCAAAAGGCTCTCTGCTGCCAGGTTCTGCTCCTGCGTTAAAGAGGCCAACGATACTTTGAAAGCGTTTGCATCCATATTGACGAGCAACAACAACCTTTCCTTCACATAACTCTTCAAGTCTGTGTTCTTAGCACACTCAATCAACAAAGGAACAAGGACGCTGTAGAATGTTCTTAATCTGTCGCTCGTTGATGTCTGTTCTTTTGCAAATACCAAAAGTAACTCCAACTTCAACTTTTGCTTGTGGCTGGGTTGCTCGTCGTTCCATAAGCTCAGAGTCAAGGCTTTGATAATGTACTTGAGCACGTAGCTATTGGAACAGCTTGGTGAAGTCATCACAGATTTAATAGCTTGTACCCCCAAAGTAGTATGCTCTTCGCTCTCCAACATTTTTGTAAGCGAGTTGGCGATTTGAATAGATTCTTGTTCGTTGTGTTCAACTTCACCGGTTGTAAGTAGAACTAATGCAGACAATACCCAAACGCTGTTGTCAGACGCAAAGTCGTAGTAATCATGCACAGCACGGTAAAAACTGGTCACCATATCATCAGAAATCTTCATCACTTCAACCACAACGCTTTTCAAGTGTGGAAGGATGACAGAAATCAACAATGGATTCTTTTGCTCGAAGATCTTGGCAAAGATAAAGAGCAAGCATGAATATAAGTCTTTCTTGATAACTTCGGGAAATTTAGCGATCAAGTTGACCACTTTTTGCAAAAATGTGCCTATGATAATCAACGAAGGTCCACTGTCATGTCTCTTAAGTCTCATTTGCGTCGTGGGGTCTTCAGGGTCAAAATCATTTCTTAAGAACGGTAAAATATTGAACAACGGAAGCGTGCTCACTCTCAACAATTCGAATAGTTTATCGAGGCCATCTTCAAGATCGGTGTTGGATTGCAAGTAGCTTTGGAAAATTGTGTTTATCATGTCAGAAATCTCACATTCAACTCCAACTCCCTGGTCGATCAAGATTAGTCTGTCAACAAGATCGATAAACTCACAGAATATATCATTGTCAAAAAGCAACTCAACCAAGACTGGATTCTTGAATAGACGAGTCAAACACAAAGTGATTTCTGAAACATTTTGGTTCCTCACAAGTGACTCCACACTCAAGCTGAATAAGATGAAGAAAAAATTGGATTCATTCTCACCAAGATACTCTTTCATTTTTGCCGCATTCGATTCCAATTCCAAACTTAAAACACTAATGAAATTGATCCAGTAGCCGTGGTAAAGGTAAAGCTCTTTGGATACGTGCTCCTCATGCTTCAACTGAGAATACTCTTTCAAAATTAGAATCCAGAGTGGAACCAATATGTTGGAATATTTTTCCAAGATCTCTTTCATCTCAGATTCCTCTTCTGCTTCAGTGATTTCTTGAGAATTGATTTGAAGCAAAGACCAACAATTAAGGACCGAAATCTGTATCGACTTTCTTCCGTACTCGGAGATATTCTCTAAGAAAGTGAATCTGATGAACTTATTAGACGATAATTCTTCTAACAAAGATATCAATGTGTTGAGTATTCTCTTCTTTGAATAAAATTTGATCAATGGAAGATTGATAAACTTTGAAGAGACATTAATAGCCTCGGCAAGAACTTTGGAGTCGCTATCTGCACTGAAACAAGGCATAAGAGCTGAAATAATTTGAGCTTGTTGCTGTTCCAAAATCGAGACTGTAGGATATAATGGGTCAGCCATGTGACCGAAAAGCTTCAATGTTTTGTCCAACAAGGCAATACCTTGAAGGCGCATTTCACTAGTTGGAGCCGTAGAGCCAAAGAAGGAAATCTTGATTAAATCTTGGATCTTGTTCTTTAAACTGTTCAACAATTTCTCATCTGTTTTAGCCTGGTCAAGCACAATATTTAACAAATTAAAAATTTGTAACCTGAAACCCCAAGATATAGGCTCACTCTTTTCTGATTCCTCGTTGCCTTCAGAAACAATGTTTTCGATTTCTTCGTCTTTAAATTCGACTTGTTGATTTGCTCGCTTCTGTCTTTGCAGTAAAGGCAATAATTTTTGGTGATAATTTGACTCAATAAATTTTCCTTCTAGTTTCTTCGATGGATACCTGAACAAGGAATAAAGAATAGAAAACCAATTCATATCTGGTGAAGATTCAACCCAAAGCTTCGAAAGCAATGTCAAGTTCCCACATGCGAAGATGTTCATAGAGATCCAAAGGAGACGAATGGTCTCGTTGGATAAAACTTTTTTGCCGTAAATCTTGAACAACTGTACATAACAACCACAGGCTTTTTCATAAAGAGCCTTGCTAGTCGTGGTGAAAAATAAAGATTCTTCACTATACGAGGTCAAGGTAGTGCTTGAAATTCCCGTCTTCAAATTTCGTGTAATGATTAGATCAAGAAATTTGGTGAAGAAAGATAACTCTTTGAGCAACACATTTGGATCAAATATAGCCAACTCTTGCACTAATGATAAATACGTTTGAATCGTTTTCAAGCTATCACTTGGAGACGAAAGGTTGATGCCATATCTTAAACTGACAAACAAGGAAATAAATTGGCCCTTGTCTTCAATTGGTAAACCTTGCATTCCGGGCCCAAATGAGGTTATCAACTGTTCACAAACGCTAGCAATTAGATGGTCCGAAGCATAGCTATACTTCATGTTGGTAACTGCCTTGCTGGTTGAGTTGTAGAATTCGTCTTGAATAAAACATTGGTGAACTTGGCGTAACACTTCCAAGTTCTTAGATCCAAAATTGCGATCAGAGCTCAAAATTACTAGAGACTTCAAGCAATAGTGGTGGATTATTGGATGTGGATCTTTTAACAATTGCTCAATCACACTGAAAATGTCCGAAAATTGGCGCCCAGTAAACTGGTAGGTCTTTGACAAGACTAAAAGTGAGCGTGACCTGCTGATGGGGTCGACATCATTCACAATTATTTTAATATACTTGGAAACAATCTCTTCTGTCTTAGAAGTTTCTGCAACTGCGACAGCAAGGCCGATAGTCTCAGTAACCAACAACAAAAGAGCTTTATCATCAGTGGTTATGGATTCACAAATCAGGATGATCGTTTCTGCAAGTCTTTCATCGAGTTTACGGCTCCGGTCGAAATAGGATTCCACAAGTCCATGTAATGTTACTGCTGCATTTCTGAAAACTGCTTGCAAACGTAAGGGATCGACACTTTTAGCCGTTACCGAGCCACGGATTTGTTCCAACAATGATTGTTGAATTTTCAAACTCAATTGAGGAAATACTGTTTGGAGTAATTCAATAGAGTAGTCAACAAGAGTTGTGAGTATATTTGTCAGGAACCTTTCGAATGAAGAATATGCACCGTGCAAGAAGACGCCGGCATCGTACGTTACATTGTTGTCGACTGATTTCCAGACATTGAGTTCGATATGATCAATCCAGTCTGCGATTGATTCGACGTTCGTTTCCAATTTCAATCGACTCTCTCTATCTTCTGGGACCAAAACCCGATCTAATTCTGTACTAGAGGGTCGGAGTTTACTCGTAACTCCAAACGAATAGTTGCTTTCCTCACCCAAAGCGAGAAAAGTGCCACTTTTATCCAGAATTAATTTTCTATCCAGTTTTGATTTTGACTTGGACTTTTCTTTCAGCTCACTTTTTTCAAGTCGAGCAAATACTTTCATGTCACTGAAGACTCTTATCAAGAAGATCACCATACTAGAGTTAACTTCACTCTTGAGAAGTGGCAACAACTTGTTGAAGCATCGAAGCAATATTTTCTTGGATTGGAGTATGAGTGATACGAATAAGTTCAGTTGTGATGCTGAATCATTGAGAAGATAATTGGAAAACATTATGTTGCTGACCAAATTAGGGTTGTAGTCATTTTCCTGAAATTCTGGGTTTGAAAAATTGGTAACCGATCCTAGATCGCCAAGGTTACTCTCTAAGTATGCCAAGTAATTGTAAGATTTCGTCAAGAGAAAATGCAAATTCTTTAAAGCCTCAGGAGTTAGCTCAGCAGAGTCAATGTAATTGAGTAAACAGCCCAAACTGTGTATCCTTAGACGTAAGTTTCCAATGATTTCCTTCTGGGTATCGTTTCTTTCACCATCATCCTTTGAGGGCCCAATAAATTGAGATGTTAGAAGACTTTTCCAGAAGACTAAGAACTGAGATGAGTTCAATTTCACAAATTCTGAATCACGGTATAGCGTGACAAGAGAAGTAAGAAGGATCCAACACGAGGAATTCTTTAAGACATCTTTTTGGGATTGTGAATTATTTTGCTTCAAATTTTGTGTGCAAAAACCTAGCATCTTTGCTACCAACGAGTCCAGTAACAATGTAGTGTCTGTCTGTTTGATCAATGACAGAAGAAATAAGGAATAGCTTAACAATTTCACCGCCAAGTTCCCGCTCACATTCTCCTTTTCATCGCCAACCGTTTCGTGTGAAGATGAATCCAAAGATGTAAAGGCTGTGCTCAAATTATCAAAAGATCTGACAACCAAAGGATTAATATCGACTTCGTTAACGGAACACGTCTTGAGGAGAGTCTTTAGAGCATAGGTCCTGATATAGTCGCTCTTGTTAATGATCAACTTGAATAATAGATCATTAAGATAAGAAGTCTTGTGATTTTCTTCTGTGACTGATTGATTTGGACTCTCCACAAGGGAGTTAAAATCCAGCCCGAATGGGATTAACAATTCAACGATGTGGAGCAAAATGCAACAAGCGTAAGGGTTGTGGTATACAAAAACTTCATCAGACAGGTCTTCATTGAGCTTTGACTTTGTTACAGTCTTGCTTCTCATTAAAGCAAATCTTGTTGCTTCTTTTTTTGGAGCCGTCTTTTGTATCTCATCGGTAGTCTCCATATTGAACTTTTGAAACACATATCTCATGAAAATGTCTTGACTTGTAGAACCACTCTCTTGAAAGATAAACTCCACCACACTTAGCCAGTGTCCGAGAACAGTACCCCAGCGCTTATTCTGAATGTGATTGTTTGTTTGATTAAAGCAGCCAAACTTACTCAAGATCAAATCCAAAATCAGGATAATGTTGGATGATACGTAGTCCAGGTTTTGGAATTGTTCTAATTGGATGTAATAAATCAATGCTTCGACAATACCAGCACCGAGCAAGCCGTCGGCAATTGTGCCCTCAATGATCGAGCTACTGTCATGCGCAGTCAACGAGTTCTTTTCTTTCCGTGGATTTAGGTGTTTTTCGCCATTAACTTGTTCATAGTCTAAGGTAGGATTCCAAGTATTAAGCTCTGGAAGAGGATATTCGGATACCAAGTACTCCACTGGATTAAATTTTCCAGTATCCACAAACGAAAGTAACAAATGTGCCATAAGTTCCACGGTTGCTATTCGGATATCCTTGTAGTAGTTTGTCAATCCGTACTGAATCAATTTCTTATGGGATTCGAGGAGGGCGACTTGAAATTGATGTTGACTGGACATAATGGAGTCAGCTCTTAGCTTGGATGAGCCAGATACTGACAATGCTAGCGAGTTTTCGTAGTTTGTAGTAACGGAGAGGGCAAGAATGTTTTTAAGTAAAATGAGATAGCTCTTTTTCAACGTGACTGTAGTCGTGTTGTCTGTTACCGAGTTTGAAGTGATGATTTTTGATGAAAGTTTGATCAATTTTGCCTGAAATTTGATATCCAAGTCGGACTTCGTTGCGTGCTTAGACACTGCGCTCAATAATTGGACTAGCTGAGCATTCGTGTTGGGGTTCTTCTTGAGAATCTTGTAGATTTGGGTCGCGCTGAAGTTAATCAACGAAGTAATCGATGCAGGGAAGGACTCGAAAATACTCGAGAGTATGATCACTGCTGCATAAGCTGTAGCAGAGAGCTCACCACTATCGTTCAACACCACGTAATTGAGAAGGTTGTTGGTATAGTCGTACACTTTCAGAGGTAAGTGGGTGAGAACGATAACAAGATTGTTGGCAAGTATTTTGGATACTATTATCGACGATTTATGCAACTCTGTATATTCCTTCATGTCAAACGCCTTCAAAATGGTATCCAATTGCTCTAAATACACGGTGGACTTTTCATTATCTTGCGAGTTGGAGAGCGCCAAATTTAGTGAACAAAGAAAGTCATATACTCCAGACGGATCTGCCAAATCCAAAGAGTCAAAATCCATTGCACTACCAGCTAATTGTGTTCTTAAAGCCAATATAAGAGGAAATCTGAGTTCACAAGGCACTGGTGTCGATACAACGTCAATGCGATTCAGATACGGCGCGGAGTTATATGCAGTGTGGTTTATATCATTTTATGCTGAAGCTATTTAACTGGCTGCTGGGCGGCCTTAGTGAAGGCACGAAGGGAGGAGAGGATTCGTCGCGACTTCTTGCGTGACGGGTATGGCTGTACACTTGGTACATTTTTTTCGTTGTGTGATTGTACAGCCTTTAATGTTGATTGAGCGGGTTGCGAAATTGCAGCCATTTTGCCCACAGCTACAGCTTGGGATGAGTTTGGGGGTGACTGGCGACCTTGGTTAAGGTTCTGAAATGCTTCTGGTAAGATTATGGACTGGCGAATACTGGTAGCTTTATTTGCTGCAACCTGTGACAATTCTGTGAGTTCTCGAAGACGATTAAGCGACTCCGATTTGGGCATTCTCTTGGGTCCACTTTTCAACACGTCCCGCATGCTGAGGACCAGGATATCAGCTTCGCCCTGTTCTGCCGTATTTGAGTTTCCCTCCAATTGGCGTTTCAAATCGGCAATTGTGTTCTCGCAGTTGGATATATGAAGGTCCTTCTGTATGCCAATCTCTCGTTGTCTTTGAACCTCATCTTCGGCCATGGCGAGTTTTTCAAGAAGCTCGTTGTTCATCTGCTGCGCCAATTGCAACTTGCTGCTGTACATGCGATCATTCAGCTCCATGGATTCATTCGCTACCTCAATAGCTACTAGTCGTTGGGTCAAATTGTGAATTTTTTCATCGTACTGACGTTTCTCCGTGTGTATAGCTTCCCGAGTAACTTTCAATTCTTGCTCTAATCCTCGTTCCCGTTCCTTTCGAGCTGCTGCGTCTTGCCTAGCCTGTTCCAACTTCGTTTGCAACGTCAAGTTTGTTGCTTCTAAGCGAGAAAGCTCATCTTCTAGAGCCTGTTCAAGCTCCTTGCTGGATTCCTGGAACTCCAAAAGCTCGTTTTCAAGCTGCTCAACCCGAGATGCCAATTCCATCTGGATCAATACAATAGCATCTGTTGATAATCAGACGGTGTGCGGGTGCGAAACCCATCGGCTACAACATCGCCCAAAAGTCACCAAAAAAGAGTCAATGTCAATTCGGAGAACAAGAGATTGGTACACTTGACAGTAGCAAGCTCCAGTTACCCCCAATATACCCCAACGCTTGTTTTCGCCGGTTTAGTCCCTGGCCATATTTCCTCACGTGACGCATCACCGCAACAACAAGGGTTTTTCCATCTTCACCATTATTTTTCCTGTCCTTACAAACGGCAAAACATCACCACGGAGCTTGCTGCATATTTCTTGGTGCTATTTCTAACTGCTGCAACACACTTGTGAGCGTTACCCGACATCTTCACATCTTCACGCAAACGTTACCCGCCATGGAAACCAGAGCTATAGGAGGGGCCAAGGCATTACTCCAGCTTGGAAAAGAAGGAGAAGCTGAAACCGAAGAAGCTACCACTCAGAATGGCGACGAATACCAACACAACACAGGCGAGACCTTAGACAACGATATTACAAATCACAATGTGAGTGATGAAGAATCGATGGGAGCATCATCCCTCCATATAGAGACTCCAGAACACACAAACGGTCGGATTCGTACACGAACACGAAGTTCGTTGCCACAGGGAGACCAGCTGGCAAATTCAGGACCCCAGAGACAAAACCCACTGACTAACGATAATGATGACAACAGTAACGAACATGATCACCACGACGACTCGACCCAGGAATCCTCCAACCAACTCAACGATGCAGTCGAGGCAGCTGTGCTCCGCTATGTGGGAGGGACACTCGATAACCGCATGGACCGTCCATACAAACGACGTCACGACATGATGAACATTGATTACCAATGGAACTTTTTGGACGACAACGATACAAACAAGCGCAAGAAGCACTCGGATATCGATCCTGAGCTTGCGGGACTCGACTCGGAGCACGACCAGTTGGTCCAGGCTGCAATCATGGACGCTCGTGAGTTGGCCAAGCAATTGGGACAGGGCGCCATTCACGAAGAAGGCGCCCTTCACGGACTAGCACATCACCAGGCTCAGCAGGTCCTAGCAGAGATCAAAGACGGAAGCTCACGAAACCGTGATGCTGCTAGAAACAGACAAATGACAACCCATGGCGGCCAGGAACGTGGCAGAGAAGTGGATGGAGAACACACTGACCTCAAGAAATTCACATCGTTGGATGCTCTCGTTGACGAAGCAGCGGGTATGGCATGCTCATGGTACAATTCCATCCCCCATGAAACTTCTGGTCCTCGTATGTTTCTGGCACAGGAAATCGCTGCTGTAGATTTGTTCATCCAAGGTTACTGTCATCTCCACAAACTCAGCCGAAGAGAGATCTGTGCTCGTATCTGGTCCAATGAGCGTAAAAAGGACAATTTCTGGGAGCTGCTTACACGAGTGTTACCTTACCGTCTGAGAGCGCTGGTGTATAAGCATGTTAGAAGGCAGTACCATGTGTTCGAAGTCCGTGCCAAATGGAGTAAAGAAGATGACGAATTCTTGCGCAAACTCGCTCAAACTAAGCTGGGCAACTGGAAGGAAATCGGCGACATCATGGGACGCATGCCAGAAGACTGTCGCGATAGATGGCGGAACTATGTCAAGTGTGGAGAAAACCGACTGCTCAATAAGTGGCTGCTTGATGAAGAAAAACAGTTGCGGGACGCAGTTGCTGACATCCAGGGCTCTGACACGGACAAGCCGATCAACTGGACTGTTGTGAGTGAGAAGATGAATGGCATTCGTCTGAGAATCCAGTGCCGTTACAAATGGAACAAGCTTCTAAAGCGAGAGTCAGCACATCGTGCTGCGTCAATGGATCCACACACGAAGCTCTGGCTCTTTCAAAAACTTCAGTCGCTCGATTTCCCTACGGTAGAAACAGTGGACTGGCAATATATTGCACAGATGTACCAGGATGAACACAAGGATGCACGTTGGTCCAGTACAGACTTCAAGTTTGGCTTTGAAAAGCTCAAGAACGAAGTCAAAAACCACCGTAAGCTTCCTCTTTCCGAGATCTTGACCAGACTTATTACTGACTTGTACGCGCGAGAGGGCCAGGATCTTCCGCCAGCGGACTTTGACTCCAAGATGGACTCAACTAGCTTGGCCAATGCTGCCGTTGCTGCTGTGGAGGATAATCAGCAATACTTATGGAGGTAGCCTAGATGTACATATTAACGAACAAAAGACAATGAGTCAATAAATAAGAATATCAATGCTTAATCATTACACTGTAATGACTACATGTTCCATTACTTCAAGCTTTGAACTCTCATAGTGTCCTGCATAACAACTCTCACTTAATTTCGATTTGAATCAACACTGTGTACATGCTCAATTACGACGACAGTGAAACAACTCTTAAAGGGTTTTATGGTATCCGTACCTTACGGCCTACTAAAACAGATGATTTGTTGTCTCGAGGGTTAGTGGATAATGACGATGTTGATGCTGTTGCTCCAGAAGTAAACTTTGCACGATTAACAGATATTGTCAACGACAATACCGGTCATGTACGCAATGCTGAGTATAGTTTCGGTAATGAAGACGTTGAAGATCCTTTCAGAGGGCGTGGCAGTAATGTTATCGAAGAGTTATTAAGGCGACGTATCGTTGAATCTCCGGATGATCCAGCAGTGAAAGCATACTTGATCTCGTCACAGAAGTTTGATTCTCAGTTATTCTTGAGCACAGTGCATCACGACTCGTCAGTTGAACAGTTAATGCTGCTGCTCCAGTTTCTAGAACGTGACATTCAAGGTCAAACGGCACAACTTCGACAAGTGATCGATGACAACTACATAAAGTTTGTTGATTGTAAACGGGCAATTGACAACGTATTGTTGGACTTCAAGTCATCTAAGACATATGCCCAAAATGAGCGTGACTCGTCTAAGGTATTTAACCCACTGAGACATCGTAAGTTGCAACAAAGTGAGTCTTTAGCGGCTGAATTGGAAGAGTCCTTACAAAACATTAATATTGCATCAAACCTCATGATTGGCCCCATCGTCGACAGTAAAAACAAGGAAGCTAAACTTGGAAAGGTGATTGAGTTCATTAAGAGTCACAGCTTTTTCTTCGACCTACCAAGCAATCTCATTCGTTATCTTGCTGACCACAACCATGAACAATTCATTGACGACTACCAGCGCTTCATAAAAGAGAAGGAAGAATATACCTCGGCACAAACATTCAAGCGTAAGTCGATGGCCACCAAACCTGACGGTGAAATCAAAGATGACTTCCAAAAGAATCAAGCAATAATCAACACAATTTTGCTTCGAGTTTTCGCAGAAGTTGACAACATTGTCAATGAGTTCCGCAAAAAGGCATACAAGGATTTACTTTCCATGGACTATGAGGTTTCCACTTCCAAATATCGCAGCAAGAACGCAAGCAATGCCAAGTTTATGACTTTGGTAGATAAAATTCAACTATTAGATGCCAATCCATCCAAATCCCCAATCTCAGAGTTCCTTCATACCCAGCTCGAGAATTTATCCAAAGACTTCGGCTATCAGTCAAGTAAGTTTGAGTCAAAATTCAATGCTATGCAAACTAAACTTGAGAGCTACATGTCATCGCTTCCCAGTTGCCGGGATGGAGGTTCTCAAGTTCGATTTATTGCTGACAAGTATACGAGCGTGGAAAATCATCTCAGGGCCAGCTCCAACGCTACTTCATTGAAGGATGCTGAATACGATAAAATAACTCTTGGGGTATATGATTCACCGGATAATTTGGATCTTTCGATTGTGAGTGAAACATGGTTGGTTTTGGTGAATTTTCTCTCCTACATAGATGATTTCTTGACTCGAAATGTTTCGAAATTCGTCACCAATTATTCACATTATCACAAACAGTTGAGTGGTCAGGATCGTGACCAAGAATTGTGGACTATGTTTTCTCTGATTATTTTGGATATCATGAGTAATTTATTGGCACTTTTCAAAGACAATTCTGAGGGAACTCAAATTGAATCAGCCCCAGAAAGCTATTCCCTTTTCTTACCGCACCACACCAACTCGCTTTCGGCATTTCACTATCTTACAATTATATCCACCAAATTGGATGTCATCTTTACTCGAATGGGTAACCAAGTTGCTAGTGTGGGTAATGTATCGAAGAATATCGATACGAACAAACTCATTAAATCACTTCGCACGTCGTCTGCTTCGATAACTCAAAAATTGATTGAGGCAGCGTGTGCTGTGTGGATTAATGATTGCTCTCAATTCTATGACCTCGAAAAATGGCAAGAAATTCATTCCAAGAGTGAAACCTCGCGAAATGCCATGGACTCCACTTATACGAGAACGATGAAAATAATCGAAAGTTATGAGGTTTTTATTTTAAATAAGCTTACCAAGCTTGTGTTTTCGAGTGTACAAGATGACAAGGTCAGAATTATTGCAGCACATCCCAGTAAAAGAATCCTCATGAGTATTGAGATCCAATTTATGAGAAGTTTGAAGATCCTTGTCGACTCGATAATGAAAAAGTATACCATTGAGAACTCATCGGATCAGGACATGAGATTGAGAGAATTAGGTTTGTATAAAATTCTTACTATGAACAACTTTGACAAGGTTTCAAGATCGATATACCCAAGACTTATTCTGGTCTTTGACAAATTGTTCGATAGAGATCTTCTGCAGCAAAACTTGAAATTATACGTCGATATTGATAAAGCTGGGCTTACAATATTGGATGATTTCTTGAACGGCGAGAAGCACTGGATTGAGACCAATGTTAACAAACATTTCCAGAAGATTGTTACCTTTCAATCGAACAATAATTCTCTCCGAGTTGATAGTTTTATTTTTGAAATCTTGGTTCATTTTGTCAAGCTTGTGCATTTCGTCAAACCCATCACTGCCCCTGATGTGTTTGTCAGTATTATGAATGAGCTTCAAACCAGCTTCCTTAAAATGTTTTTGGAGTGTTTGAGAAATCACAACCATATTGACAGCTTACAAGCACACATTGGAAATCTTAAATTGGATATCAACTTTTTCGTGGAAGTGTTTGAAGGAAGCAATTATCTCCGCTTGAATGACATGTCCATGAGTACCGTGGAGCTCAATCTTCAGACTCTAAATGATATCGAAAAACAAGTCACGTACAGTGACAGACAATTCGATGAAGTTTTGATGAAAAGTCTCAAAGACTCTGAGTACGAATTTGACTGCTTCTTGTAAACCCTTGTCCCGTACATTAGTATATAAAAATTATAGAAATCGACTCGGCTCAATTCACGAATAACACTTCCCTTTAGAAAGTCTTGACATTATATGTATGTGTGTGTGTGTGATCAGTCAAGAACTTTTCCTAAGTGGAACTAAAGAGCCTTTTCAGTGACTTTCAGCTCGTCATACACAATATCCTTAGCCTCAAGAGAAGACGAAGAATGTTCTGCTGCTCCAATGTCGTCTTCACCATCCAACCTTTGATGCTTAAGCTTTTCGAACAATTCATCTTTCTCTTGTCTTGAGAGCTCGTTCTTCTTTTTGCCCTTCAAGTGATACATTGGATTCATTTGGACGAGAGTCAAATTCTTGCAGAATGGCAAATGGCCCTTCTTTTCTTCGTAGAGCATCAAGGCAATGGTAGCAATCAATGCAAGCCAGTATATGTTGTAAGAAATCACTGAGCCGTAAGTGGCAGAATTTTGCCAGCCTAACAAAGCGTTAAATACATCCCAACCGTTATCGGTCTCAGGATTGCAACAGTTGACATGCCAAACGGACTTACTGATGTCATAAGTACCTGGTCCAGATCCATTCTCGGATGCATCACCACCAGTTTTGATGTTGTACACATGACTCTCGAAGTACCAGATTCCTCTGGAAAACAAACCAGCCGAAATCAAGTAAAGAATACAAGTAGAAATGATCAAGAAGATTTGCATCGAAACAGTCGAACCACCGTAGTATAACAAAAGTCCCACAGCTATGCCGGCAATTATACCACAGATAACTGGAATAGGGAATGCAGTAGCAGGACTGTTCAAACCGACACCACCGACGAACACCACAGCTTCAAGACCTTCTCTCAAACAGGTGATGAAAGGTAAGATAAACATACAGTACTTTCTTGTGAGGTATCCGATTTTGAATCTATCGGACCTCTTGCTAGGCTCCTTAATCAAGGCTTGTGCCAACTTGACTCTCCATTTCTCCTTCATCTTGTTCACTCTCAACATGGCGATTCCCATCAAAGAGATCAATATTGTTGCAATGATACAGAATACACCTTCCCAGATATCTTCAGACTTCGACCAGATATCATTCTTCAACGAATAAAATGCACCAATAAAGGCACAACCCAAAATTAAACATAATATCACCCCCAGTATACTCCCCACCCAAACTTGTTTCACCAATCGTTTGTAGGTTTTTGGATCGTCAGTTGCATGTCCAATACCTTGCTTAAGAAACGCTAACAACACCGACACGACCACAATAGCTTCCAAAGCTTCACGAAAGACAATGAAAAAGATTTGCACGTTGAAAACGTTCACCATGTTGAACTAGTGGCTGCAAAATTTTTCAGAATTTGTTGTGGGCGAGTACTTGTGTGTATGAACAGCCGACTGAACAAGTTCTACTTCGACAATGGGCCGTTCATCCCTTTATACGAAAAGTTTTAGTTGAAGGTGGCTTAAGCTGCAACCTCATGCGGGCCGGAAATTGACATGCATAATATCTGCATACAGCTCACTGATAGCCAATAGGAGATAACCGATGGGGCGTAAGCTACACAGGACGTGCAGCACGGGCGGCTAACTTTATCAGATTGATCAGCTGGACTAAGACCACATGAAATGTTTATGATGAGAGTAGGAAGTAGCTCTACTCTCTGGATCTTTTTTCTAACCCTTTACCGTATCTTCAAATTCTAAGAGTATCATTACTTTCGAGAAATCTTTTAAACTTGTTTCGCTGAAGTTCTCTTATCGTATATACGGAATGCTATTGTCCAACATAATTTGTGACTAAATTTTTATTGGATGCCTAGTTCGGAGTACCGAGCCGAATTTGTAGAAACCCACGGTATCGGTATCATAATTAGAGCAATGAACCCTATCAAGCTTCCACCCCAGTGAACTCCTAGACTGTTAAATAACTGGTTTGAAAAAAGCGGGAAAACAGCGGCTAAAAGGGAACGCAAAATAGTATTTGCAGCAATTGCAGATGCCGCATACTGCTTGTTCATATCTACAAGGTAATTGACACATCCTTGGAAGATAATAACAAACCCAAGTCCAGTTATTGCGATTCCAATACATGGAACAATCCAATGAATGTCAGACCGACTAGTCCATGCAAAGATAAATATACCTGTGGGCATTGCCCATGCAAGGTACATTAAAAGTGGGAATCGCTCCTCGGGATGCAAAGTTCCGTTGCTAGCTATAATCCTTTTGCCAAAAGATTTAGCCCATATCATATTAACGCCCAAGCCGCAGGTGACTCCAAAGAATAAGGCAACATTTGGCAAAGTTGCAACTGTCCCTTTCCACCCGTGTACCTTTGTGAAAACGATATCAATCCCTGTAATAAGTAAGTAGAAAACCCCAAATACGTAGCTGGCGAAAAGTGCAATAGTGAAAATGACTGGAGAGAAGAGCATTCGAAATGGACGTATCAAATGCACCTGCAACATCTCTCTAGTTGTAAGTGTCCACTTGTCATGGTCACAATGCAAATACCATTCGCTCGTAGAGATTCGTAAACTTTTAGCTCTTTTTGCCAAAATGACAGGTTCATAAGTTTCATCACAAGTGAGCTCACAAACGGCAAATATGCATATGTTCAAGAGCCCACAAAAATATTGGGGATTTCTCCAGGACAATCCATCTGATGCATGCATCAATAAGCTGCTTACTGTAGGGCCGAAAGATGGTCCATTTACAACGAAAAAGGCATAGTATGCTAATGCAACTCCTCGTTGAGCTGGTGTCCACATGTCTGTCAAAACTCCGCCGCTTGAAACTACAGGAGCGCCGGCAAAGATGCCAGCGATGAAGCGGAATACCATTATGGCTGGAATGCTGGATGAGCATGCAACAACAAGAGTAAACACTCCAGAAACGAAGAGTGGGATTAACACGCCAGGCTTTCTTCCGTATACTTCTGATAATGGAGCAAACAACATGGGACCAAACGCAAGGCCAAGAATATAAAAACTCGTCGCCAATAGAGTAACTTCTCTCGATACTCCAAATTGCTTATTGAAAAGATTCGGGAGTATTGACGCTGACATGCCCGTGGAATTTAGGTGTGCTGCAAACGTTGATATGCCAAATAGCGCCGTATGATAGAGCTTTTTATTTCGACTCCAATTGATGGGTTTCAAATTTGATTCTGGTGCAAAGCATAGTCGTCCACCCTCATCTATTATGTAGTCCTTTTTCCATTGTCGTAGTGGATCTTCTTTTTCATCCATGTTACTTACCTCTTCTTTGCAAAGTAATAAGTAAATGTTCTGGTGCGTACTGGCTTGAACAATTAGTCATTGAGTCATAGATTCGATCTTCAAAAATAAGCAAGTCGGATTTGAGGAATTGTGTCATGGATTTAAAGTTCTTTCAGGGTTAGCAGTCGACAGTGTATACTCAATGTACAGCTTCGGTGAAATCTTGACTGGAAGATCATGATTAACTTTTATGATTCTCTACTTTACGAACGTGGAAATTCGGCTCAATCTATATTTCAACTCAAACAACGTAAAATATTCGTCTATTGAACATTGAGCTTTCTTTCTTTCAATATAAACTCAATTCCAATCTACGGTTGTCTAACACACGAATATTGAATCTTTTGCATCTAATGATTCTGCGCGATAAATCAAATTGGCGCTCATAATGAATCGACCGAAACAAAAAGCGTCACTTCGTGGACATAATGCTGCTATAACGTGTAGCATTTCATTCGAGGATTTCAATTCCAACACAAACATCCTAGTAACATCAGACGAAAATGGCTGGATATCCTGTTGGGATATACTCACAAAACGACCGATAGCTGTGTGGAGAGCACATTCCAGTACGGTGCTAAGCTTATTACAAATCGAACAAAACTTGCTTTTGACCCATGGAAAGGATTCCTCCATCCGAATATGGGTTTTAGACAATTCGAAACAATTGGCAAGAAGCTTTCCAGAAGATGATGCAATAGATAATGGGTCTCACCCATGGCCCGAGTACATTGAAATACCTGTTAATACCTTGAATTTCTGTAACGTGAGCTATCTTCATGGACTTTTGTTAACACCGGCCACCCAAGATAGCAACAACTTTGATTTATATTCAATTTTTCCAGCAAAAGCACGAGATATGCCAGACTTTGAGCTGCGATTGTCGCTCAAACGTTTGATAGCGAACGCCGATCCACTAAAACTACATCAGAAAGCAGTAAAGGACAACAATGCTGCTAATGGCATTGAGTTTGAAATTGGAGAAGAAAGTGCAAAACGTGACGGCTTTGGAATTATGATGAACCTGTTGTTCGTCTCACCTAGTCTTTTCTACATTGGCTATGAATCTGGCCATGTGTTGGGGTTTCTGTTTGAAAACCAGCTGTCTAGCATCCGAGTCACTGAAAAAGATGGTGGAAACTCATTCGATTCGTCAGTAATTAACAAGGATGCAACTGTGAAACTCTCGTTCTACTCAGACTTTCACTGTCCACATCCGATCACAGTCTTGAGACACAATGAACAGTTATACGTCGGCTCAGCAGGAAAGAAATTGACTGTCCACGCTATATCCAGCATAACTAACCAAGAATCTTTAGAAGCGCATAATCTCAAGTTTGCTGGAGTACAAGACATTTGTGTTCAAGGACCGCTCGTAGTGCTGGCATTTTGGAATGGAGGTGTTACAGGTTACAAGCATAATGAACTGGATCTAAAAAAGTTGTGGAGCTTGCAACGTGACGTTCCTCGACTCGCAGTATTGGAGACAAACAACGGTCAAAAAGATAAAAAGGAGCAACCAGATAAGACCAAAGCAAAAACTGTCTACTTCATTAGCATCAAGCAACAACAAGGATCTAGCTATCGAGAACTAATCAGGTACAGAAAGATGCAGTCTTCTGTACTCGTCGTGGGTTACAACGATGGTATCGTTATTATGTACGAAGTTTGAGTACTTAAAACCTATTTATCACAACAAATATTAAGTATTCGAAGGCTGCTCGTATGAATTAGAGCTCTGGCGACTATTATTCTTCGAAGGTGCGCCATACATCGATCTCCGTTTGTTCTTGTTGTTCTTACCTCCATTTTTCACAGAATTCTGGCGAACAGGCTTATTCTCTATATCTTGCCTACCACCGTAGGGTGGAGTGGCGTTCCTTGACTGAGGAGTATTGGAGTTTAATTTGCTTGACTGCTGTAATGGTGTTGGTTTTGTAGAGTGATTCTGATTTGGAAGCTGCAGGTCTAGACTCACGAAGTCAGGGCTGTTCTTAGATTCGAATCGTATTGAGTTTCGGTTATTGCGCTTACGCTTCGTCATGGTATTGCTTCGAGTCATTGACTTGGTGTCTTTAGACTCCTTGGGCTCGTCGTCGAATGAAATGTTTGCAGCAGCCTCAGTTGTGTCTCCCAAAAGTTCTTCAATGTTAACTTGACAATCTTCATGCTCATTAAGTTTTATCTGCAAATCGGGGTATTTTTCTACCAATTTCCCTATTGTGTCTATGTTTTCCAGTAAAAGAAGTCTGGAATCTTCTCCATGAGCTTTTGCCATGACTGCCAACCGACGCAAATGTTCAATTATGGATTTGTTCTTGGAAACATATAGATTGTCCATTGTCTTACGTTTGTTGGCCAAACCATCAAGAAGAACGTCAATGTCTTTATCGTTTTTCTCAAAGTTTGACGCCAATGTAGTGTAGTGTTCTTTCGAACTGGTTCTGAATGACTCAAGCTGAGATGAAAGATAGGTCACCTCTTGCTGGTAGTGTTTCTTGTACTCCACTTGAGAAGCTATGAGAGCATCGTAGGCAATTTTCAACCGCTCGTACTCGGCTGTAGAAGATGCAGACGATTCTTGAAGATTTTCACAACGTATTTTCAAATTCTTGTTCGTCAACAGGAGAGATTCATTGTTAGATATAATATCATTGTGCTGGTCCTCGAGATCAGCGATTCGGCGCTCTTTACGTTTCAAGAGAGCATTTATCATGTCATTTTCGTGCTTTGCATTGGCGAGTTGGTCAACAAACAGATCATTTTTCTTGCTCAAGATCAGGCATTTCTTCTTGTATTCGTCTGCCGTCTGTTTGGCACTGTCTAGATCATTTTTCAAGTCATCGATCTCTCCATGAAGCGAATCAATCACTCTGGAAGTTTGTTTGTTCTTAATTGGAGACTCTTCCATGGTGTAAAAGCGGTTTTGATCAGACCGTTCAATATGTCCGGATGCTCTAAACCTCTACTTCTACTCAAGATATCACACCAGTCTGATTGACGGTTAGAAAATAGCTTGTTTGTAGTCGTTCACAAAAGGTAAACACCGCGCGACTTTTCTTGAGAATTTATTCATGTGACTACAATGTCGCTTAGACGAGGAGTCAAAATGCAGGAGGATGTTTTCTGCATAATTTTGGTCTTTTTGGGTACCTAAGGTCGTGAATTGTGCATTATTTCGTAAACTCTAATCTGAGGCATTGGACTGTGCACTTTTATGACTATATTCATATTTCAAATGAACTTCCACTACATTCGCAATTTATGGTAAATCTGGAGTTCATACAGTTACGTCTCCTTCTTTGAATGCTTCTCTGGATCAATCATCTTTTCATCTGTTCATTTGATGCAAGTAAAATGTAAGTGAATTAACCTTTATTATCGTTAATCTCATTTTTCGCAATCATACAGAATTTCGCAACTACTACCTAATGAACTCAACCCCACTAAAAGATATCAGTCAGTTAGACTCACAGAAATTGCTCAAGGAAAGCAAGCATATCATCGAGTCGGTAACGCAGTGGAATAAAAGCAAACACTTTACGTATAGCCTAAAAACAGGAAAAGAAGTTGGAGTGCAAACTTACACAAGCACTATCAATGATGACTACTGGTGCGCAAGGGATTCCTCCTTAGAAGAATTGGGTGATGAGCGGGCTTCCGTATACCAGGATTTGCTCAAGTACATTGTGGGATCACCAGTTGAAGAGAAAAAAACGCATACGAAATATGAGACGAAATATGTCGAGGAAATCTATGATTACAAGCTTGAAACCGTGGAAATGGCCAATTCAGCTAACAATTCAATAACATATAAGGGACAGATGTTTTATAAATTTCAGTTCCCATTGCAGAAGCGAGTCTTCCATGAACTCTTGCACATAGTGAAAGTCGATGATGATTCAGAAGCATACGTTATTACTCTTGCTTTGGACCCTTCGTTGTTCAAAGAATCTGCTACTTCATTTGTTCCTGCTCGCTATACTTCTATTGAAAAGATAAGCTATGATGTTTCCACTAAAAGGCTTATTTGGACCATGGCTACTTGCTCAAGTGCCGGTGGCTACGTTCCAAATTGGATGGTCAAACTAGGTTTGCCACCAGCCGTGGCCAAAGATGTTCCTCACTTTTTAAACTGGTCCCAATCAGATGCTGTCAGAAGTGGTCAAGTTCTCTAGCCAAAGCTTGATGTCGTCGCCAAGGTTATCCAAAAATCCGAGATGGGCATAGTCATAGACTCCGCTAGTTATTTGCGTCAAGAGGGATGGTGGTATTTCGGGAACGTTATGCAGATTTTTCTTCTTGGCTAGTTTGGAATGATTTTTCACGATCAAGATGTATTTGTCGTGGTACTTCAAGTAATACAACATCCAGTCATTATGTTTGTTGACACTGAATTTGTGGAAGTATTCTGTGGAACCCTCTCGGAAAAAATTATGATTTTTCTTCACGAGTAGTATGTCTATGAGTTGATTATGTAGATTATGCATGACGAGTTTGAACTTTGCACCAATTGAATTATTCGGCCGTTTAGGAAGATACGGCAAGGATGATTTGAAACTTTGATTCTTCTTGTCGTAGCTCACAAAGAAGAAACTGGAATCCACGTCAGCTGATTGAGGTTTGGATTCCATTAAATTGATACCTTTTAAGGTTTGAGGTAGTGAATTGAGGCTATTACCAAGGGCCGCAGAACCCGAAACGATCCCCTCTATCTCGTCAATGGCAAAGTCGAGGTCTTTAGCCAAATTGTCATAAAACAACTTCTTGTCAAGATCAGGGAATGAAGCATCAAATATTAAAGAAATGCTGACACTCCTACTTTTGTTCTGATAAGTGACTAATCTGAATTCTTGTGGACCTTGTTCTGTTTCGAGAAAGACAATCTGGCTCGAATTCGGTCCAGTCAAGTACTCATTATAACCAAGATCAGCATCTTCGTCTTCCTGACTCAAAACTGGCTCACTCACTGTGGAAGATTTACTCATCCACTGCGGTAGCCAACTGTCCTGATTGAACGTATTTCGAATTCCATTGACAGTGTAGTTAACAGGCAGAACCACCAAATTCGTTGCCAAATACATCGGGTTTAGTAAATCTAGAGCTGCCTGGGTCTTGGTTCCCTGGCTATCTTCGTCAGAATTCAGCTTTACAACCTCATGTGCTGAGAACAAGGACTGGCTAGTAACACCTGACTTTTTGGCCAAATGTTCCCCATAGTCTAAGTGCTCGAGGAAATTATACAAATTGATCAATGAATTGAACAGGACTGAAGACGACCCTAGTTTATCCATATGAATACTCCCGTATTTCTTAGGAGAAGAACGGTCAAGACAAGATATGAGAACAGCTGACGGTGAATTCTCACGCAAGCTATCACCTTCGCCGAAAAGACGTATGATATCAGATGCAGCTGGCCCAAGTGACTTCGTGGATTTCTTAAAGATAGGTCCAGTGTTTGGTAAGACGTTTAAGAATCCTTTCTGACCAAGTACCTCGCAGCCATTGGCATTGTAGGCCATGAGGAATTTGCCCCAGAAATCTCGCAATGTCAGCTCCAATACATCTCGGTTGTAACTCAGAGCCAAATGCTTGAATGTGGAATTAATCAATGTGAAAATACTGTATGCCAGTACGATATTGTTTGAGAGACACAAGGTAGCTGACTCCAGTCTATTAAAGTTTTTAAAGCTTTCCGGGAATGCCACGGAACACACTAGGTAATAATCACCTTCAACTTTTTGTACAATGACTCTTGTGCCATTAGAGTCGAAAGTCCAATAATCCTGGGTACTGGAATCTGTGACAGTCAGTGATAATGAATCGAGGCCCTGAATAGTACCAACTATGTTGCTCTGAGAAGCTAACAGCCATTTATGTTCTTTTTGTGGAGTTAGGCAACACAAGATTTGCTTTGCAAGTTCATCATGTGATTCACTTTTAGGGTCAGCGAGGGAGGGATTGAATACCAAAAATAGTTCGATACGAGGCAGATCAATTTCCAATACTGCTGGTTTATCATTCCTATCAATTGTTCCCCTGTCCAGCAGTGGTAGCAATTGTGAGAAGTATTCTGCCATAGAGCTCGCTTTGTTATCAGATTTCAGTTTACCATCGGTCCTGCACAATGCATACAACTATGCAACCACACTATAAAGCACCTGGTCTCCAGAAATCTGCCCATGTGATGTTCTTTCTGACTGCATTTGAGAAACCTTCATTGTACTTTACCCAGATTCTCGTAGACTCATGTGTTTCTGCATTCTTTTGAATGTCTTGCTTTTTCTGTGGTGACTTGAAGAACTCATCTATTTTCTCTGACTTTTGCCTCTTCTTGATGGATTCTTCCTTACCCTGAACAACTCTTTTGGCAACAATCTTCGTAATTTTACCTTCCTCTAACTGTGCGGATACTAGGGGAAACAAAATCTTCCGCTTGACTTGCACTAGACCCTGCTTTCCTAAATTTTTCGATTCAAACTGAACAATAGAATCCCAACTTGGATTCATCTTCAACAAGATCTGGTTTGAGTCTACAGACTTATGTGTTTCGAGCCGAATGTCCATATTCTTAACCAAGGAAGCCACCTTTTCGAGACATTCTTTCTCAGAAGGTGAAAGAGATAACCTAGACTTTGTCCCAGCGGTTATTTGTTCAGCCATGAACATCTTATCCAAAAGTGGGAGAAATGTACCAGCGATTATCTCTTTTCCACCCTTTGATACACCTAGCGCATGAGAAAGCGAAGCGGGTAAATGGTCAACTATGCTGGCAAGCAATAGTTCATTAGCCTTCATAGCTTCGTAGGACTCAAAGTCAATTGAGCGGCTTTTGGGTATGAGCTCGTTGGTGGGGTTGAGATTGGGGTCAAGACAGCTGAATAAACTCCAGATCTTCAAGCATATTAAAGGTGCCAAGTAGTCGACTTCGGTATTCATGAATCCGCGGCGGTCATAAAAACTAACCCAGTCGCTCAAGTCTGCTGCTCCATCTAAGGTATCACTTTGAAAGTGAATGACATCCAAGTACCGACTAAAACACCCTTTGAGCACTTTGTCAAAGCTCCCGGTCGTACTCAGGGCCGATGCACCTCCTCCATTCATAAGCAAGTCGAATAGATATCTGAAGTTTTCCTCATTAGATACGCGTGAGTTCTTTTTAAATAATATGTTTACCAATGCAAACCAAGAAATCTCGGAATCTTTATTCGGACCATTTGCCTTGTTCTCGATCACAGGAACAATGAGTTTTCTAGAATTGAATTGCATGTAATTCAAACACGCCCTGATATCAGCTTCACAAATTTCAACAATATCACTAATAGTTCGGAAATCGAGATCTAATCTCTCTTGTTTGCTCACATGCATCAAGTGTTCTTTAATAGACTTGACCGCATTTCCACCAGGTTTCTTTCCCGATCCCACAGTGATAGCGGGTTTCTTGAATGCCACTTGCTCAGATATGTCTCGAAGTTTATCCATATTGTTTCCCAACCGTGTAGAGTAGGTGCTACTGGCAATGCAAATAATGGGACGTTGGATCAAAATGCCCTTCAGTGATTTGACAGCTAAGCGATCTGTACGTGTCAAATCAAAGAGCACTCGAATTATTTCGTTTGAGTTAGGGCAGGTATCGATTTCATCAATGACGATACATGTTGGCTTTCCGTCACCAAGCACTGAATTACTGGTGAGAGCATTCGTAATTTTGAGTTTAAGTGATGCATAAGTGCCTTTGAAACCACTATTCTCAGAATTTAAGGACTGCTGCACATCTAAACTGTTGGCAGCATTAATTTCTTGTACTTCATAGTTTGCCTGGCGAGCAAATATATGGGCTGCAACAGTTTTACCTATACCTGGTGGACCGTGGATAAGCATTATCTTCTTGAAAGGTCTTCCATGAGGGTCAGGAGGTTGTGAATAATTCAATTCTTTAGTTTCTGTCACTGGCAAGGGTTCTTTGTGTACTAGAGATGACCATTGCTTGAGCCAATTCATCACAGTACGATATTGTTTGTCGTTACCGGTAGAGCATAGTTGCATGAATGACTTTGGGCGATATTTCTCGGTCCAAAGAGACGTAGACTTAGTTTTAGAAGGTTTTGTAGGGAGATCCGGGGCATTTTTGAGAGATCTCCGGAGTTCGACCTTCTTGAAAAGCGAATCAATGTCGACAAAATTATCTATATTTGTCAGATTTATGTTGTCAAGAACTTCTGTAGAAGCATTTTTCCGCTTCCTGAGAGTTATGACTTTTCCGCTAGACGTTTTAATCTGTTTTTCATTGGTACTCGCGTGAGTGCTATAGGTATTTGTGAGATTAGGCAACGAGAATGAAGGATCACTGGTTGGTGGACTTCTATTTATGAATACAGAGCCATTAGTCGTATCCACTTCTTTTCCTGAATCATTTAAGATGGCAGAAGTACCAAAGTCTATGCCACCAAAATCCATCTCGAAGACGTGTGGTTCTGTACACTCGACTTTTTGGTGATGCGCGCACTGCATGAAGCACTAACGTTTATTCTCTTGCATCTATCTAATTCATACTAAACGCTCTGGGAGCCTCCCCTTCGGGACCAATGTACTTGGGATCTCTCCAGGGACCATAGTCGTTCAAGTAAAGTTCCTGGTCGTTCACGTCCGACTTTCCACCGAATTTGGTTGGCAAGTTCTCGGCAGGAATCTGTTTCAAGAGTTCCTTTTGGTACGAAGCACCCAATATGTGGATCTTAGAGACCGTCACAGGGTCTAAGAAGGGACGGAAAAGCTTGAATGCGGTAGAGAAACCAAAGGGAGCATTAATACAGTAAAACTTACCCATTCTTTCCGGATAGAAATCCTGGCCAATATGGGAAGCTTCTCTGACGTAGGCTAAGACTTGAGAGGCAGTAGAGATGGAGATACCCTTCAAGTCCATGATGGTACACGAGGTCTCCACCAAAAATCCCTTTTCTCTGGAACAAGCAGGCAATCTCTTGTTGGTGAACGATTCGTACTCCCACACCAAGTTACGCAACATTCTTTCCTGGGTAGTGATCTTTAACATCTCTGTCAAGTTCACACGGCCCAACTCCTCGAAGTATACCGGGCGCCCATCCTTATCAGTCTTGTGATAGTACTGCGGATACATGCTAGCAACTAAAGGCTTTTCATGGTATTTGAAGTCCTCCAAGATGGTATCAGTACCGTACTTTTTGCGCCACTCTTCGCAATCGATGAACATCTGCTTGGCCTTAGCAAGGTCGAACTTTCTGGCTCTCAAGAACCGCAACAACGATGCATTGTCAAGTCTTTTAGTGTATCCGAGTGCCTTCAACTCCTCCCTGAGTTTGTCCTTTGTCTCTTCTTGCTCAGGAGTTATGTTGGAAGTGTACCCAGTCTGCTCAGTAGGAGCATTTATCTGAGGATAGGAAGCCAAAATTTCCTCTTCTGTTGCTTTTTCCGACATACCTGTACCTTCGGCAAATTGTTGTTTTCGAAAATTGGATCCACGAGGTGTATGCAGTCCGCCACGGCCCGGGTACACGACGGTATGATTGCCGATATATATTTAGAATAGCTAGGATTTCTTCAAGAAGCGCTTGAATATGTTTTTCTTCTCAGTCTTGTAGGTGCTGGCGAGAGACGTAGAACTTGGTGATGGCGCTATGCTTCCAACATCGTTATCGGGGAATCGAAGTTTAAGATTGCCGAGCGCATTGTACATAAAACTCTTGTAGTTGGACGGGATTAACACCCCGCTTTGGATGAAAACTATCGAGTTCCTGCTCATATCCAAGTAAGAATGACTAAGGACTTCGTTAGTCAATGCATCCCACATAGAGCTATCGCTTTGGAAATTGGCCGGAACCTCGGGTTCTTCGAGGAACTGCTCGAGCTCATTGATAGTGTGGCATAAGTTGTAGCTTCTCTTTTGTAAGTCTTTTAACGTGACATTGCTTGCAATGAACGAGAAGATGTCTTCGTTGCTACGACATAAAGACTTAATAAAGCCCTCTGTCTCATTATCACCAACCAAGTCAAGAAATTCTGATTTCTCAAACTCAAGAGATCCTATTTGGTACACATTGCGCTTATCGTTCAACTGGATTTCGGCTGGTCCACCACCAAAGTCATAAGAATCCTTACTTTGGTGCTTGTACGGACTGGCACCTCGTTGAGGCAGCTGCGATACCGATGGAGTGGCCGAGGTTATAATCGATCCCGACACACTATCTCCATTAGCAGTATACTTTCCAAGCTCGAGTAATTGCACAAACTCAGTTAAACGGTGATACTTGTCGATCAAGTATGGGTTAGTGGGAAGTTCCAGGGACGCAGACGTATCAGAAAGACCAAGGTCAAACCGCTTCATGTCATGTGAAAGTTCCAAAATCTTCTCGTTGAAATCATTTTTTCGTCCAGTGATTTTGTCGTAGTAATCAAAGAGATTCTCTTCTTCCCGTTTCAAAAAGCTGTTCATACGCACTAAATGAGGCTCTTTATGAGGTGAAAATTCTTGACGATTGGCCAAATTCAACAAGACCTTTGCAAGAAGAGTAAGAGTCCTTTGAGTGTCTCCAGTTTGATGGTCCTTGGTAAGATAAAACAATTTTGGGTTGAGGATCGCAGGACAGAAGAATCTTAGAAATATGAACGCACTCAAACAGTTGAGTGCAGTAACTTTATCTTCAGGGTCACAAGCCAACTCGACCTTCGTTCTAAAATTTTTAAGTTGTGTCTTAATTTGTTCTGGTAAATCTTTCGAAGTCTTGCAAATCTTACTCCAGAGCTCTTCACAGTATCCAAGCAAGTTTTGGAAGTTTGCCTCCACTTGTTTTCTCACCGCATTGTCAATCTCCTTTTCCTCGTCACTATCATAATCATCAGAATCATCAAGGTCGGAATCATTGGTTCCTCTTCTTGCTGACATGATGGCAGTACGAATGTACCGGGGGTCAACTTCACAATTTTTCTTATCGTTGGATATCTTCGTAAAGAAGTCACCGAAGACTTTCTCCAAGTATTCTTGTCCGATTCTCAAATTGTATTTCTCCAAAGACTTCGAGAAGATCGATGATCCTCGAAATAAAGTGTTGAATACATTGTTAGACGAGCTTGTACCACCCGACTTCTTAGCATAGTTCTTGCGGGTGACCATGTCAACGTTGATTAATTCCATTTCCATCAATGCCTTAAACCAACCATCTTCTACTCCAAGAGTTTGGAACACGTCAAGCAATAACATACTAACGCTTTCAATCTCTGATGGAGGAATTGTATCGTTACAATACTTGATGAGGTCTTTCATAGGAGCATTAGTCAACATGTTTTCGAAAGACTTAAAATTGTTTGGACTCAATATATGGTACTCCTTCAAGTTTGCAGTGAGTACTAATTTACCTATCACGATGTTAGACAGGTCATATATGGAAAGACGAACAATATCATTACCAATATTGTTGCCTGCATTTGCTGGAGCATCATTTTGAACTGGAATGAAAGGAGTGTTTGCATCCTGAATTAATGTAGAGTTGGGCCTGCCCTGTCTGTTGAGAATATCTGGAGTGAGGAACACAGTCCCAACCAATTCGTCATGATTTCCATAACGTTTTCCTGGAGAGCTTTTCTTGATCAAAATATGCACTATTTGCGTCAGGATTGGAAGATCTGTGGAGAACTCTTCTTTCCAGAAAGGATTACTGGCATGCTTAACCGGTGCTGTCCTGGACCATGGGTATCCCCACATGTACACCTCAGCATAAATGCCTCCATTATTAGAAATCTCTTTGTCAAACTTTGCCTCTATAATATCGATGCTGAGCTTTTTGGTCACCCTGAAACTTTCACGTTTGTAATCCAGGACTTTGCTTTTTGTACTTGGAGGATCCGAAGCACTCACATTGCTGGAAAACGAATCATCGACGGTGCTAGTATTGTTAGCGGTTGTGTCCGCTTCCGAGTTTTCCGGTGCTACGGACATTTTTCTCGATTTAACCTTGGGACTGAAAGAGCCGATATATTCCCGGCGGGCAAAATAGTTCAAGCCAACAAACCAATCTTCGAGATCAATGTGGAGAGGGAACTGAATCATCAAACGGCCGTTATTAGGGACAGGTTTGCCGTCTTTAGTGAGGAAGGGTGGAAGCATAAGTTCAGAGGGAGCAACGGTTTTGATGGTGTTGTTGGAACGAAGTATTCGAAGCTGGCCCACGAAAAGGGTATTAGAATTGTCGAAGATGGAGTGGTGCACCTGGCGGATTTCAGAAGAGAAAATGGTGGTCACATCAACCGAGTATAAGAGAGTGCCGTCTAATTCTGTGATGAAGTTGAGCACACCATCAGACTTGAGCACACCCATGGCGTAGAACCAGCCCTCGTTGACGTTGTCGGCTCCTGGACCGCCGCTCTGATGATTCATTTGGCTCAGAATGGTATCAGTGTGCTCGAATTGATTGTCCGGATTGTACAAAGGAGCCTTGGGACCTTCCACGACATTAATATTCTTGTTTCGAGCTGGGATCGGCCCATATACTTTACATCGGCAAACCAACACCGATATGGATTGAAGGTTCGAGCGGCTTTCTTCCACTACCTGTTGCGATCCACTTTCCCAGTACCACTTTTTGACGAGTCCTGGTGCTTTCATGTACTGCCACACCATCAAGGATGCGACCAAGTTGACAAAGTTGGTTCTGGAAGACACCTTGATATAGAGTTTCTCGTTGTCGAATGTTTTGATGAATATTACAGGCGGCTCGTCGGAGTTGCTGTTAGCCGGAATGGCCCCATTTTTCTTTAGGCGTAGACTGTGGAGCTGGTTGCTGGTGGAAGCAGCTGCAATATTGGGAAATACCTGGACGTGACAAGACTGCAAGGACTGGAGTAATAGGTAGTGATTTTCGTTTTCCTCAGAGGAGAATAATTGGCCCTCCGGAGTTGTAAATAGAGAATAAACCCGGATCCACGTTACCGAGTCCGTGGAAATGGAAAAGTTCTTGCCATTGAAGATGCCCTTGTCCCGCTTGATGATTTTGTGGAACACACTGCTCTTCATTTTTGCCCGTTGTAAGTGATAAATATAGGATCAAACACAGCAGAAGAAGTAAACAAACAGTACGGTCCAAGTTATACAACCGCCCACTTAACGGGTGATTATCAATAATCTGCGCGTGTGGCCAATTGATCGACTGATTTAGACTTTAGTCGGTTCGTGTTTCAAAACCGGCGGGGCGGCGCCTGCAGGACATACCGTTCTCGTCTCGGGGCTTTTTCCTGCAGGGACCACTCAGATTGACACCACCTGTACGCAGGCACATGCGTATATCAGCCAACATGGTCGGCCGTTTCAGCCGCATTTCGTAAGCCGGAGCCATGGATGGTTAAGGTTCGGGCCTGTCTGCAGTCGCCAGCTGTGGGAGATGCTAAATTTGTGCGCTGCATATAAGGGCTTATATGCAGCGCACGAGCCTTCTTCAATAATTTTCAGTTGAGATTTGACATGGAGTTTGAAGATGACGACGATAGGCTACTCCGTGAGTCGACTCAGCAGCGTATAGAAACCGTGTCTCTGGAATTAGCTGCACATGGCCACGAGCTCGAAAAACCACATGCTTGTGCCTATTGTGGAATAAATGCTGCCAATTGTGTTGTCAAGTGTAATACTTGCAACAAGTGGTTTTGCAATTCTTCGACGGAAAACAAAGGCTCCCATATTGTATCGCATTTAATCCTCTCCAGGCATCGGGTGGTGTCGCTACACGAAGACTCCGATCTTGGAGACACCGTTCTTGAGTGTTATAACTGCGGGAATAGAAACGTCTTCATCTTGGGGTTTGTGAGCGCAAAGCAAGAATCGGTGGTGATGATTTTGTGTCGTCTTCCGTGTGCCCAGCAAAAGGACATCAACTGGGACACCAACCAGTGGCAGCCACTTATCGAAGAAAGACAGTTTTTGTCCTGGATAGCCGGTAATCCTAGCGAGCACGAAATCATGGAAGCTACGCCTGTAACCCACAGCCAAATAACCAAGTTGGAAGCACAATGGAGACTTAATAGAGAAGCCACGGTCGAGGACTTGGAGCAGAACGGCGAGCAGGAAGAAGAAGTGCTTCCTATCTTTATGCGCTACAACGATGGCTTCCAATACCAGCGAGCATTCGCTCCACTTTTGCATTTGGAATCTGAATTTGACAAAAGCATGAAAGAATCGCAAGCTCTTGAGCATATTTCAGTTCGCTGGGGTCTTGGTGCCAACAAAAGACACCTTGCATCTTTCATATTGTCAACATTCGAGACCTCTGCATTGAAAGTAGCGATGGGCGATGAGATGATTCTCCATTACAACGGTGGTGAAGGTGAACCATGGCAAGCTTCAGGGTATATCGTGAGGTTGCCCAATGCATATCAAGACGAATTCACCTTAGAACTCGATCCCCAAAAGACCGGACCTCCCACTCAATTGTCCACGAACTTCACCGCTGAGTTCGTGTGGAAAGGAACACCATACCTCCGGATGCAGAATGCTTTGAAGACGTTTGCTACAGATGAAAAGTCTGTCTCTGCTTACATCTACCACCGTATCTTGGGTCATAATGTTGAACCAGTAGAGTTTAGCTCTCCGTTGCCTGACAATCTCACCGTACCAAAACTCACCAAGCTCAACGAATCACAAGCAAATGCAGTCAGAACTGTCCTACAGCGTCCACTTTCCTTAATCCAGGGTCCTCCCGGTACAGGTAAAACATTCACCTCGGCCACCATCATTTACCATCTCCGCAACATGATAAACAACCGAACAAAGAGCGACAGGAAGAAGGAAAAGAAGCGGCCCAAGAAAATCTTGGTGTGTGCTCCATCGAATGTGGCCGTTGATCACTTGGCTGATAAGATCAGTAATCTTGGTGTTAAGGTTGTCAGACTTACAGCTAGATCTCGGGAAGATGTGGAAAGTCTGGTTTCCCAGTTGTCCTTGCATAACTTAATATTGAAGTCAAGCAAGCGATTACAGAAGCTACAAGAAAAGAGAAATGCTGGTTCGGAATTCCTGGCCAATGAAGCGAAGGAGTTCAATAAGTTGTTGAGAGAGTCCGAGAAGAGCATCTTGGAAAACAGTGAAGTCATATGTTGTACATGTGTTGGTGCAGGTGATCGAAGACTCGACTCCATGGTATTCCGTGCAGTTTTGATCGACGAAAGTACTCAAGCATCCGAACCTGAGATAATGATTCCGATTGTGAAAGGTGCCAAGCAGGTAATTCTCGTTGGTGACCACCAACAATTGGGACCCGTCATGTTGCATAAAAAGGCTGGTGATGCTGGCTTGAAACAGTCACTATTCGAACGGTTAGTTGTCTTGGGTCATGTACCAATACGGCTTGAAGTGCAGTATAGAATGCACCCGTGTCTCTCTGAGTTCCCATCGAACATGTTTTACGAAGGCTCATTACAGAATGGTGTTTCGAGCGAAAGCCGGACGTACGAAAATGAAACCTTCCCCTGGCCAGTCTTTGATTTCCCTATGATGTTCTGGGCTAATTATGGACGGGAGGAAATATCGGCCAGTGGCTACTCTTACCTCAATCGAGTCGAAGCCATGAATGTTGAAAAGGCTATCACAAAATTATTCAGACAGGGAGTCACCGCCGAACAGATAGGTGTGATAACGCCATACGAGGGTCAGCGAGCGTACGTTCTCCAGCATATGCTGTTGAACGGAACGTTGGTCGACAAGAGAGAGCAGTATGCCGAGGTGGAAGTTGCGAGTGTGGATGCCTTCCAGGGAAGAGAAAAGGACTACATCATTTTGAGTTGTGTCAGAGCAAACGACGACCATGGAATTGGGTTCTTAAGTGACCCAAGAAGATTGAATGTGGCATTGACCAGAGCAAAATACGGTTTAGTCATCGTGGGAAACCCTCGTTGCTTGTGCAAGAACAAGTTGTGGAACCACCTCCTTATCCATTTCAGAGAAAAGGGCTGCCTAGTCGAGGGCCCATTGGATAATTTGCAACTTTCCATGGTTCAATTGAAACAATCTGCAACCACCATCCGGCCCTTACAACCCAAAAATTATGTTGACGATTTTGATACCGCCAGTGTGGTGTCGTATATTCCAGCTCCTAAACAGGATACGGTCCAGGAAGAAGCACAATGGCCTCGTTTGGGTAAACAGATCAATGGTGAAGAAAACGTATATGGAACCGTTCCGCATACATTATCCACAAATCACTATGATAGAATTCAAGATCAACCTTCTGCTTACGACTCGCAGCATGAGGGAGCACTCGAGAAGGATTTGAAGAGCTTGACGAGCGTTTTTGCTGCGGGCTTCGCTTTAGACTAAATAGCATTAATGTACTATATCATGTCGGGTTTTCGCGACACATCTGCGACGAACCTCCACAAATTGCAAATTGACTGTGCATTTCAATGACGCTTGTCAGCGATTCACGGGAGGCCCCTGTGAAAGCTTCTAAGGTGACAAAACCTACAGCCGTGCCAGACAATGTACATACGAATAGAAACGAAATCGAAAATATGAATAATCATCTTGCCAGTGACAAAGAAAGGGCAATAATGGGAACTAAAGTAAAAGCACAGAGTGTTATCGATGAGCTAAATGTATATAACCGAATACTCAGCAAGTCCAAGCTTAATGGAAATGATATTCGGCTCATTCTATATCTCATTGTCCAGATCAAACCATTCAAATATGTTGGAGATCGTTCGGTGAGCCAAACCTATAAATGGGAATTGGTACAACGGAAATATGTGGAAATAAAGGAGAAGGAGCTTTACAGTCCCACTAAAGTGGTTGCACCAACAGTGCGTACGTTACAAAGACAACTAGCATCTGCTATAAAGCGTGCTTCTTCCAGAGCTAGTAGTAATCAAGATACAACATTGAATATAGGCGAGATTCTTGAGCGAATATCTCGTGATAGTTCAGTTGAAGAGCTCGAAGACGCTACATACCAGCTAAATACATTCAGTGAAAACCTCAAGGCTGGAAGAGAGGTACCCGTGGACTCGGTATTTACGAGTCACGAATTCGATAGTCTTTCAGAGCTGATTTTAAGTCTTCCCAGAATCCCTCTGATGTCGAGCCAGACTACCAGTACTTCTCAAGAAGAGATCACATCATATCAAGAAAGTGTCAGACAACTAGAAGCAACTCGCAGCCAAGTAAAGGCTGCGTTGGTATCTGAAGACATCCAGAGTCTCAAGACACTCGTCCAGACTATACAAGAACAGAGCAAGGAGTGTGAGAAGGTAAGCTTGATAGAATACGAACGGCAGTTGAAGCAGACTCGAGCACTAGTGGAACAGAAGATGGAAGAGTGCGCAAAGACGATTGAGTCTGTAAGCAGAGACTACATGGAACAACAACGAGAAAACAAGGCGTTGATTGAAAAAGTATTGCATCTAATAAGCTGAACATCAATAGCTCAGACAGATATCTAAAGCGGAAGAAGCAGCGTCCTTATTCGGAGTACCTAGCTCAACACTCCAACGTCAAAGAACTGCTGGATGGTGTCGTGGACACTTTCCTCAATGGTATAGAACTTGAAGCCTAAGAGCTTGCGTGAAAGCGAATTGTCGACTGTAAGATCACCAAGTCCATCACGAGCGGTTTCCGGATTTCCCTCTGTGAGTTTTCCACGAAGGGCAGGGAACTGCTCTCGGATAATGTTCAACACCAACTGGTTAGTGAACCGACTCTGAGTCAAGATCAATCTCTTGCCTTGAATCTCATCAGACTTTGCAGCCACAAGATGAGCCTTTGCAACATCACGGACATCAATGAATCCACCTTTGAGAGGTGTAACGGTCGAGCCTGGAGTGAATGAAAGAACGGACTTCAACAACGATGATGAAAAACCCAAATCGCCCTTGGCAGTCTCGTCATGGGCTTGAGGTCCATATACAAGTGTTGGGTTGATAGCAGAAAGAGAGAACTGCGGCTTCTCTGTAGCAACGAATTCCCATGCTGTTTTCTCAGCATACGTCTTGGACGCAGCATAAGCAGCCTGTTCGTTCTGAAGTCCTTGTTCCCAGGTAATTGGGTTCCAACTTTCTTCTGTCACAACAGTTCCCTTGGGATTATCAGCCAAAGTATTTCCAACTGCTGCATACGAGGAAGTCAAGACAACCCGCTTCACATTTGGACCATACTTATGGATAGCCTGCAATGCGTTCTTGGTACCCTCAACAGCTGGAACCAAAATGTCGTTCTTGGGATCTTTACCACCAAACGTAACGGGCGAAGCTGTGTGGTAGAACACTGAAACTTGTGGGTGCTTCTTTAATGCTTCGTCGAAAGCCCCTGGTGTCTGCAAATCAGGCACAATTTCCACGGTCAATCTGTCGTTGTTGAAAAGTTTCACCAATTTGTCAGCCTTCTCTTGATTTCTGGCAGTGCCAATCACATATGCATTTTCAGCAAGCAATTGCTTGACAATGTGTTGGGCGATAAATCCTGTAGCTCCGGAAACAAACAGTGTACTCATAATTATGGAAATGTAGCTACTCTATAGAAATTAGCAGTGAAGGTTCTGCTTATCAATAGAAAAATATGGGGTCCTGTCAAAGTGTGGATGCAGGAACTAGGTGTGGCTTTGAATCCATTCCACAATGGCTTCACCAACCTTGACAGGGTCTTCCCTATGAAGGAAATGGCCCAAACCTGCCATAGTCTGCACCTTGACGTGGGGGTTGCCAGACAATTTCGATTTTTGTATTTCGTACAACTTGCTCGACATGCAGCCGTCTTCCTCTCCACCTAGAATCAATGCGGGCACCTTTTCGAAGTCCACGAACCACTTCGTCTCCTTTCTGTTGCGGAAAAGACACCGGTAGTACGCCGTAGCGGCATCCAAAACCCCGGTCTGGGCTAAAGTTTTGCGCACACTGCCAATATCGTCCTCACCGTACTTCCATGTGGGCGACCAGTAGCTCCAGAGATCGTCTAAGTACTCACCCCTGAACTTAGGTCCGTAGAGAGCCCGGAACTGCATCGTGAAGAAGTAGCTGGACAAGTAGATCTGCTGCGGGCACTTCAAAAGTAATTCCCATGGCTTGATGTTAGCCATCATGGGAATAGCCAATGTCACAATCGACGTGAAAAGCTCTGGGTACTTCATGGCTGCCACGTAGGTGGTAATTGCACCCCAGTCATGTCCTACAACATGGACTCCGACATCTTTAAGGTCGCCAAGCAGCTCAACCCATGCCTTCAAGTCCTTGGCAAGATCAGAAACCCTGTAGTCTGCATCCTTTCCTATGCTGGATGGTTCGTATCCACGTAAAGCTGGAGCCAACAAGAGTGCTTGCGGAAAGGCCCTGGTTAGCACAGGCCAAACGCCTTCGTAGGAAGTATTGTTATCAGGAAATCCATGGAGAAGAATAATCACTTTCAGCCATGGACGATTCTGGGGTCTTGCAAAGACCTGCTGGGGTCTGTGTGAGCTAATTGCCGAGAATTCTCTACCATCATGGTTCAATTTTACTGTGTGTGACATGGTGGAAGAAGCGGATAAAATTACATGTGAATACACATTGAAATAACCCAGGGTACAGGTTCATGCAGGGACGGAGCCTAAATATCAACTAAATATCAGAATCGAGTCTTGGGGCACCAATTCTTCTGTGTCGTCCTCGTTTTCCTCTTCGTTCATGTTCACCTTCTGTCCAAGGAGAGATGCAAAAAATTCGTCGATCTGATCTTCATTCCACACCCAATTACCGCGGGGTGCATCGAAGTTGGCGATGGGCTCCTGTACATGGTAGCGGAGCTTTCTGCCCTTCGAAGCCTTGGTGTCGACCAGGTTTTTGAGCTTGGATGCTCTCAGAGCTAATGCAACATTGAGTCCCGTAGTTGGGTTTGTAGTCTGTACCTTTTTGTCCACCAAGTCGTTCAAGAGCACTCTGTAGAAATCGCTGTCGTCGAAGATCTGGGCTATTTCGCCTCGTGCACGGGGCTGGGGAACGTCTGTGTCTTCATCAGCTTCGTTTTCAGATTCTGATTCGTATCCGAGTGGTCTGACGTTGTTTCTGTTGAGCCTAGTTCGTTTCACCAACCGCTCTTTGTCCAACAAATGGTTCTGGACTTGCTGCTCTGCCAGCTGGTTGATGGCCTTGAACTTGGAGTCGTTCAATGCACGGGATCCCGAGGAGTTTTGGATCTTGTTGGACCACTTGGTCAATACACTGGCCCTGTATTTGTTGAGCATGGCATCATACTTTCCGGTGGTGTCTATGTATTGGTCCAACTTTCTCTTCTTGGGAAGTTTGACCTTGTCGTCTGATACCTGTTCCTGTTTCATGAGCTGCTGTCTGAGCTTGAAAATGCTGTCTAAGAGATCATAACATGCCTCTTCTGCCTTCTTGTAGTTCTTCGATGAGCACTTGTGTTCGGGGATCTTCTTTGCTGGGAGAAGATTTGAGTTGGTCAATGACTTCTGGACCTTCATTCTAGCTTCTATAATGGAGTCGAAGAGCTTTTGTTGGCGGTGGATAGAGTACCCTTTGAGAGCATCGGCGGTAGAAGATTGGGACAAACGCTGGATCACTTGTTTTCTTTCTGCTGCAAGAAGAGCGGGCATGTCCTGTTTCTTGTCGTAGCTGTCACCGTCGATCAGATCTTCTTCTTCATCACTGTCTTCTTGGCTATCATCATCCTCATCATGCTCTTCACTTTCGGCGTTTGTGTCTTCGTCTTCATCTACAAGGTCGTCATCTTCATCTTCTTCATCCTCTTCCTCTTCTTCACTCTCCTCCATCTGTTTTCTAGACACAACACTGCCTTTATACTTTCCATTTAAGGATCCAGCCAGTGACCGAAGCTTGGACCTGCTCACGGGAACGTAATGTTCTCTAGCTTCCTGGTCATCTTCGGACTCCAGGACCGAACCAGACTCAGAACCAAACTCATGGAACTCGTTGTTCTCGATATCGTAGTCATCTGGGACGTCTAAGTCGCCCAACTTTTCACCAAGCGTCCGTTTAGCCATCGATGAGATGATTTTTTCGCGATGCGATGTGAGAAGATAAGAAGATGAGGATGCTGGAGAAGCGGTCAGGACGATATAGGATACAAGAAGAGGAGTAGATTGTTGGATGCGAGGAGAGTGGATTCGACCGGGAACGGGGCCACAACACTAAAAATACAGTCTTTGCCTCCAATTTGCAGCTTCACAGACTAAACCGGTAATCGGCTGCAAATTGAAAAAAGAGCCATTTATTCCGAACTCTACATCTATATAATTGCAGTCACGTATCCCCCATATCCCCAGTCACATCCCACTTCCATCTCCCACCTCCCACCATTGGCTCCTCATCCTCATCGTTCAAAACGCACCCATGCACCTTGGCTGTGCGCAACTGATCAACAGAAATCGTTTCCAAAAAACCATGTATTTCCTTCGTTTTATCGGTCTCTTGGCGTTTCTTTCTGCTGTGTACGCGCTTGCAGATCAGAACAATGGTCAGAACGACCAAGGTAAAACACTCACAAAGACTACTGTGTGGATAACTAAGACCGTGGCAGGAAAAGTCACAACGTCACCGCTGGTATACAAACAAAGCTTCAAAACCACATACACAGATGCCAAGACCGAGAAGGTAAAGTCCGGCAAGATAGGCATAGGGTCGCAAACCGGCTCCGTTGGCCACGTAAGAACATATCAACAAACTACCATTCTGAACTCCAATGCCGGAGCAGACCTCTACCCAAACATTTATTCCGGAACCGGAGGAGCAGTATTGGCTTTGATAGCAGCACTTGTATAGGATGTATAGGATGGCCGTCTTGCTGGAAAGGACTGGGACTGGGACTCTGGAGAAAGATGTACTGAAATATACGCGCAAGCACTAGAAGAGCGGACCCGCATTTACGCTGGTGGCTCCGCATCGAATTTTTTCTCATTTGTGTCAACCATAGTTGTCGATGTCAGAAGAATTGAGTAAGCAGACAGAATCGTTGTCGTTGGACAAGGAGACCGTGTTAACCAACAAGTCTGAGTTTACAGCTAAGCATCCTTTGAACAACAGATGGACTTTGTGGTACACGAAGCCACAGGTAAACAAGAGTGAGAACTGGCACGATTTGTTGAAACCCGTAATCACGTTTTCTTCCGTCGAAGAGTTCTGGGGCATCTACAATTCCATCCCCCCCGCCAACCAGCTTCCATTGAAATCCGACTACCATTTGTTCAAAGAAGGTATCAAACCCGAATGGGAAGACGAACAGAACTCCAAGGGAGGTAAATGGCAATATTCATTTTCCAATAAGATTGGCCCCGCCATCAACGACTTGTGGTTGCGCGGCTTGTTGTCCGTAATTGGAGAGACCATTGAGGACGACGAGGACGAGGTGAACGGAATTGTGTTGAACGTGAGAAGACAAGCCATCAGAATCGGTGTGTGGACCAAAGACTGCGACAACGCCAAGTTGCGAACCGTCGGCGAGAGATTGAAGAAGGTGTTGAAGTTGTCCGACGAGCAGAAGATCGATTTCATGTCCCATGATGACTCTGGTAAAAAAGGGGCCGAGCCTCAATTAGTGTTGTAGGAATACACCGATGATGAATTGAACCTTGTAGTGGAAGGACACAGAGCGGTACGACTGAGATCATGTGCTACTTGTAACACTTGTCATGTCGTGCTTGCCTCAGTGGACCTGCTTATCTTACTCTACTTGCTTTTCTTTTAGTTATTCCTCTACTCTTCCTTCTTCACTTCTCTTCCTTTTGCATTGACTACAGACCTTCTCTACGCTATGCGCTCAACAAACGTCTCTATGCGGTCCCAGTACTGCGGCTGGGCCACGGTATCATTGTGCTGTGAGTCCTCAAACGTGTACATCGCCTTATCATCGCTCTTGAGCAAAGAATAGATTCTGTCCATGTGCAGTGGTGGGACAATTTCGTCTTTGCGGGCACTGAGCAAGAGCACAGGCACAGACGAGGGTATGTGAGGCACCAATTTCTCCAGCTCCCATTTCTGGTGGACAAAACTGGTGAACACCTTGAGAAAGGGAAATATATGCGGCACGGTTTTGCGGATAGACAAAAATGTGTTCTCCAAAATGAGCCCCGAGATATAGTAGCCGTAGCGGGACGCAATGTAAATGGCCACTGCTCCTCCAAGAGAACGGCCGTAGAGAATAAGATGCGACGAGTTGTACTGGGCGTCCTCTCTTAAATAGTCCATGACTCTGTCGGCGTCTAGTTTGAGCCCTACTTCTGACGGCTTTCCTGTGGACTTGCCGTAGCCTCGGTAGGAGTATATGAACACGTTGCATTTCATGTTCTTGTAGAACATGGCCACAATGGGAAGCGCATGGCCTATGTTTCCAGCATTTGGTGAGAGCATAACAACAGTTTTATTTGTGTAGTGAGGGCTCTTGCGGTCCTGTTTCAACAGGTAGCAGTGTAACGTTTCCCCATCTTTGGTTTTCAAGTGTACGGTTTCGAAATCCATATCATACTCGTCAGGAGTAGCACAATGTCCGTGTCCATCGTTGAGAGATGCGGGATAAATAAGAGTATTCTGGTACGAGTAGAGGCTAAAGAGAACCAAGGCACCAACGGCAAAACCCACCTGAGCCATATTTTTGCAGAGTGTGGAGATTCTGGCGATAACTGCCATCGATTTGATAGCCGCGAATTTCGATTTGGGAGATATGCTCCGCTACCATTGCGAGCGAGAGGCCCTGTGTGTTTCCCAACTCAACTATGGGATTGATGGAGGAGAACACCATGTAGTTCTAGGTGGCAAGAACACCCTCAAGTTGTTAGTTTTATCTGCGGACCAACGACGAATTGTCCATGATGTCAATCTCTTGGATTCTCGGTCTAAGCTCAACAACATCAATACCATCAAAACCAGCGACAACAAGATCGCATGTGGGCTCACTTCGGGCTCCATATCCATGCACGGCACTACAAACTCGGGAAAAACATATCTGTTGCAACGGTTGAACGATCACAAAAGATGCATCAATAGTTTGGACTTTCCAGATACCAACCTGCTTCTCTCTGGTTCTCAGGACGGGACTATCAAGCTCTGGGACTTGCGTCAGCCTGGAACTCGAGCATCGGTCACGCTTGTAGCTGGTCCACATTCAGATCCAGTACGTGCTTGTCAACACTCTCCGCATAGTCCGGGTCGCAACAAGTTGACAATTCTCTCTGTTCACGACTCAGGTACTCTTCACAAGTACGACTTGAGAGTTTCCAAACAGCCACAGAGACGCTGGAACTTCCATACGGGTCCGGCGCTCTCATTAAGCATTCATCCAACCGCTGAGTATGTTCTTACAGGCAGTCGAGACCACAAGGTGTGTGTCTGTAGCTACAATGAATCTACTACCGTGCCTGTGGTGACCGTAAACACATCAGGTCCTGTCATGAAAGTACGATGGAGTCCATATGAATCCCAGGGCGACTACAATACTCCGGAGCTCTACCGCTACGACTTTGCATGTTCCTACTTGAATGAGGTACCCACCATTGCAGTGTACAATGTGCGCCGTAAGTACATTCCTCGAGAATTGGTTTCCACTTCTTCTGACAGACCTTTCCAAAACTTTTTATGGGCACAGAACCCAGCCGAAAGACGCATGCTCTGGACTCTTACAAAATCCAATTTATTCATGGCATACGACCTCGACAATTCCCCCAATGTATCGAAGCCACTCCAGGAAATGCTGTCTACTGAAATGGCTTGGAACAAAAACACTGTTCTGTTTGTGCACAGTAACAAGGCCGACTACGAAGGTCCCGACGTCCAGGCATCCCCCATGGTTCATCCGGTAACACTTCCTGTCCATGACAGTTTCCCGCTTCTTGCTGAACGCTACCTCTACAGTGTTCCCGATGGCTTTGACCTAGCTACAGCCTGTGAGTTCAATGCCGACATAGCTGAAAGTGCTGGTAAACTTCGAGATGCTCATACCTGGCGAGTCATAGCTAGCAGTATTGCCAACGATGCACACATGACCGAACCCGAGCCTGTCCAGCATGAATCTGACGACGTAGAATCAGCCGAGTCAGAGCTGACCTTTGGCAATTCGTCACTGACACTGACTACGCACTACGGAGGACTGCTGGGACGTAGTCGAAGTGATATGGGCATACTGAAGAGCACATCGCTGCATAATCTTGTTGACCTAATCCAGCAGCATCGAAACAGCTCATTTTCTCTCTCTGAAAGTCCGGCTAAGCGAGAAAGCTTCAGCAAGAGTATACAACCAGAGAGCTTCAATTCCGAGACCTCTGATCACATGAAACTCCGCAAGCAGTCATCCATGCCAGCTCTTCCCAAAGTTGATAGATTAAATCTTCGCCGTTCATCTTCTGTACGGCCACTTTCTACAGTCGAAGAGTCTCAACTATCAAAGGTGTTGTCTAACCGGCCGTTACAAGAACGGCAGGAACCGTGGCTGCCCAAGCAGTTGGTGACTACTGCGCTTGAATACTACATATCACAGGGAGATCTTGTGGTTGCGTCTGCATTAATGCTTCTATTTTACGACCGTTATAGATTTCTCAAGGGATTCGAACCGTGGACGTGCAAAGAGCTCATTGCGCTGTACGTCGAGACCTTAAACCAGTGGCGGCTTTTCACAGTAGCGCTGGTGGTGCTCAACCTGGCCCCGCCCGATCTCGACGAGCTTCGGTCGTTGAAGGAAACGGACCTTCGTTTCTACTGCTGCTTCTGTCAGAAGGTCATACTCAACGAGAACAAGAACAAACCAAACTTCGGCTACTGGTACTGCGAGCTGTGCTCGAATCAGCAGCCCAATTGCATATACTGCCATGAGCCTTCTCGTGGACTCAATGTGGTGAGGAGTCTCAAGTGTGGCCATCGGGGACACTTTGGGTGCTTGAAACAATGGTTTGTCGAAGAGGGGAACGTCGAGTGTCCTGGTGGATGCGGTGTGCTGATAGAATAGCACTATATCATATTTATAGCCCCGGACGAAATGTGACGAGAGACCAAGCCGTATCGTATTACGTAGATTCCACCTGCTACCAACTCGAAGTCTTCGTCTTGGGACGAGACTGTTAAGTCACGATCACCTATGCGTACAAACACAAGCTCGTCGGTATCTGGAGAAGAAATCATCGACTGGCCACCGCTGGTGTCATCCAATAAGGTGAGAAACTGCGGCATTCGTTTCAAGAAACTGTTATTGTAGAGCTTTGTGAGCGCTTTAAAGTGGTTTCTGAGATATTCTAGTTCAACTTTAGAAAGAAGTTTGCTGTCTGGGTCCAGGGTTAAGTTGATATAATGCAAATTGTGGTCGTCAAGCTTGGCAAGACGTGCTCGAAGGTACATGCGGACCAAAAAATTGAGTCTCTCGATATCTGTTTCTATTATCATCAACTGGAGCTTGAAGTCACCACTGACCAATCCCAGGTCTGCGTTGGAATCACCATACTCATGGCAATCGAGTAAATACTGCTGTTGGTGTTCAATCTGGGTCAACGCTTCTTGCAAAAGTTCGTGTTCGTATGGTAAAACTTCAGGTGCCATTCTTTCATTTATCATTGCCTGAGACAAGCGGGCACTCAATTCTGACTTGACTGGTTTCGAAAACCCCAGTTCGAAGTCCCTAAGAATATCATCGACTTCCATGGTAAATAGAGAAGCGCGCGCTTGCAGATTACAGATGGACCGACATCAGCTCTTGGAACAAAAACGACAGCGTCTTGAGGAATTGCGAAGACGAAAGGTAAAGGAGGAGGATGTTAAACCGCAGAAGAAAGACTTTACGGCACAAAAAGATTGGCTGGCTCCAACAACTGTGAAAAGTGAACTAATTACGATAGACAAAGCGGTCCAGATAGGACCATTGGAGAAGGAAAAGAAGGTAGACGAGACGTTAGAGAGGGTTGCACGAGTCGAAAAAGACGATAAAATTGAAAACGGAAATGACCCAACGATCCCGAATCCGGATGAACCTCAGAATGACTTTATACCTGTGCAGCCGTTCCACGACTGGTCCGGCTTGAATGCTACTTTGCGTGATGCTATGCGTGATCTAGGCAAGTTGAAAATTCCAACGCCTCCAATTGACTATACTCAACCACCTAAGGCTTTCACGAACAACACAAATCAATTGCAAAAGACACACTCACTTACCAATGGTCCTGCGACAGCTTGGGCAAAATCTTCCATCCACAGACTTGTTGCTGTTGCATTTTCTCGTAAAGCGATTGTGTATAGCTTACCTCAAATGGCTCCTGAGTACTTTCTTGAAAGCGAATCGCCAATAACGAAAATAATGTTCGATTCCAGTGCTTCCTCACGGTTAATGGGAGGACTTAAGTCTGGTACTGTGGTTGTGTGGGACTTAGAAAGCGATACTTCTAATTCCATTGCTGTTCTTCCGCTTATTAGATCTCCAACATTCCCAATAGCACCAAGCATAAAGCATCTGCATACATTCTTGCATCACCGCTCACCGATATGTGATCTTGTGCAACTAGACGGTTCCCAATTTGCGTCTGTATCACATGAAGGCGTCGTCAACTACTGGTCTAGTCACATACTAGCAGCTCCCCAGCGAAATTCCCTGCAATTGGACAACTCTGTCCATTTGGCAATTCCATCTGAAGTGCAGCCTGAAAGCGGTATTGATGACTGGGCGATCTTATATGAAAATGGAAGCATAACGTACCATGGTCAAACCCTCGAATCCTCAAACCTCTGCCGCAAAACTGATGCTTTTATTTCCAACAATCGACTAATTGCCTCAGGGTTAGATTGGACGATTCATATTTGGGATTTGAAACTGGGCATGATCATTCATTCCATTGTCACTGATCTTTTGATCTACTCGTTGAGTCAAAGACCTGGGTATGCTAATCAGTTCAGCGCGATCGGAGCTAATACCCGTGGAGACGTTATGCTCCAGATTTGGGACCTTGACCAAACGGAACCAGTAGTCCAGATGCTCGTGAATAAGTATGACAAGCTCCCCAAGCTCCCAACTTTCCAAAATTCTGAGTTGCTGGTTCTTTTCATAACTGATAGGGACATTCTTGTGAGCTATGATGAATTAAGCGTATGGCGTTTATATAATGTCTAATTTACAAAAATTTACTGTAAATGTTCTCCTTCTTCTTGAGTGACAAGTCAGGATTCACGGTTATGCAGTTGTTTGTCGCCAATACCAAGACTTCAAAGAAACATCTGCTCGCTTCACGACGCTTATTAAGGGTCTTGTCATCCTTGAGACCCAATGGTGTAGCGGAGCTCATATCACCTACGATGACTTTGGCAAAGTCCACTTCTTCATTATGCTCAAATGTCTCTCTCAATTGACTGGCGATCTGTACAGTCGACTTGGCTGCCTTGTTCAAAGCTTCAGGATTAATGTCAATCTCAGGGATTGATATGTCCAAGTCAAGATTACCAAACTCGAAATTGGGTTCTTCCTCTTGTTCTTTGTTCTGCTGCTCTTGTTGTGCAAGTTCTTCGCAAACTTCTTGTAGTTGCGAATCTAAATCAAAACGCCGGCGTTTGTTTGAAGAAAGTTCATGGATCAACTTGAGCTTGTCCCGTTCTGACAAGTGGAAGTCAAATGATCGAACTGTGACGTCACGCAATTGCAATTGCAGCAATCTCTTCAATTCGTGAATGGACAAACCCTGCTCTAATTCCTCCTGAGAATCAATAACAAGCTTTCTTTTGAGTTTACGTTGTGCTCTGGTGCTTCTTGGAGGTGCGGGTGGTGCTTTTTCTACGACGGGATCGGCTTCTGGCTCAAATGTTTCTAATGGCTCCCCGAAGTCGAAGTTCATGTCGTCACCCAAATCCAAGAGCGACATATCAGCACCCTTATCACCAACTTGCGCGTTTCTTCCTACTTCGATTGACTGGTCGAGGTCTAAGTCGAGGTCCAAGTCAATATCTTCGTTGGTCGGTTGTGATTCAGCATTTCTTCCGTATTCGATGGACGTGTCCATGCTTTCATCGGGAAATGCCAGGTTGAGGTTATGGAAGAGCGTTGTGGGAACATTGTCGTCCAAACGTAACTCTTCTTGGTACAATAAATTGAGATCTGTAACTTGATCCTGGAGAGTTATGGAGGCTATATTGGATATGATCTGGTTCTGGGGTGCGGCAGTCACTTGGGCGGCGTCAGAAGACACACCAGTGGCATAACGGAACGAGTTTTTGAGCTTAAACAAGATTTCATTAACATCATCAAGTAAGTATTTTGTCTTTCTGGAGTATATCCGTACAATTCCAAGAAGCAACTGGCCAGATAATCGAAGATTGATGGTTCCAGGAGTTTCATTGTGTGTAATTAATGACGAAGAACGGACAATGTTTGCAGATAGAAGCTGATGTTTCGTGAGTTTTTTATCATAGTTAGCAGCTAGCCATACAGGAGCTAATGGACTTTGCCGAGAAACCAAGTCCGTCATATCCTAAGCAAGCAATAAATGTTCGCAAAAAATGAAAGCTCGGTGAGATTGGTATCTGTTTATATGTCTATGTTACCGCGTCGCGTACATAAAATGTGTGAGCTGCGATCTACATCCGTCCACCAGCCGGTTCCGTATTCTTAATGAACTTGGAAGAGAAACTACGCCAGTCATTGAACGATGTTTTGTGTGCATCTGGATATATCTTCGAGATCATAGGCAACAACCGCAAGCAAAGTAACCTTATTACCGGAAGAAATAACCAGTTAATCACACCAGCGGTTACCAGTTCGTTGGCACGGAGTCTTGCTAAGTTTGATGAAGTACTTGATGATACGATTTCAAAGTTCAATGACACACGGTGGTGTGTTGAGCAGATTGTAGAGAATAAGCAGCGGCAACAAGAACTCAAAGAAAAAGAAAAGGAAGAAAAGAGACGACTAGATGATGAGAAAAGGAAAGACGATGAACGGAAACAAGAGGAAGAGCGTCTCAATCAGGAGAAGCAAAGACAAGAGGAGCAACGCAAACAATTGGCAAACCAGAAGAATACTGGCACAGAAAGCCAGGGAGTTTCACCGGTATTTGACTTCAACTTTAATGAGCTCCCAGAAGAATCTAACGCAAAGACTAGTGACATTCCCGACCCAGCAGACATTCTCCTGTCGATCCAGTACTCAGAGGGATCCAAAAAGGACGATATGGAGCTCGACATGAACAATATTTTGGGCAATGACGAGCTGCTTCTCGGCGGACTAAACATGGATTTGTTAGATCCAGGACTCAACAACACACAGCAAGACGCTAATGATGATGACTTTGATGTGGACAGTTTCTTGAACCAATTTGGCAGCGGAGCATGATAAGAGGGATTAGCTAAACTGAGAAAGTGAGAAAGCTAAATTTCATTCAATTGGCATAAGTAAAGTTGACTCGGGCTGACTCCTGGTCTATACTACTGACTACGGATAAAACCAGGACTAATTTGAGTTAGACCATACGGTGTTCTTTATTGTCGGTAGTTCTATGCTGTCAAGTTGCAAATATTTTGTGACGACTTTCCTGCACTTACAAAAAACCAAAGAGTTTTAAAGACGCAATGACCAATAAAAGAGACTCACGCACAGTACTTCACGTATGACCCCTTTCCCTCCTTTGTGGCTTCCTTTCTGATGATGTCGTCCTGGCGGTGTCATTTCCTGCATGTGGCCCGTCCAATCACAGACTTCGCACTCTCGGAAACGTGAATTTTCATTTCGACATATACCACCATGTTGAGACAAACCTTCCGTCAAGTGGCTAGACAGTCCTCAAACATCGTCAGAAGAAACTATGCCACCGAAACCGGCAGTTCTGACGCTTTGAAGTTGTCATTGGCTTTGCCTCACCAAACCTTGTACTCAGACTCCGAGGTTCAACAAGTCAACCTTCCATCCATCTACGGAGACATGGGTATCTTGGCTAACCACATTCCTACCGTTGAGCAATTGAGACCTGGATTATTGGAGATCATTTCCAAGGGCGGAGAGACCGAGCAATACTTTGTCAGTGGGGGATTCGCTACCGTCCAACCGGGCAACAAGTTGACTGTCAGTGCCATTGAGGCATTCAAACCAGACCAATTCGACGCTCTGGCCGTGAAGCAGTTGATTGCTGACGCACAAAAGAGAGCTGGATCATCGGACGAGGTGGTAGTTGCCGAGGCTAACATCGAGCTTGAGGTGTTGGAGGCATTGCAGGGTGTAGCAAAGTAGCATAATACAAGATAGGACGAGATGGTGTAGAAATTATGGAGAGATAAAGGAAGAATGTTGCAAGAAATGTAACTTATTGCTGAAAGTATTGCTTATAGGGTGTTGCTTAGGGTGTTGTCGTGGTGAGACGGTACAATTTTAGCAACAAAAATAGAACAGAAATTATATGCAAATAGATATAAAGCAACATACAGAAGTCTTCAACAACCATTCGGCATTGGTCAGAAGCTTATAATTGTACTTTTGGTAATACTACGGTAAATACAATCTCTGCCCCAAAAACTTTTCACTACCATCCTACTCGAAAATCATATAAATTCCTGCTACACTACAGCAGCTGCAACTCCGCCACGTCACAATTCTCGAGCTTTGTCATACTCTCCTCTCCCTACCGAATCACCCCGGTTGTTCTTACATTCGGTACGTTACTCGGATGCGATCTCTCCAGATTCGGTACCCGGACTTCTCAATTGTGGGGTTATATAAGTGGCCTAATTTCAATCTGCACCAAAATGACGCCCAACCCATCTTTGGTGCTTAACAAGGTTGATGACATCTCGTTCGAGACGCTCGAGGCACCTACGCTTCTGGCACCACACGAAGTAATGGTGGAAGTGAAGAAAACAGGTATCTGTGGAAGTGACATCCACTACTATGCCCATGGAAAAATCGGTGACTTTGTGTTGACTGAGCCCATGGTCTTGGGACATGAATCTGCTGGTGTGGTTACTGCTGTTGGTCTGGATGTGAAGTCTTTGAAGGTGGGCGATAGAGTAGCAATTGAGCCCGGAGTGCCCTCTCGGTTGTCCGACGAATACAAGAGCGGACAGTACCAATTGTGTCCGCATATGGTTTTCGCTGCGACTCCTAATGCCAAGAACGGGTCGCCTAGTCCTCCAGGAACACTCTGTAAGTACTACAAGTCGCCAGAGGACTTCCTTGTCAAGTTGCCCGACTGTGTTTCGTTGGAGTTGGGTGCGATGGTCGAGCCGCTCAGTGTGGGAGTTCATGGTTGCAGACAAGCAGGAGTCAAGTTTGGAGATGTTGTGGTGGTCTTTGGCGCTGGTCCAGTGGGTCTTTTAACCGCTGCAGTAGCTACAAAGTTCGGAGCAACAAAGGTAATGGTCGTGGACATCATCGACGACAAATTGAAGATGGCCCTGGAAATCGGTGTTGCTACTCACACTTTCAATTCTAAGACTAGCGGCGGGGCTGATGAGCTCATTGAGAAGCTTGGAGAACGCCCAAATGTTGTAATTGAATGTACTGGTGCCGAAGTTTGCATCAACTTGGGTATCGAAATTTTGAGACTGGGTGGTCACTATTGCCAAGTGGGAAATGCTACGAGACCAGTGAGCTTCCCTATTGTCGCCTTCTCCTCCAGAGAGTTGACACTCCACGGATCGTTCCGTTACGGCTACAATGACTATCGCACCGGAGTGTCGATCTTGGAGAGTAACTACCGCAACGGTGCTAAAAATGCACCCATTGACTTTGAGAAGTTGATCACCCACAGGTACAAGTTTTCTGATGCAAAGAAAGCATATGACTACATTCGTGACGGAAATGTGGCCGTTAAAGTTATTATAGATGGACCTGAATAGTAATATTCTTTTGCACCCAATATACGCGTTCCTGTGTACAGTGCGCCTGAAAAATCTCAATCGATTTTCCACCACCACTACCAGACCATGTCGAAAGAGGCCTTCAAGCATCTTCCGCAGAAGCTCCACAACTTTTTCGTGCGGTATCCGCCCCGTCCGTTTGCACAATACACCTCTGCTCCATCCACATTAGACGATGCTACCATGAATCCTTTCCTACCAAACAAAAACCCCGAAACCGGCAAATGGCATGGACCCAAATATTCATTGAGGCGGTCCGCTGATCTCTACAAGATGGCATACAAGTTTGGCATTGCCGACTTGCTTCCCCCTATTCCCCACAAACGGTTCTACGCTGATAAGTACGAGAACAAGAACTGGATGAGAGGTGTGCTCATGCAGAAGAAACATAAATGGGAACGGCAGTTGCCTGAAAAGCTTGCCCAGCGTGCTGAGGCGATCAATAACATGGATGACATCATTGCTGAAGTCCGTCCTACTTATAAAAAGCAGTTGAAGAAACAGGAGGAGAAGAAGAGAACGTGGTGGTAATGTAAATAGTGAGGGAAGAGTAGAAGAATGAAATGTAGAGAAAAGATGAATACAAGAAGAAAAATAACAGGAGGCGAAAATAAATAGTGGCATTGGAATTCTAATGAAGCATGTAAGGCATCTCTCAGTTCATAAATGCCTTTGGTATTACACTTTCATCAGCTATCATTGCACTCTGATCAACTACCATTACACTCTCATAACTCTTTGTTTATTATCATTATCAAACTCCTCTCTAGTCCTACATGCTCATAAATTACGTCTGCGGCCCCGGTTGGCTGCTTTGAACGGCCTTCTGGGCTCGTCCACATCTTTGTTTCCCGGTCCAGCACCCTGTCCTTTGATCTTCACCTGGCTCTTGCTCAATACACTTTCGATGTTCAAATCGTCTGGCAAGATGATCTGTCGTATCTGGTTACCCCGAATGTTCATATACTGGAGAAGCTGTGGATCTTGATGAGGCTGGACCAACTTGACGTTTTTCAACGAAAGATTCATGGACGGTGTGCATGAGAGAAGTGTTCCGCTAACACTGGTTTGGTTTTTGAGCTCAACCGTGACCGGCTGGCTTGTGGAAGTAGGCATGTTCATCAAAAAACGCACCAATTTCATAGTGCTTGACAGTAGTTGAAGATGAAGATGAGTCCAGTTACATAATCGTGTGCGCGCCAAAGTGGTGATAGTTTCGATTTGTCGTTGTACAGGTATACGTAAGCATTACATTCACGTACACTGCACTATGGCTTATTCTATAGCTGATAATGTGCGCAACATTCCCCCGGTGACACGGTTCTTCACTATCAGCTCTATTATATGCTGTTTGGTCATTGCATTGGGAGGAGATGTGGACCTCATTCTTTTGAACAACGATAAGATCCACCAAATATGGACACAGTTGCGGTATGCTGTAGGAACTGGCGACATACGACAGATCTTGAGCCTGCTTTTCTGGACGGTTTTGCAGGGCCATAGATTTTTGACCACTTTTCTTACCCCTTCAGGTATGCTTATTGGCAGCCGGTACCTGGCACTTTTGGATATATACGGCTTCTATACGTTTGCCTGTCACCTCGAGTCGAGCGTGGGCAAGTTCAAGGGCAACTTTCCCGACTGTTTATGGTTCACCCTACTCACAGGAACCATTATCGTCATCACTACCTTTGTGGTGGACATTGTGTTTCCCTGGCATTTCCCCTTGCACCACCTGATGATGCTTTCGTGTGTCACCTACTTGTGGTCCCGGTACCTGAAGAACGCTACCATTAACTTCATTGGACTTGTGCCCATCAAGGGCTTCTTCTTACCGTTCTTCAATTTGTTCCTCAAGCTCTTGCTCGAGGGCGAGCAGCTGGTGGTCAACTGCATCATCGGCATGGTTGGCGGCTACTTGTACCAGTGCATCCAGTCGGACACTTTGCCCATCTACAATCTTATGCCCGGGTCCTATGCCAGATTCACAGCCGGCTCTCGTGGCGGCCACCGGGTTGGCATGCAGTTTGGAGAGCCCGCCACCATGGGAGGGTACCAGGCGGACTATATTGAGGACTCTATCTTCGACAAGGGTTACTTGAAGGCGCCCAGATGGCTCTACAGTCTACTCAAGTACCCATACAACAACACCAAGTCGTCCACTGCATTTTTCCCACCGGAAAGACCGCTTAGTGCACAGCGCAAGACGCCCACCAGAAACACCAACACTTTTGCAGGCGAAGGACTCGTTTTTCGTGGAAAGGGCCACCGCTTGGGCAGCTAACCTGACAGCCAGATAGATGTGTACTGTATATAGTTGACATGCGGGTACCTGGTATCTCCGCCAAAGTTTATCGTAATTATGGTTGAACTAGACGGTGTTCCTGCTGCCGAGGATGGACGGGAGTTGCGCCAGGGGAGTTCTAGCGCTGTGCAGTCACCCAGTGTGCGTTCAGCTTCTCATACGAGGCTCAACAAGTACCGTTCCCGACCACATCTTCGCAAGAGACAATCTCTTCAATCCAACAAGAAACTTGTGTATTCTGTAGACGATGCCATCAACGACTCGGAAGAAGAAGAGTCGGAGGCCTTGGCCAAAGCTGACCGTGAGTATTTGGAAGGGTACAGCGACGCATTACGGTCATTCTATTTAAAGAAACGTGGGTACCAGCCGCTGCATTCAGGCTACTTTCCGCCGGTCAATGAAGGGACCAGCGAGGAATTGGCGGCTGAAGGACCTATTAGGTCAGTTTCCGAGACCCGTGGAAGGCTGGTCAGGTCGCCGGAAGAAGTACAGTCGGATGTGCCCAACAAGTTGAGATCCGCCGAACAGGACTTAGCCATTCTTGACTCAGTTGCTCGAGACAACGACGCAATCAACGACGACACCGGCATAACGTACGAGGACGAAGATGCAGAGTCGGTTTCGTCCCATTCTTCAGGCCAATCGTCTTCCACTATGGGCTCGCTCGATCTCAAAAAGCGTCAAGATGCCATCAACTCCACACATCCGTTCGGTATCAAGATCTGGAAACCCTCCTTGTACAAGAAGAAGCGGTCTGTTGCCACCAGAGCCGAAGAGGACATCCACCAGCCACACAAACCGGTGGTCAACTGGGGAGTGCACTTAACCAATCTTATATGGTCGTTGACGTTCGGGTTGTTCTTGTACTTACTATGCATTTTGGGAGGGCTCGTTGTGTTCTTGCTCTCGTTCTTCGCTATCCACAAACATCTGCGTGGCTACGTCAAGCTACTTTTCAGTTTGGGCCGCTACTTGTTGTGGCCGTTCGGCAAGTTCGTGTTGCTCAACAAGGACAAAAACTACATCGACGAGGACGAGTTGGACGGAAGATCCATTTCCGAATTTCACCGCTGGCGTGAACAGGAAGAGGGCCGTCTTTTCTTTGCTCCGCCTAGACGGTTGACCAACTCTCACGAAAGACGTCCGCTTCTCAAAGACCACAAGGGAAGACCCATCGGCGACGCATACTCGTCTTTGGAGGGCCCGTCTACTTCTGCACATGAAGGAGCAGTGCACCCTGAAAACGATACTGAAGACGTTGACGACGGAAGAGGAGACCTTGATATCAAGGTGCGGTTCTTCGGCCGTGGTAGCTGGTCCTCTGGCCGTCTTGTGTTCTACCTCTTCTTTTACGGAATCTTGCAGCCTGCAATATGGATCATTGGCTGTCTCTGTTGGCTCTTGGTGTTCACCATTCCCATGTTTAATGTGGCTGGTATCTTGTGTGACCATTTGAGACGTCATCCACTTGCACTCCACTTCGAGTCTGAACAAGAATACTACCGCAAGTTCAACACAGATGCAACCAAAAAGGGTCGTCAGCTGATTATTTTGAGCACATACAGGTGCTGTGGCTTCCATTACTACAAATTCACCATTGACGGTACCAACGTGTTCTTCATTAACTTAATAGCTTTGGTGGTGTTCGTCATAGTCGACTACTTTGTACTATACGAGCAACTTAAGTGGGAATCCTGGCTAACGGATCCCAAAGTGGTGTTCGTGATGTGTTTGCTTGCCATCATTCCTTTGGCGTACTTCATTGGCCAGGCTGTTGCGTCCATCTCTGCCCAATCATCCATGGGAGTTGGTGCGGTTATCAATGCATTTTTCTCCACCGTGGTCGAGATCTTCTTGTACTGTGTGGCTCTCAACCAAGAGAAGGGAAAGCTCGTGGAAGGTTCGATGATTGGCTCTATCTTGGGTGGTGTTTTACTTCTTCCGGGTCTCTCTATGTGTGGTGGTGCCTTGAAACGGAAAACTCAAAGATATAATCCACGGTCTGCTGGTGTGTCTTCCACTATGTTGCTTTATGCGATGGTGATAATGTTTGCACCGTCGTTGTTTTACCAGATCTACGGAGCCTACGAGATTCGTTGCAAATCATGCAATGTTGCTGCGTATGAGGATGACTGCACCAAATGTCGCTTCATTCAGCCATCGTTTTCACTTGACAAGCTCTACTACGACGTTATCAAGCCTTTTTCCGTAATTGTTGCGGTTGCATTATTCTTAGCATATGTGTGTGGATTGTTCTTCACTTTAAGAACACATGCGTCTCTCATCTGGGCCACCAACTCGCACGAACAGCAAGCCGCCAACAAGCGGGACGAGGGTTATTTCAGGACTCCCAGTGTTGTCAGTCTCAATAATCCAATCAAAGGCAAGAACAGGCTTGTTGAAACACCATCGTTAGTGCAATTCCCCACTTCAACCCGCAATAAGTCGAATATTACCTCTCCACAGGTGGAAATGGCACGCAAAAAACATGTGCAGCCTGCAAATATCAACAAGGAAGTTGACAAGGAAGACGAAGAGGGTGGTGGACATGATGCACCCAATTGGTCCAGAAATAAGTCCACCGTGATCTTATTAGGCGCAACGTTGTTGTATGCTGTCATTGCTGAGATTCTAGTGGACACTGTGGATGCTGTTTTGGCGGACTTCCCTATCGACTCCAAGTTTCTTGGTCTTACTGTTTTTGCATTAGTCCCAAACACTACAGAATTTCTCAATGCCATTTCCTTTGCAATTGGTGGTAATGTTGCACTCTCCATGGAAATTGGTAGTGCTTACGCTTTGCAAGTGGTTTTAATTCAAATACCTAGTTTGGTCGTCTTCTCTGTCTACCGAGGATTTGACGACGTCAACCAAATTTTCTCGTTGGTGTTCCCACGGTGGGACATTATTGCAACCTTGATTTCGATTTACCTCTTCACATACATTTATGCTGAAGGCAAGTCCAACTACTTCAAAGGCGTCATATTGATGTTGATCTACGTGGTTGTTATGATAGGGTTCTGGTTCAACGGCAAAATCGAAGCTTTAGATGATGGGTACACGGGTGGTCCTCAGTCGCTTTATTAACTAATTAACAAGATATACTCTTCCTTCGTAAGGACCCAATGTATTTTCATCAAGTTCATCAACATTGCTGCAGATAAGTTTAAGGTTACCGGCAGGTTTTTCGAATGGCACATTTTCAGTGGAGAAGTTGGTAACGACAAGCGCCTTCTGAGAGCCTTTTTCCTTGTAGAAAGTAAACGTTTGTTTGTTTTCAACATCCTCAACCTTCAATGATCCGTAGATGAAAAGATCCTTGTACTCCTTTCTGAATTCCAAGACCTTTTTCCAGAACGAGAACAATGAGTTGGGGTCATTGACCTGAGATGCAACATTGACCTCCTTGTAATTGTCATGAACTCTGGTCCATGGCTTTCCAGTAGTAAATCCAGCATTGGCAGAATTGTCCCATTGGACTGGCGATCTAGCATGGTCTCTTGCAACCAAGCGAATGGCCTTCATTAACTGGGACATCTTAGCCTGATCGTTGCCAAATTTCAGTATGTGCAGCTTGTAGTAGTTGATAGTATTGATATCAAGGTACTCAGATATGTCCCAATCTTCGGGCAAGTTTGTCATACCAATTTCCTGGCCCTGGTAGATGAAAAGGGTTCCGGTCATGGCAGCCTGAAGAAGAGCCAATAGCTTTCCGGACTTGAATCTGTACTTTGGAGAGTCGTTTCCAAATCTAGTAATGCTTCTTGCCTGATCGTGGTTTTCGGTAAACACAGTTGACCAAGCATCTGTTCCTTCGATAAACTCACTCTGGGAAATGAATGCCTTCTTGAAGTCCGGAAGCGTGAAGCCTCTTTGGTCAAATCTGTCGGCTGGATTTGAACCACACTCCACAACATCGAACAAAAACATCATGTTCATCTCTTTCTCTTTAGCACTCACATACTTGAGGGAATCTTCACGAGGAGAGTGCCCAACTTCTCCAACAGTCATAACGTCGTACTTTGAGGTAACCTTCTCGAACATTTCCTTATGGAACTCGTGAATACGAGGACCGTTCTGGTGGTAGATTTTGCATGGTTGGTATTCCCTGTCTGGGATGATAATAGGAGCATCTGGGAAGTCTAGCTTCTTTGAGTACATACCGGCTGTGTCAATTCTGAAGCCATCGACTCCACGATCGTACCAGAATTGCAATGCAGATTTGTAGATTGCTTGTCTACATTCTTCGTTTTCCCAATTCAAATCGGGTTGGGAAATGGCAAAGAGATGCAAGTAGTACTCTTGAGTGTGCTCATCCCATTCCCAGGTACTACCTGAGAAGTAGGAGCCCCAATTGTTTGGTGGTTGTCTGTTTCCATCTTTGTCGTACTTTGGCTTCTTCCAGATGTACCAGTCACGCTTGGGATTGTCTTTGGAAGAACGAGACTCCTTGAACCATTCGTGCTCAGAAGAAGTATGGTTAATCACCAAGTCCAAGATCAATTTCATTCCGCGATCATGAGCACCTTTGATCAAGGCGTCCATGTCTTTCATAGTACCGTACTTGGGGTAAACGTCCTCGTAGTTGGAGATGTCGTATCCCATATCATCCTGGGGAGAATCATACATTGGAGAAAGCCAGATCACATCGATTCCAAGAGATTTCACATAGTCCAACTCCGAGATGATACCAGGGATGTCTCCAACTCCATCACCGTTGGAGTCCTTGTAAGAAGCAGGCCAGATTTGGTAGATGGTGGCGTCTTTCCACCACTTGTAAGTAATTGTCATTTTGATGGCTGTAGCAAGAGCTGGAGGTGAAATATATACTTCAGTTATGTGGGGGATTATTCCGAATTGTGGGGTAATTGCGCCGTCTTTTTTGCGAGATGGCACCTTGATATTCCGAATTAAGTTTCAAAAGGGGATAGAATTAGTAATGGGTGCAGTCTAGGTTGCAACGCGGCTGGTATACGGCTGGTATACCTAGTCATTGTTGTGGAAGTAGAACATTCAATATGAGAGACATTGTACGATTTGTTACATAATAGAGTATAATCAGTCTTGTATGATGAAACTCGTTTTTAAATGCATACAACGATCGTATATTCAATTGTTTTGTCACCTAGTTAATTCATGCATCGATTGTAGAACGTCCGGGAATAATTGATGAACCCCATACTTCTTACTTACAATTGATCACCATAAGCGCCAAGAATTCAAGCGGTCAAAATTCCAGCTCAAAATGGGCCGACACTTCTGACAAAGATCTTGGTGAATCTAGCCACGTTCTGAATAATACATACTATTTTTTGCAGCTGTGTTCGTATATACGCTTCTGGAACCGCATACTCACCCCGCAAAACGGCCTGCAGGTGCACTTCGGAGTTCTTGCCAAACTCGTCACACAATTGAAAATACTGGCGATGTCAGGTTATGAGAGTCTGTGGAAAGTTACGTTGAACCCACAAGTAAACAACCTGCTGAGCCGTTCTAAGAATCGATCCAAGTCATGGCTGGACCAACATATGGAATCCAAACATTTAATAACCCAGAAAAGAAAGAGATCGGTGGATTCGTACACAACGTTCAAGTTCTTAAGAGCTTGTGACAACTGTCGAGCTCGTAAGATCAAATGTGTTATGCGCCAAAATGTATGTGAATACTGTCGATCACACAACATCAATTGTTCGTTTGAAAATCGTATCAAGGACGATAGAAAATCTGAAGAAACACTGTCGTTTTCTCTGCAAGATAGAACTCCATCAGAAGGACTGCCGCCAGATGCTGAAACTTTCAGTAAGCAAAATATTTATCAACATAGGCCACGAGCAACAACTATGCCCGATATTGAAAATATGCTTAGCGATGTGCTGGACATGCACTTGGGAAGCTTGGACAAATCCGGACGAGAAATTGAGTACGTTGTTCTGCTCTATCGACAGTATGTGGAGCCTTTCTCTCCATTCGTACATGTTGAGTCCTTCTACCATACACGAGATACTTTCCACTTGAACTGTATTAAGTTAGCTGCAACCTATTCACTCATACCTTGCAATGAGGCATTCGATGTCAACCTGATGTTGCAAGAAGTGCACAATAGAATGAAGTACATCTCCGAATGGGGCATTGGTCACTTGGAATGCTTTTTCCTCCTCCCATCATTGATAAACATATCGTCAGAGGTCATAGAGCGGGCCCTTGATCGTTTTCTCATGCTCTATAATGCCAACTCGAAATCGATTCCTATAAATTTGGTCGTCGGCGCTATGAGCGTAGACGCTTGGAATTCGGTCTTGAACTCCTCGAAGTTAAAGCTTCCACCGCACTTGTTTCACTACTTTGAGCGATTCCTACGATATGCTGATAATTCTATTCTTCACTATCATATTATTGAATTGAACCACCTCATGTCTCAGTACCTTAATCTCACCGAAAATCCTCTGACTGACTACAATGCTACTCGCCAGCGACTACTCCAGCTCGAGTATGATATATTGCTTCTACCAGCCAAGCTACCCAAACAATTTTTGGTTGTGAAAGACAGGCTTACATCTTCTCGCGAGGCTATGATATACCATATTTTGCATAATGTGCTTCTAACTTCTATCTATACCAAGGCGGTGACGTCCAAAATGTATGGAAAAATGCAATCGATATACGCCATTGCAGGACTATACCACTTTTTGTGCGGTTTGATACGAAGCACTTTGGAAGTGGGCGAAGAAAAAGCAGGACCTTGGGCCCTAGTTTCCGACTGCATGGTCCACTCTCTAAAATGTGGGTTGTCGTTGTTGGATGCAATGGACTTTGAGGACTTGGTTCTCGTTATGGCAAACTTTAAAATGCGGTCCAACGTTCGTTTTCCTGCTCTTCAGGAAAAGCTTGCGAATGAAGTATACTCGCTCCGCGAACAGTATACCGACTACCAAGACTACGATCGAGTGGACGGCTCGCTTATCTTCTGGGTGTTCCGAGACGTCCGCAGTATGACCTTGGCAGCATATTTGGGTAAGAACGGCTAATTTGGGTGGAAGACCAGGTACTTGATGTTCTCACGGTCAACATCCCTCCAAAGCATCAACTTCCGCTTGAGGTTTATGCTGTCTAGTTCGGGTAATTTGGCTCCAATGCACAGTTTGAGCTCATTGTATAGCACTTCGTAGGCAAGAGGCGAAAAGTGAATGCCATCGGGAAACAACATTTTGGTGGATGTCTCGTTGTTGATGATTTCTTCCTTGGTCCACTTACCAAAGGCGAGATGGGCACTCCATAAGTCAATAAAAGGCACTTCAAACTTCTTGGCTACCTCTTCTACTGCTTTTGAGTACTTGTAGTTTTTCTCTGAACTTGCAATAGGCAGCTGCTCGAGCTCCACTTCTTTTCTTACAATCTGATCGTGGAGTGTAGGGCCTACCAATATCAATTTTATGCCCTTATCAAGCACCATTTTGGCCATTGATTCCATGTTCGAGCGATACTGCTCCAAACTAACAGCTTGTATCGTGCTCAAGGCGTCGTTTGTGCCAATAAAGATCACCACCAATTTTACTGCGGACTTACCAGGAACATGTTCGGCTTCCAAGACCTCAGGAAGAACATGGATAAGGTAATTGGAGTTGTAGCCACTAACACCCCGGTTTACAACGTCTAATTTCTGTGCGTAATCTATGTTAGAATAGTCAATAAAGCAAAAATAATATACCTACCACTTGCAAGTTGCAGACCAAAGCCAAACCCCTGGCTTGAGTTGAACGAGAACTCGGTCAAAGAGTCTCCAAACAACACGATTTTGTCGTAGTGCAACATTTGCAGCCGTTACTAACGTCCGGGTGCAGTTGTTCCGGTGACTCAAGATCTTGCCTGCATACACACCAAAAGATATCAGCAACTTATAAACCTAAAAGCAGTTGTGCGGGTCAATTGATAGTCAAAGCGAACCTCACGAGTCCCGAAATCGAATTCTAGCTCCACATTATCCACAGGTGGTCTTGGCACGTTTTCTTCCTGCAGATCGTCCTCCCCCACAATTCAAGCCTGTGAAATTTTTACTTCACCATGGAACAGTCGTCGTACATTATTGTTGTCAAATTGGGTACTTCGTCCATTGTGGACGAGGTAACCATGGAGCCCAGGCTCGCAAACCTCTCTCGTATAGTAGAGACTCTCGTCAAGCTTCGGAGACAAGGTCATCGCATTATCATAGTGTCTTCTGGAGCAATTGCAATCGGTATGAAGACGATGGGGATTTCGTCCAAACCAGCCAAGCTCCCTGAGGTGCAGGCTTTGGCCTCAATTGGTCAGTCCAGGCTCATAGGGTTGTTTGACACTCTTTTCCGCCAGTTTGACCAGAGAATAGCCCAGATCTTGTTCACCAGAAACGACATTCTGGACTTCAACCAGTACAAGAACGCCATAAATACGCTCCAGCAGCTCATGCTGATCGGCGTGATACCCATTGTGAACGAAAACGATACGTTATCGGTGTCGGAAATCAAGTTTGGTGACAATGATACCCTCTCGGCCATCACCGCTGGAATGGTACATGCCGACTACCTTTTCCTTATGACTGACGTGCCCTGTTTGTACACAGACAACCCCAGAAGCAACCCGGACGCCCAGGCGGTGCTCCTTGTTGAAAAAATGGAGGACTTGAACATCAAGGCTGACTCGAAGACCGGTCCCGGGTCCAAGGTAGGAACTGGTGGAATGACGACAAAGTTGATAGCTGCTGAGCTTGCTACGAATGTCGGCGTCCACACCATTATCACGCTTTCGACACAGCCCAACTATATTCTTGACATAGTCAACAATATCGTGGAAATGGACAAGCTCAAGCTCACGGCCGACGAGCAGACGAAGTTTGTTGACGATTCCATCAAAGACGGAAGGCTTCCACTCCACACCCGGTTCCTCGGGCTTCCAAGACAGACCAAGATCATTTCTGACAAGCGGTTTTGGCTCTTGCATGGAAACAAAACCAACGGTGCAGTTATCATCGACCAAGGCTGTCTTGATGCTCTCACTCGGAAAGACCGTGCTGGTTTGCTTCCAGTAGGAATTGTTGCAGTTGAAGGCAGTTTCCACGACAGCGAGAATGTCTCTTTAAAGGTTGTTCCAGACAAAGACTCAGATCCTTCGGACGCCTTGCTTGTAGGAAATTGCAGAGTCAACTACAGTTCGATTGAAATCGAGCTTATAAAAGGGAGACAAAGTGACGAAATTGAGTCTGTGCTAGGCTTTGCTGACAGTGAGTACGTGGCACACCGAGACAATATCGCTTTTCCCCCACTTCCTCCTTCTACAGATTCCTTAGCGTAGTATTACATACACCCTATTTATTGTGCGCACTGATCTCATTGACCTAATCTTTCACCACTACTATCCGCATATGCATTGCTGCGTACACATGGTTTCATGACGACTATCAGTATACCCGAAGGCGCTGGAGCAGTGCAGTTTCACCTACAGTCTGTAGTTAGTGAGAAATCCCTCGAGGACGGAGAATATTTGACGGAAGTGGCAGCACACAACTCCAACTTGTATGTGGGGACTTCACTAGGCAATGTCCTACACTACGTACAGTTTGAGGATTCGCCGGTGTACATCCTCTTGTCTCGTATATCGGCATCCTCGACACAAAAACCGGTCCACAAGATAGTTTTACTCGAACTTATCGAGCGAGTGCTCATTCTTTGCGGCAATGTTGCCAGCGTTTATTCCTTGCTGGATCTCTCTGCGTGCAAATTGGGCAAGCTCAAGGATGTGCGGACCATATCGTTGCTTTCGTACAAGGAAGAGCTCAAAAAAGCGGCCAATACATCGCAAAAGGCACTTGTTGTTGGTTTTAACAAGGTCCGTATAATCCAGATCAGTCGAGACCTGATCAAACTCGTCAAGGACGTCAACTACAACGATGCTTTAAGTGGTGTGTCATGCTCGGCTACATCGTCCATCGCTTACAGCAATCTTGTTGTGGTTTCCAATAAGTCTACCTACGACCTCATAGACTTGAAAGAGACGAAAATGATCAGCCTCTTCAATTATAAAAGTACAGACGACGCTGATGTGGTGCCACATTGTGTGCCTTTCACATCTGATACTGGCCGTGAAGAGTTCCTTTTAACTATTCACGCCGACCCCGCAACGTCCATTGCCATGTTCGTCAACAGCGAAGGTGATGTGACCCGAGGAACACTTTCGTGGATCGAGCTAGGCTATCCGCAGAGTATTGCTGTTCAGTGGCCGTACGTGTTTGCTATAATGAAAGACTCGGAATTGGTGGTTTCTTCTTTGGAATCTATCGACCACAAGACACAAATGAAACTCGACGAACTGCAACTACTCCAATTGACACAACTGGTTACATTGAAAGATAGCATAGCTTCCGAATACTTAACCACAATTGACGCTGGCACTACTGAAGTTTCTAAAGTCGAGATTAGTGCTCGTTCCAATGTTCTACTTGTCAAATCCAATGAAGTGCTCGCCATCCACAACTCAAATGACGTTTCAGTGTACGCTTCTGAATTTTCACAACTCATGCAAGAGCCTCTGAACTCTCAGGAAGACCTTCAGAAGCTTGTTGAGCGAGCCAAGATGAATCTCGAATCGGCTGGCGATACCTCAAATGCATTTTTATTCCATCTCCTTGCATACAGCTACATTATTCTCCAAGACATAGTTGGTCTCCTTCAGCTTATTAATAACGATTTCATGCACAAGTCACTATTAGATCCCAAGTTCTTCATCTACATCTACAAGCATTTATTCGAAGAAGTAAATTTCAACGGACTCCAAATCTACCTAGTGCTCAAAGAAGCAATCGACAAAACAGAAGAAGGATCACTTAAGAGAGATATCATAAATGAATACTTGCTACTTGCCCATCTGCATTACATGAAGCAAGAGTCGGCCACAATGAGCGATAGCACCAAGGCAAATGCATGTCTAGTACGCACATTGATATACAAGGCTGTCCATACCACCAGCAAATCAACTATACAGTTTTCACAAGGCAATGATGTTCACGGATGGACAAAGCTCCTGGATGCGAATAACGAAATCTTAGCAGTTTTACGTCAGGGATCGAGCTTCTTGGCACGCATCGAGATCCTCAAAAACCTCGCTCATCAAGAACAAGACATTGCTTCAAAGCAATCATATGCTGTTGAAAGTAGTGACTATTCTATTAAGTTGTTGGCAAAAGAAGTTGAGGATGTAGACTTCACGGAGTCTGATCGAGAGCCATTGTTGAACTCCATTCTTGAACTACTCCGTGAAAGCTTTTATGACGAAAAGCTCTACGCCAAATATTTATTGCATATTCTTGATATAGACAAGAGCAAAGGTGTCTCCTTCATCAGAAAACAAAAAGGTGGTGCGTTCAAAGCCACGCATAAGCATATCCTAGAAGAAATGTCTGACAAGTACAAGGATAGGTCGGACGAAATATATCAGCTCAAAGCTGAATTTGCAGAATCAAGTCTTCGAGATGATATATCTGACGCAAGTCGTCTTGAAGACTTGACCACTTTAAGCGATGCATTGATTCAAATATCAAGTTTATTGGCCAGTAGCGGCTCAGAAGCAGATGTGATGAACTTCCAGGTATTTCAGCAGACTTTCTGTATTGAAAATAGTTTATCTGCTCCCGACTGGCCGAAGTTAACCTGGCTTGATTATCTTCAAGCAAACATGAAGCGAAGTGAATGTGCAGAATATATTGAAACATACTTGAAAACAGCAGAACTTTTGATAGTAAACTTCCAATGGCTTAAACGAGATTCAGATACAGCTTCGAAGGTCTTAGCCATATTACAAGCGGATCAATTTGAATATTTAAGGTGGATAATTTCTGGCGATGAAATGCTCGAGAAATTACTCAGCTTTTGTGATTTTACTAACGCTGAAAACTATGCCACTTATTACAGACTTGCATTACAGGCCCAACCATACTACTTTGCTGAGTTTAAGACAATAGCAAAAGAAGTTCCTAGCGAAAGCATGCAAGCTAAAGATAACCTCATTATTATTCTCAACCACTACTTGAATTTTGTTCGTGAGTCAAATGGAGGGTATGCCATCATAAGAAAGTTTCTACAGCGCCATGGAGAGTCTCATTTTGATATTCTGGACATAATCAGGATAATCCCTGAACTGTTTCCTATCAGCTATTTACAGGACTTTCTTCAGCAAGAATTGTTGAGTAAACATGCTCTTTCGCGGCACGTCACTTCAACCAAAGCATTAGCGAGGTACGAGCTTACCTCCACCGCGGCATTGGTCACTAGTCTAGATAGCGACAACTAAAAGAAACTGATTCCGCATTGAAGTAAAAGGTAGTCAACCACCATTCCTAACCATAAAATGAAACCCGTTTTAATGTTACCCGTAAATGCCAGCCAGCAGCTCTTGGGGCTGTCCAAGTCAACTGTCTTGATCTGGGAGAAAAGTCTGGAGAATCCCCAAATGCCTGTGATATAAAATCCAGGACCCATATGATTCATGATTCCTGCTAAAGCGTAGAAACCTGCTTGTCCCAGGGCTAGGAGGTTCATGTACGTCCTAGATTTGTCACCCCACTTCAAAGCTGTGGATTTGATCCCGGCTGAAATGTCAAATTTCTTGTCTTGATGGGCATAGATGGTGTCGTATATCATGCACCACAAGAAATTGGAAATGAAAAGAGGGACGGCCACAAGAAGGTTCAATGGTGCACCGACTGCTGGAAAACCAAGCAAGCAACCCCAGGAGAAACAGATGGAGAGCATAGCTTGAGGATAATATGTGAACCGTTTGAAAAGTGGATAGGCTGCAACAAATGGAAGGGAAAGTGCTCCCAAATAAAAGCATTCAAAAGGGAGGGACAAAAGTACAGCCAACCCAGCAAAACACTGAGCTCCAAGAAATGTAATTGCTTGCGGAACAGAAACCCTACCGCTTGCAATTGGCCGTTCCACGGTTCTCGCAACCTGGTTATCCAAGTCTCGATCCAACAAATCGTTAATAGTGCAGCCTGCTCCTCTCATAACCAATGCTCCGATACTGAAAAGAGTAACCACCTTTAATGTAGTCGTAATAGGAGCGCCAATTCCATACGCTGCCATAGTAATGCCCCAGAATGATGGAAGAAGCAAAAGTAAAGTACCGACCGGCTTCTCTAACCTCATGAGTTCAGCGTAGGGTATCCATTTTTCTGGTAATTTTGATATGTATGGCTCTAAAGCGAGCAAACGTGCTTTTTTGGCGGCTTCTATGTCTTCTGCAGAGAAAATTGGTACCTTTTCGGTTGATGATTCTTCAATTTTAACAGTATTGTGACGAACGAAAGAAGAAGAAAGATGGCGCAGTTGCTGAAACACAGCAGCAGACAAGAGCCTGTTCCATTGGGGCTTTGCTATATGTATAGTTCTTCCAAGAGGGAAGAGCATGGACCGAGAGAACATGAAGAAAATGCGACTGAGACTGAAAAATAATGGTGCCCGATCTGGAGGTGGTGCAATATGTACATATATGTATTATGCTACGAGTTTTTTTGGTGGCTCAAAGTAGTCCAATGCGAGTTTGTTTCCATTATACTAAGCTATTTTCTATTCCTTATGTCGTAGTTCGTCAATCATGATGTCTCCATTTCCTCCAACACTTCGTATTCCTGCTCACTGGTGTTAGCGAGTCGTTCTCTGGTTACTCTGTGTCGCTCTATCAACCGCTGCAAGTCGTCGTAACGCTTATCTCGTCCCTCAGGAACATCGTTGAGTTGGGCCAAGAATATTTGTCGGCACATCGGACACAACCCCTTCAGGTTGTCCTGTTCGAGCCACTTGAAAATGCAGTGCAAATGGAAATTGTGGGTACATTCCTTGCCTAAAACTATGGGGCACTCATCGCCAGGATACTTGCAATTTGGACAGGTTCCGTCAAAGGCTGCTCGACAAATGCCGCAGAGATCGTCTGTGTTTCCGTGAGAGGTAAAATCCCAATGCCAGGACGTTACAGCACGCCAGTCTACCACAGTTACCTTCATAGACCGTTTTAGCTATTTGGTTACGTATGAAACGTAGTGTCTATGTGCTTATTTATTATGTGATTTTGTGATGAAATATTCGTGCGAATGGCTGCGAATCAATTACTCTTTTTGTACACCAAACCTTTGAAGATGTCAAACGAGTTTCCGTCTGGCTGTAGTTCGTATTTCTCTCCTGTGGCCACATCCTCTGCTATGAGTAGGCCGTATTCGACGGTTATGCCACGAATAGTGCATTTTTTGACTGTGTGGTTACCCATGTCGATGTTGACCGTTTGGTTGGTGTGAAGCCAGCGCTTGTAGTAAAGCGGCAAAAAAGGCTGAAGACCGGCATTCTTAAACACATTGAAGTAGTTCTCCATATTGTACACCAACCTAGCCAAAAGTAGTTCGTGTCTGTATGGAGGAAGCGGCTGTTGGCCCTGTTGCTTTCGAAGCTCGTTCATCTTAGCTAGAACGATGTTGAGTGATGTAGTAGGCGCTTCGTTGGATACATTTACACCTCCGCCCCACACCAAGTGGAACTGTTTGTCGATAAATTGGGAATTGACAATTGCGCCGGAAACCTTAGCATACATTTCGTCTTCTCCGTCAACGGTTGCAGGGTTCTCTCTGTACGTGTCGTCCAAGCTGGCCAAGTAATCTGGCTTCAAGATGTATATGTCGTTGGGCCACTTCAACTTCACTGGAAGGAGCTCGTATCCTTCTCCATAGCCGAGTATCAGCTCGATCAAGGCGAGTGAGCACATATACTGCAACGTCACGATGGTGGTTGTCTGGTTATTTGCCGGGGGAATCTTGAATAAGATCGACAGGGCCATCACACCCTTGGGGTTGATCCAGAGGTTTCCTCCGCGGCCCCTTCCAGCAACTTGTGTGGTAGCGGTGAGTGTTGTTCCGTGCGGAAGCAATGGGAGCCACCTTGTATTCTTGTCTAACAATGTGTTGGTGGACGACACAACTTCACTGTATCCCAAAAGGGATCCTATTTCGCCTGGAGGACTGTTCGAGTGCTTCCAGAGAGATTCTAGCTCGTCAAAGTAGGTTTGCATGTTGAAGTACGGTGTGACCTTGGCGTCTGGAAGTTGCCGAGAAGTAAACACTTTGATGTGCTTGACGGCATCATCTGCGTTCTGGTACTCATGCACAATTTCGCTGCCCCCTTCCAAGAAGTATTCGTGGTCGTCTTCGGTTTCCGGGTGCAAACAAAAAGTGTCGTTGGTGTCCTCCCAACTGTTCCCGTTGACGATGTCCAAGTTTTGCTTCAACTTCTCCACCGTCTGTACAATCAACGACTGGTTCATGTACGACGACAAGTACGTGGGTGTGATACGTGGAACGGTAACGCCGATGTCTTTGTTCACCCGAAGGCCGAGCTTGGTCAAACAGGCTTGCAAAAATTTCTTGCGGCCGGTATCGTGCTGGCGGAGATGCTCAATGGTGTTGCTGAACTCGGGGCTTTCGTCTGCCTTCAACAAGCTGGGCGTGAACTCTGGGTGGCTACCGGTAAGGAGAACATCGCCGTTGCCGACTTTGCAGTAAATCACCGCTGCTCGGTCATTGTTGTCTCCAAATATCTCCAGCGGCTCCTCATACGATGCCAATACCTCCACTCCAGGATACTGCGAAGCATTGACAAAGTAGCCTCCGCCGTTATAGTAGTTGTACACTGGGTTGTCAACATTGGGCAATGCTTCGTCGTTAACCTTCAACGGAGTAGTTCGGGCTCCATTGTGGCTGTTATAGGTAAAACCTGGATACACACATCCACGAGCCGTGCCAGGAAAGAACCTTAACTCTCGGGAACCAGAAACCTCCATCGACTGGCCCACTTGAAATTCACATCGGCTGGAAGCATAGTACCCTCCAGCACAAAAACCAATAAACTTTCCTCCTTTCCGCACAAATTGGGCTATCTTACGGTTTCCCTCCCCATTGAGCGACCGACAATAAGGTATATCTGCTCCGCCGGGAAAAACTAGCAAAGATGTCTTGCTCATCCATGGATCGTTTAGTATGGCTGCTTCCGATACAGAAACCACTGCATAGTATGGAGAAAGGTGGAGCCTAAGAGACTCTATACAATGGCGTACACACTCAGCTGTTGTACCATTTCCCGCATAAACCAACACATTCATGGCTCGGAGTCGGTCGGTGGAATATTTCAAGATGACTCTGAATCATCCTGGTGCAGGACCTTGTGTGGAGCAGGGAGTAAGAGCAGAAAAGAGAAAGTTAGGGATAAGATTGGGAATGGAAATGAAGTATGTGGTACGCAATTGAGTGAGAGCTATGGATCTGTGGGCTGTGGAGTTGGTCCGAAGTGTTGCTAATCTAAAAAATATAAGATAAAGATCAAGAAACGGGAGTGAAAATACTAGTTGTAATCGAGCTTAATGGTTTCGATTTCCTAGTTCTTTGTTTAAGTCTTCATTTTTTCCTATCATTTTCTCTACCTCATATCTACTTCCCTACCTTTAACTTCCTCACTGTAATCATCCTCGTCATTTTCGCGTTTCTGCGAAATTCTACATTTTCACAATGTCGGCTACCTTGGATCCAAAGCCAGGCTATGTAATTAAATCAAGAGTTCTAGAAGCCCATAACTACCTTAAGTACAGCTCAGGTACAAAGATATTCATCAATATTTGTCACGATTCCCAAGTACCAAAACCCAAACAGGAATTTGATCCTGCCGTAGTTTTCCCTTTGATCATACAAAATGAATGGGAAATTCCCATCATAGTTTCGGAAGAAAAAGAGACGAGAGATAAAAAAGGTATTCCTTCTTTTGTGTACGACTGCTGCATCAACTCTTTATGCTTCCAGTGGTGTCAGGTGAACGCTGAGTTACGACAAATATTGAACGAATGGTGTCTAGAGTCGGTGGAAATGCTGTATGAAGTGACACTAGACCGGGAGTACTCCATTCCCAAGATGCTCAGCAAGGGCGAGTTATCAAGTACGGTAGTTCAGAACCTGGACATTACGGAAAATGGATTCGAAAAGAAGTTGCAACATCTAAAAGAGAACGACACACTCGGTGTTATAGAGGAGCTCAAGCCAGTTGACGACCAGCATGACAGGGAGCTTCCTGATTTGCTAAACATACAGAGAGAGCATCGCCCAGGAAAAAAGCCTTTGATACAAGAGGTGGAAGACATGAGAATACAGCCGCAAGTGGAGAAGGCTAAAACGGAAAATGTAGAAAATGTGCGGTTTACTGTGAGTTTCAAGAAGCTCACCAGCGACTATCAGCTCCTTGTGAAGCTAACCACATCTGAAAACATCGATTTGACCGGGAAACTCACCTTGAACGTCGACCAGAAACAGGAAACGCTCATTTTGCAGCCAACTGCCAGCTCTGGATTAAAGATATCGGACACCAGCAACGAATTGCGCATTCCAGTACGTACTTCTTGGTCGTGTGACCCACACGCATTCTACGTTCGCAAGGACAAATCGATCTACATCTTTGTCTAGGGTCTGTCTCCCGATCAGGCAGTTCCGGCGAGGTACGACCTGCACCGAACCCGCGCGCAATTTTTATCACCAGGAGCGGCTCGCAAGCGGATACCGCATTAGGATGTCCCGCTTGTATGACGATATATTAACTTTCAGTCTGCAATTTGCTTCAAATCTTCCAAACGGCATTACTAGTGGACGTAGGTAGTCGCAACAAGCACACAAGCGTCACTATGAGCACCGAGCATCTTTTGAATGGTGTAAATGAACCGCATAACCGTCCGTATGGATCGCTCGAGAGACTGGCAAGTCCGAAGAACAGTCTGGTCTACGAAGAAGTGGTGGAGGATTCTGGATCTGGATCATTGGTTGACGAAGAGTCGCACAAAAGAGAAACTAGCATCATTTTGAAGTCATCTGGGCCGTTGGTGGTGACATTTCTCTTGCAGTATTTGCTCTCGACTACTTCCATGTTTGCCGTGGGAAAGCTCGGAGCCAAGGAATTGGCAGCGGTTAGTTTGGCCATCTGCACGTTCAACATTACAGGTGTAGCGGTTTATCAGGGCATGGCTACCAGTTTAGATGCACTTTGTTCGCAAGCATATGGTTTTGGAAATTTGCATCATGTGGGGTTGTACTTCCAGAGATGTGTGTTGGCAACGCTTCTCTTGACGTTTTTTCCGCTTGGGTTCATCTGGTGGTTTTCTGGTCCAATTTTGAGTGCCTTGGTGCCGGACACCGAATTGGCTTATTTGAGTCAAACGTATTTGCGGTGGATCATCATTGGGGCACCAGGGCTCCTTCTCTTTGAAATAGGCAAGCGGTTTCTCCAGGCACAGCAGATCTTCAACGCCGGAACCTACATTTTGATATTTGCTGTTCCGTTCAATTTTGTCGCCCACTGGCTTCTCGTGTGGCACGAAACATACGGCATTGGCTACGTTGGAGCACCAATTGCTATCTCGCTCACGTACTGGTTGATTTCCATTCTTATGCTTGCGTACGTCTACTTCATCGATGGTAAAAAGTGCTGGGGAGGACTCGATCTCAAGAGTGCTGGCCGTAATTGGGGTCCTATTCTCAAACTTGCTTTCCCAGGAGTGATTATGGTGGAAGCAGAGTATTTTGCGTTCGAAATCTTGACGGTTTTGGCTGCACGTTTCGGCACCGATGCATTAGCTGCCCAGTCCATTGCATCCAACGTGGCAGCATTGACATTCCAGCTTCCTTTTGCGGTGTCTGTGGCAGTGTCCACCAGAATTGGCCACCTTATTGGCCTCAAAAGAATCGACCTTGCACACTCGGTGGTCAGACTTGCCTTCCTTCTTGCCATGGCTATTGCACTCATCAACTTTTCCGTCTTTTTCTTCGGCAGAAAAACCATCGGCAGGATCTTCACCTCGGAGAAGGGTGTGCTCGACTTGAGCAACAAGTTATTAGTCTTGACTGCCATCAACCAGCTCTCCGATGCGTTCAACGTCTTGACTGCCGGTGTTTTGCGTGGACAAGGTAGACAAAAATCGGCGTCAATCCTCAACCTCATCTGCTACTACGTGTTTGCACTTCCTATTGGCTACGTCTTAGCATTCCCTTTCCAGCTCGAAATCAGCGGCCTCTGGGCTGGTTTGATCACTGGAGTGTTTGTGCTTGCAGCCGGACAGAGTATTCTTGTGATCCGCAGCAACTGGGAAAAGATTCTCATAGATACCTACAAGCGCCACGATAACTAGCATGTACATACTAAAGCATTTCAGCGTATATCGTTCTCCTTAGAAGTAGCACTTCACCATACCACCATCGCCAATGTCGCATGTCGCATTCTGCAGCCGATGAGGTGCAGGGAACTTCACCAAATTCTTCGTAATGCCTCCACGGAAACGGTTTGACAAAAAGAACGCAGTTTCGTATTCTGTGGTTCATCGTGCCCACGATGACTCTCTCTACTACGACAACGATGCATCCAGACATGTTTTAGTACCCAAAGATGAACGCAAAAACGAGTCCAAGAAGATCTACTCCGCCGCTGATTTGGAAAAAGCCTTGGGTAAAGAGTCTACACAGAAGATACGAGAGAACGAGGGCCTTGCAGCACAGTATGGAGTGTTCTTTGACGACTCCAAGTACGATTATATGCAACATTTAAAGCCGATGGGCGAAACTTCCGATGCCGTCTTTGTAGGAAAGGACGAGAAGACCAAGAAGTCGTCCAGCAATATCGAGGACCTCTTCAGGGACCAGTTGCCATCCAAGGAAAGCAGGCGGGTGGACAATGTGTTGGAAAATATTCCCAAAGAGCTCCAGGGCTTCAATCCAGACTTGGATCCACGGTTGCGAGAAGTAATGGAAGCGCTTGAAGACGAAGCATATATTGAAAACGAAGCAAATAAGCAGCGAAGTGGCGAAGAGAAGGATGTTTTTGCAGAGTTGTTGGCTTCGGGCGAAGTTGAGGACGAGGACGATTTCTACTACGGATCGGAACAGGATGAATGGGATGTTGATAACTATGACGATGACATATACGCCAAGTACGAGCAGTTAGATGCCCAAGACCTTCCTTACAATGACGGCGAGGAACCAGAGGACATACCGGCAGACGCAGAGATAGGCATGCCCAATACTGACTGGCTGCGGGACTTCCACAAGTTCAAGCAGGCGACCAAAGGGCAGACCAACGAGTGGGACTCTGACGACGATTTCGATGAGGAGGAGGAAGAACGAGATACGATTGGGGACCTTGGTGCTTCTGGCGACATGAAGCTGTCCAAGAAGGTGTCCAAGACCAAGCAGAGGAAGAAGAAGGGAGCTATGACCGACACAACGTCTTTCTCAATGACTTCATCGGCGCTCTTCCGTACCGAGGGCTTGACGCTTCTCGACGATCGCTACGAGCAGCTAGCTAAGAAGTACGAGGACGACGACGAACAGGAGTATCGCAACTTCAGCATGAACAACGAAAGAAGCGACTTTGACTCGATGCTCGACGACTTTCTCGATAACTACGACTTGGAGAAAGGCGGCCGCCGGTTGGTGAAAAAGGACGGAGAGGTAAAAAGGTTACAAGAGGCTGCAGACTCGGTGTCGCGAGGTAAGGTAGCAGCCAGACGTAAGAAAGCAGCACAAAACAGCTTGAGCGGCGCATTTGGCTCGATGAAGTTGTCCCACCAGCAACTGTAAACCGGTTGCGAAGCGAGTGTGCCGCGCACGACTGAGGTGACAATTATCAGAAAAAACTTTCCCGTGAAGAGGCGGTGGATAACAACCTGCATTAGTAATAGTGCTCCCTGCATCAGTAGTATCGATAGATTTGGACCATCACCGTATAGAGAGAATACTACCGTCATAAGTGTATCATAAGTATCCAAGCTGACTGTCCGCACCTTCCATCGACTTCCACTTGCGTTTGTGCTAGCCCTATTTTTTGGATTTGCCAGCTTAATTTATCTCCGTTCGTCGCCACACACAGCTATGTCCATACCCAATCCCGTCAGCTCTGTGCTGAAAGTGTATACCGATGTGTTAGCATCGAAACCGCAGTCCTATTGGGACTATGAAAATATCAACATCAAGTGGAACTCACAAGACAACTACGAAATCATCAAGAAGTTGGGCCGGGGCAAGTACTCGGAGGTCTTTTTGGGCGTAGATCTCATCAAGGGAGAAAAATGCGTCATAAAGGTGTTGAAACCAGTGAAAAGAAAGAAGATAAAGAGAGAAATCTCCATTTTGAAGAACTTGGACGGTCCCAACATCATCGGACTCTACGACATAGTGCGGGAGCCACAGCTGAAGACCCCGGGGCTCATTTTTGAGCATGTAAACAACGTCGATTTCCGCACGCTCTACCAGTCGTTCACCGACTACGACATCCGGTACTACATGTACGAGTTGTTGCGAGCGTTGGACTACTCACACTCCATGGGAATCATGCACCGGGACGTCAAGCCACACAACGTGATGATAGACCACGACAAGAAGTTGTTGCGTTTGATTGACTGGGGTTTGGCCGAGTACTACCATCCAGGCACAGAGTACAACGTCAGAGTTGCATCTCGGTACTTTAAGGGTCCCGAGTTGCTCGTAGACTTCCGCCTATACGACTACTCGCTCGACTTGTGGTCGTTCGGCTGCATGTTGGCATCGATGGTGTTCAAAAAAGAGCCCTTTTTCCACGGCAAGTCCAACACCGACCAGTTGGTGCAGATCGTGCGGGTCTTAGGTTCGGACGACTTACACCAGTACTTGAACAAGTACGGGCTCGTTTTGAGCGACGAATACGAAGACTTGGGCTACTACAATAGACGGCCATGGAAGCGGTTTGTGAACGAAAACAACCAGCATCTCGTCAGCGACGAGTTTCTCGACTTCATCGACCACTTATTGCGCTACGACCACCAGGAGCGTTTGACCGCCAAAGAGGCCATGGCCCATGCTTACTTTGATCCCGTGCGGCCCAAGTGATACGACCTAATGCAGATGTAGACGACGAGGAAATAGTCATGAGATAAAGTTAAAGATACGAGCTGTAGTGATGCTAGTGCTAGTGAAGTTAGTGATTTTAGCGTTGGTGCTGGTGGATGCGATCCGTATACTTGTTTAGCGATCAAGGTTGTGTCAAACCTGTCTCTTCCTGCACCAACGTTATCGAAGTTCATCGAAGCTGCGACATCAACCAAATCTACTTCTCTTTACAATGACCAATTCCAAAGTGTTTTTTGATATCAGCTGCAACGGAAACAACAAGGGACGTGTTGTGTTTGAATTGTTCAACGATGTGGTTCCAAAAACAGCAGAAAACTTCCGTGCGTTGTGTACGGGTGAGAAAGGTGTGTCTGAAAAATCGGGGAAACCGTTGCATTACAAGGGTTCCATCTTCCACAGAGTGATCAAGGACTTCATGTGCCAAGGTGGTGACTTCACACATGGTACTGGAACCGGTGGCGAATCTATTTATGGCGAAAAGTTCGAGGACGAGAACTTCCAGTTGGTCCATGACAAACCATTCTTATTGTCGATGGCCAACGCTGGTCCAGGAACCAATGGCTCGCAGTTCTTCATCACGACAGTGCCCACACCACACTTGAACGGCAAGCACGTTGTTTTTGGCCAAGTTATTCAGGGCAAGTCCATTGTGCGCCAGCTTGAAAGATGCGAAAAAGGTGCCAGCGACAAGCCTGTGGATGACTGGACGATTAGTGACTGTGGAGAATTGGACGCAGACTACGTGCCACAAGTCAGTGTGACCGATGACGGCACAGGAGATGTTTACGAAGACGTCTTGGCCGACAACGACAGCATCAATGTGCAAGACCCCGCTTCTGTGATAGAGGCAGTGTCCAAATTGAAGGACATCGGAACTGCACTCCTCAAGAAGGGTTCCTTGGAGACGTCGTTCGCCAAGTACAAGAAAGCAGCTGGTTTCTTGGACGACTTTTTCCCAGAGGATTTGTCGGACGAAAACTTAGCCAAGATTAACGAGCTCAAGCGTTCGTGCTGGTTGAATGCAGCACTTGTGGCGCTTAAGCTCAAGCTCGGAAAGGAGACCATCGACGCTGCTTCTAAAGCACTCGAGGTCGAAGGAATCGACCACAAGTCCCGTGCCAAAGCACTCTACAGAAAAGGCAGCGGCTACCTACTTGCCAAAAACGAAGACGAGGCACAGAAGGTGTTCGAGGAGGCATTGAAGTTGGAACCAACAGACGGCGCCATCATCAAAGGATTGGCCGATGTCAAAACCTCGATCAAACAACGCAAAGAGAAACAAAAGAAGGCCATGGCCAAATTTTTCAGCTGAAAAGTGCAAAAGAGGTACACGTACATAGCTACATAGCTGGCGCAACCAGGCATTGCTCCCAAAAACCGCCCAGTAGACATGTTTCCATTCACTCCACAGCTCGCTAATATCTCGTGCCTGCGTAATTATCAGCCCGCTGAAAATTTGTCGTCCGTGAAAATTGACAAATCTCGCTTGTATACACTTTACCCCCACACCCATTACGCTCCACGTCTACACAGACCGCTTTTGCTGATCAATCCATCATCCAGAAAGCGTAGACTGTTGTTTGGGAAGACAGATATCTGGTTTATATTGTATTTAAACCTTGTCTATTTGCGGTTACGTTCGAGCATTGGGCACTCATTCAGTTGATTGCTTTAATCGTCGAAAGTATTTGTGAAGAGACAACGTCCCCCGTTGTATATTGTCACAGAGGTAATAGGCATTTGCTTGTATTAATCCCGGAAGCACAGCAAGTCGGTTTTCCGCCCATATTATTGTCATAATTTTTTCTTCCATTCCTAATATTAAAACAAAAAAAACATAGAACATGAGTCGGCAATTTCCACACTCCAGTGCTCCGCTCCGGTCCGTGAAGGAAGTGCAGTTTGGACTTTTGTCCCCAGAAGAGGTCCGGGCCATTTCCGTGGCCAAAATAGAGTACCCCGAAACCATGGACCAGGCTACCAAGAGACCCAGAGAGGGCGGCTTGAACGATCCCAGATTAGGATCGATCGATAGAAACTTCAAGTGTCAAACCTGTGGCGAAGACATGGCTGAATGTCCCGGTCACTTTGGCCACATTGAGTTGGCCAAGCCAGTTTTCCACATTGGTTTTGTCGCCAAGATCAAGAAGGTGTGTGAGTGTGTTTGCATGCACTGCGGTAAATTATTGCTTGACGAAAGTAACCCGGCTATGGCCCAGGCGATCAAGATCAGGGACCCGAAAAAGAGATTCAACGCAGTTTGGAACTTGTGTAAAGGAAAGATGATCTGTGAGGCCGACGTTTTGCAAGAAGATGCCGAGGGAAAAGAACCCAAACGTACCTCCAGGGGAGGATGTGGGCACACCCAGCCAGTGGTCCGAAAAGACGGCCTTAAGTTGTGGGGTACCTGGAAACAGAACAAGACCTTTGACGAAGTCGAACAGCCTGAACGTCGTCTTTTGACGCCGTCAGAGATCTTGAATGTTTTCAAGCACATCAGCGGCGAGGACTGTGTGAGACTCGGATTCAACGAAGATTACGCCAGACCAGAATGGATGTTGATCACCGTACTTCCCGTCCCTCCACCACCCGTACGGCCCTCCATTGCGTTTAATGATACCGCGAGAGGTGAAGATGACTTGACATTTAAGTTGGCTGACGTTATCAAGGCAAACATCAACGTTCAGCGTTTAGAGCTCGATGGTTCGCCGCAGCACGTTATCAGTGAGTTTGAAGCCCTCCTCCAGTTCCACGTTGCTACCTATATGGATAATGATATCGCCGGACAGCCACAAGCACTTCAGAAGACCGGTCGTCCCATCAAATCTATCAGAGCTCGTCTTAAGGGTAAGGAAGGAAGATTGAGAGGTAACTTGATGGGTAAGAGAGTCGACTTTTCTGCCCGTACAGTTATTTCTGGTGACCCTAATCTTGACTTGGATCAAGTCGGTGTTCCCATTTCCATTGCTCGTACTTTGACTTATCCTGAGATTGTCACTCCGTTTAATATCCACCGTTTAACCGAGTATGTCAGAAACGGACCAAATGAGCACCCAGGTGCCAAATACGTTATCAGAGACACCGGTGATAGAATTGACTTGCGCTACAACAAGCGTGCAGGTGATATTGCTCTTCAATACGGATGGAAGGTTGAGCGTCATTTGATGGACGATGATCCAGTTTTGTTCAACCGTCAACCCTCATTGCATAAAATGTCTATGATGTGTCATAGAGTTAAGGTAATGCCTTATTCGACTTTCAGATTGAACTTGTCGGTCACCTCTCCATATAATGCAGATTTCGATGGAGATGAAATGAATTTACACGTACCTCAGTCACCGGAAACTAGAGCCGAATTGTCCGAGATATGTGCTGTACCATTACAAATTGTTTCACCACAATCTAACAAGCCAGTCATGGGTATCGTGCAGGACACGTTGTGTGGTATCCGTAAGATGACCCTTCGTGATATATTCATTGAATATGACCAGGTCATGAACATCCTTTACTGGATTCCAGATTGGGATGGAGTTGTGCCTCCTCCGGCAGTGATCAAGCCCAAGCCTTTGTGGACCGGTAAACAATTATTATCCATGGCTATTCCAAAGGGAATCCACATTCAACGTCTTGATGGCGGCACTAGTATGTTGAGTCCTAAGGATACGGGTATTTTGATTGTGGATGGAGAAATTATGTTTGGTGTGGTTGATAAGAAGACCGTCGGAGCCACTAGTGGTGGTTTGATTCACACAGTCATGAGAGAAAAGGGACCTAAAGTTTGTGCCAAATTGTTCAGTGCGCTTCAGAAAGTGGTCAATTACTGGCTTTTGCACAATGGTTTCTCCATTGGTATTGGTGATACCATTGCTGACTCCGACACTATGAAGACAGTGACAACTACTATCGAAGAGGCAAAACAAAAGGTGCAAGAAATCATTCTCGATGCCCAGAGTAACAGTTTGGAACCAGAACCAGGTATGACTTTGCGTGAATCGTTCGAACACAATGTTTCTAGAGTTCTTAACCAGGCTCGTGATACAGCTGGTCGTTCTGCCGAAATGAACTTAAAGGATCTTAATAATGTGAAACAAATGGTGGTTTCCGGTTCTAAAGGTTCTTTTATCAATATTTCGCAAATGTCTGCTTGTGTGGGACAACAAATCGTGGAAGGTAAGCGTATTCCTTTCGGTTTTGCTGACAGATCTTTGCCCCATTTCACGAAGGATGATTACTCTCCTGAGTCTAAGGGTTTCGTTGAAAACTCGTACTTGCGAGGCTTGACCCCTCAAGAATTCTTCTTCCACGCTATGGCTGGTAGAGAAGGTCTTATTGATACTGCGGTGAAGACGGCCGAAACCGGTTACATTCAACGTAGATTGGTGAAAGCTTTGGAAGACATTATGGTTCATTATGATGGTACCACTAGAAACTCCTTGGGTGATATCATTCAGTTCGTCTATGGTGAAGATGGTATTGATGGTACTCAAGTTGAGTCCCAATCTGTGGACGTCATTCCTGGTACCGACGAATCGTTTGAACGTAGATACAGGGTTGATCTTTTGGATCCCGAAAAGTGTATTCGTGACTCTTTATTGGAATCTGGCAAGGAAATTAGAGGCGATGTGAACTTGCAAAGAGTCCTTGACGAGGAGTACGACCAACTTACAAAAGATCGTCGTTACTTGCGTGACGTATGTTTCACCAACGGTGATTACACTTGGCCATTGCCTGTCAACTTGCGTCGTATCATTCAGAATGCCCAACAACTTTTCCATGGTGGTCGTCACAAGGCTTCCGACTTGCGTTTGGAGGAAATCGTGTCTGGTGTCAAAGAGTTGTGTAAGAAATTACTCGTTCTCCGAGGCGATACCCCATTGGTTAAGGAATCGCAAGAGAATGCTACTCTTCTCTTCCAGTGTCTTGTTAGATCGAGACTTGCGACAAGAAGAATCATCGAGGAGTTCAGATTGAACCGGATGTCTTTCGAGTGGGTTATGGGAGAGATTGAGAGTCAATTCCAAAAGTCGCTCGTTCATCCTGGTGAAATGGTCGGTGTCATTGCAGCTCAATCCATTGGTGAACCTGCAACTCAAATGACGTTGAACACTTTCCATTATGCCGGTGTGTCTTCCAAGAACGTTACATTGGGTGTTCCTCGTTTGAAGGAAATTCTTAACGTTGCCAAGAACATCAAGACTCCTGCTCTTACTGTGTACTTGCAGAAGGAGATTGCTGCCGACATTGAAAAAGCTAAGGTTGTTCAGTCTGCCATCGAGCACACGACTTTGAAGAATGTGACTGCGTCGACTGAAATCTTCTACGATCCTGATCCTCGAAGCACTGTGATCGAAGAGGATTACGATACAGTTGAGGCATACTTTGCCATTCCTGATGAGAAGGTTGAGGAATCGATTGAAAAGCAATCACCATGGTTGTTGCGTTTGGAATTAGACAGAGCTAAGATGTTGGATAAACAATTGACCATGGCTCAAGTTGCTGAGAAGATTTCCCAAAACTTTGGTGAAGACTTGTTCGTTATTTGGTCCGATGATACTGCTGACAAGTTGATTATTCGTTGTCGTGTTGTGCGTGACCCTAAGTCCTTGGATGAGGATGCTGATGCTGAAGAAGATCAAATCTTGAAGCGTATTGAAGCTCACATGCTCGAGTCCATCTCTTTGCGTGGTATCCAAGGTATCACCAGAGTGTTTATGATGCAGCACAAGTTTAGTACTCCAGATGAGACTGGTGAATTTAAGCAGGGTCAAGAGTGGGTGCTTGAAACTGACGGTGTTAATTTGGCAGATGTCATGGCAGTTCCTGGTGTGGATGCCAAGAGAACATACTCCAATAACTTTATTGAGATTTTGTCTGTGTTGGGTATTGAAGCTACAAGATCTGCCTTGTTCAAGGAAATTCTCAACGTTATTGCGTTTGACGGTTCTTATGTGAACTATCGTCACATGGCTCTTTTGGTGGATGTTATGACTGCTAGAGGACACTTGATGGCTATCACCAGACACGGTATCAACAGAGCTGACACTGGTGCTTTGATGCGTTGTTCTTTCGAAGAGACGGTTGAAATCTTGCTTGAAGCTGGAGCTGCAGCTGAACTTGACGACTGTCACGGTATTTCGGAGAACGTTGTGCTTGGACAGTTGGCTCCATTGGGAACTGGTGCATTTGACGTAATGGTGGATGAGAAGATCTTGCAATCGTCGCCATCGAACGTCAATGTTTCTGTGAATGCCGCTGAAGGAGCTGGTGCTTACGCTGATGACGGTGGTGCTACACCATACCGTGAATACGACATGGAGGATGACAAGATTCAATTTGAGGACGGTGCTGGATTTTCTCCAATCCATACTGCTCCAGTCTCCGATGGTGTTGGTGCATTGACAGCATACGGTGGACAGCCTGGCTCTCCATCCCCTACTTCGCCTTTCTCGTATGGTGCCACTTCGCCAAGTTACGGTGTTACCTCTCCAGGTTACGGCCCAACGTCACCAACCTACTCACCTACTTCGCCAAGTTACTCGCCAACGTCACCATCCTACTCACCTACTTCACCAAGTTACAGTCCTACGTCCCCATCATACTCACCAACATCGCCAAGTTACTCACCAACGTCTCCAAGTTATTCGCCAACATCGCCAAGTTACTCGCCTACCTCGCCAAGTTACTCGCCTACCTCACCAAGTTACTCGCCTACTTCGCCAAGTTACTCGCCTACTTCGCCAAGTTACTCGCCTACTTCGCCAAGTTATTCGCCAACTTCGCCAAGTTACTCACCTACATCTCCAAGTTACTCACCAACTTCGCCAAGCTACTCACCAACTTCGCCAAGTTATTCTCCAACATCACCAAGTTACTCTCCAACATCCCCACTGTACTCGCCTACGTCGCCAAGCTACAGTCCTACTTCCCCATCCTATTCACCTACTTCCCCAAGCTACTCGCCTACGTCGCCTAGCTACTCACCAACATCACCTCAGTACTCACCAACTTCTCCAAGTTACTCACCTACATCCCCACAGTACTCACCCAACTCACCACAGTACTCGCCACGTTCTCCACTGTATTCACCTGAAGGAGACGACAAGAAGGACGATAAAAAATAAAATACTATACATATTTGATATACACACTGCGTTCGCTCTTTTGTAGATTTTGTAGATACGTGCGACTGAATTTTGCAATGTCTGGAATCAAACGACTGGGTGCAAACTCCCTTAAAGAAACAGAAAAAAGACGGAAACAGGTCTTCAAGCCTGTCCTAGACAATCCCCTTACCCAATCGCATGTATGGCCCTTTGTAGAACCCGAAATAGGGAAGTCTATTGTTGACCTTCTCAACCATCTTTTACTGCCCATCGGACGATATAATGCTGCCAAAAAGCTCCAGAAGTCCGCGAAAGAGAAGAAAGATGCCGCAGTAGAACTAGACGAACCTCAAATCAAAATCAGCATCACCATAGGATTCAACAGCACCGTCAAAGCACTCGAGAACCAAGCACATTCTGGCCGAGAAGCACGAAGGAAAAAGGTGGTCGCTACTCCTCCAGAAGATATCATAAAGTACGTGTTTGTGACTAAGTACGATATATCTCTGAGTCTTTTGGTCAACCCGTTCCCAGTTCTCTCCTACACTGCGTCATGGTCGAAAGACTGTCGGGTTAAACTTGTACAGCTTCCGAAAGGCAGCATGAGTGAACTTTCAGACGCTTTGAAAACAAGCAATGTGGGAATAATAGGGTTGCAGGCAGGAATATCAGAAGCACAACATTTGTACGACTTGATAGAGAAGAATGTGAAGGATGTCGATGTACCATGGCTCGATGGCTACTTTGCTGAAACAGCAAGTGACTACTTGGCGGCTCCATTGGCCAAGTTGCTTGCTACCAGTGCTCCGGTTGTGCCAAAGAAAAACGACCAGAAAAAGCAGAAGCAGAAACAGAATGAAGCGGATGTGAATAAGAGTGTGAAAGAGACAAAGAAGGAGAATACGAAAGAAAAGACGGGTAATAAAGGAAAGTTGAAGGAGTAGAAGGCGAAATTAGAAAAGAAAGCAAGGCATAAAGGCATAAAGCATGAGATCTTCTCGATTATTGAAGAGCCATATACTGTTGAATTAAGAAAATGGTTTGACCAGAAAACTGACTACAATGGCATATATATATTTACAAGCAGCAAATGACAATGCACACTGTAATAATACTCTGCATAACCTCAATTCGCTTCACACTTACATTTCTCTCTGCGTTCATTCCTCATATATTTCATTCTCACGCATTTTCTCACCAATCTCAATCTCAATCTACTCCATCACCGCGTCATGCCCAACTTGGCTCTTTCCTTGGAGCTTCCCTGGGTCGAAAAATACCGTCCGCACAAACTAGCGGACATCGTGGGCAACGAAGAAACCGTAGAACGGCTCAAAGTCATAGCACAGGATGGAAATATGCCCCACATGATTATATCGGGACTTCCAGGTATTGGAAAAACGACCTCTATCCACTGTCTAGCATACGAATTGCTCGGGAAAGACATGTACGAACAAGCCACATTGGAATTGAACGCGTCAGACGACCGTGGCATTGATGTTGTTCGAAATAAAATCAAGCAGTTTGCCCAGACAAAGATCCTGCTTCCGCCAGGACGCCATAAGATCATTATTCTAGACGAGGCCGATTCAATGACTCCTGGAGCCCAGCAGGCGTTGCGAAGAACCATGGAGATCTACTCCAACACCACCAGATTTGCATTTGCTTGCAACCAGTCGTCCAAGATCATCGAGCCGTTGCAGTCTCGGTGTGCCATTTTGCGCTACAACAAGTTGAGCGACGACCAGGTATTGTACCGCTTGCTAGAAATAGCAAAAGCAGAAGATGTCAAGTACAACTCACAAGGACTTCAGGCACTCATTTTCACAGCGGAAGGTGATATGAGACAGGCCATCAACAACATGCAAAGCACAGTTGCCGGGTTTGGATTCGTAGACGACATCAATGTGTTCAAGATCGTGGACCAGCCGCACCCGTTGGTGATCAAAAAGATCCTCAGCTGCTGCTGCAACGACGGAGAAGGAGACATCGACTCAGCCTTGCTGTTGCTCGACGAGTTATGGAACAAAGGGTATTCTGCCATTGACATCGTTACGCTGACGTTCCGTGTGGCCAAGACCCTACCCGGGATCAGCGAGCTGAAAAGGTTGGAGATCATAAAAGAGGTGGGACTCGTGCACATGCGAGTGCTCGAGGGAGTGTCCACGTACTTGCAGTTGTGTGGGCTCTTTGCCAAAATATGCACGATATGATATGTAGCTATAAAATCTAGTGCTGTTTGTATGCATTGCACAAGGCGTCGAAGTGCTTGACCTGCTCGTCGATGATGTCGCTGTAGCGTTCGCCGTCCACCTCGTTCCTGAGGATATTGACCACCAAGAAGTAGTTGTTGTACAAGAACACCTCTTTTTCGGCACCCTTTCTTTTCCCGGCAAAGATCTGGTTGCTCACACGGGTCAATATGCTCTCGAAGTCGTTCTTGAGCCGGTTGATGGATGTGGCAAGTGGTTCACCTCTGAAATCTCCCTCCATGTGTGGCGGAGACGCTAGTTTTAAGAGCCCCAGTAAAAAGTGAGCAAACTGCTGTGACAAAGGCAAGGGCGCCATGGCTGCGTCGGTGGACTTGTGGCCCTGAGATCGAAGACTGAGCGACTTCATGGCCTCGCAGTTGAGGTCAACTACTTTGGTAAAATGCGGCCAAAGAATCATCAAGTTGGAGTTCAAGTGGTGGTCGACGACTGGAATGTGGAACCGGTTGTGGAGAAGTGACTGTTCGCTTTGCGTGAGCCGTATCATGAGCAACACCCCATAGGCGTCACAGGTACCCTGGTTGGCACCACTGAGAGCTGTACGGCTCGAACTGGACGAAGCAACGGTTCGAGGAAGCGACAGCAGCTGTTTCTGGAGAAGCCAGGTGACGAACAGGCTGCCCATGCTAAACACATCCGCAAACATGAAGTGTGACCAGTCCTTGGACATCTCGTCGTCGCCTGCATTCTTGGAATACAAAGTAGCTAGCGGCTCGAACTTCTCCTGGCCCTTGTAGAAGAAGTCCACCATAAACAAGTACTCGACCACGATGTTGTCCACAAGAGCTATGCACCACTGGTGGTAGACAAACTCGAGCCAGTAGACGAACGGGGTGGTTTCAGCGATCTGTGAGGGAATGGCCCGTGCTGCTTTTTCTGGTTTCCCTCGTTCGTCGAGAATCTGTATTCGCTTGTCGATCGACAGGAGGTACTCGTTCATCGTCATTCGTGGAGCGCTGCTGGTGCTGCGAGGCTGGAGTGAGTTCTTGCCCACCCAGTTGCGCAAGCCAAAGATGTCGGACTTGTCGTCGGCCGAGTTAGTGCTTCCGAGTACCGTCGACAGATCGATGTTGTGGGTGTGTAGTTTTTCAATGGCATAAAGGTACTTGGCGAAGCGGGTGCGGTAGTACCATCGCATGGTGAAGATGTAGGCGAGCTGGAGCTCGTTGGCCAAGTCGCTGTGGTGGTCGCGGAGGAAGAAGTACGCTTCTTTGACGTCAAGCAACTCTTTCTGGACCGCCTGTGATGAAGCAGCAGCCAGCGAGGACCGCAACAGCTTGATCTTGGCGATCATGAAGTCCCGGATACGCTCCACGCACTTGGCGTTGAGCATGGCTAGCTCGTTCTCGAGATCCACGAGCGCCTGGGAGTCTTTGTATAAGGTAGAAAGGTCGCTTTTACCGGTCTTAACGCTTTCCACAAGCGCCAGCTTCTCATTGAGCACACGGATGTTCTCCACCCACTGTGGGTTCACCGGCGCCTTTAGGATAGCTTTCACCGTGGCTGGCGGAACCATCAAGTCCACGATGATCGGGTTCAAGTACTCCGTCGTGGTCTTCTGCAGAACCAAGTTCGACGAGAGCTGGCTCAGCTGCTGCTGGAGAAGCTTCAAACTGCCCGAGAGCCGTCCTAATTCATCACCAAAGTCGTATAACATCGACTCGACCGGCGCCAACCTGGCCATCTGAGCCGCTATTCCTTCTTTGTAGCTACTGAAGCGTTCCTTGATCTCGGCAATGTCCTCGCCGGAAAGATTGGCCCACGCTGACTCGCTAGAACGAGCTTTTCGTGCTCTTATAAGTGCCAAGGTCGGCTCTTGTGCGGTTGCGATGTACGAATTGACGGCATTGTTGTACTCGTGTGTGTTTTTGGGTGGCTCTTGTGCTTCCAGTGGCTCCTGCCGTAGCTCTAGTATACGCTGCAAAGATTCTAGTCCAGGCATCGTTGGCAGATAACTGGTGCCAGTGTATCTTGTCAGCGGAAACTGTTGATAATTCAGTTCGCGAAATTTCGCGGCCATGCAACCGACCCCAGACAAAGATCCCACTGCAGCTGTGTCGGGCGGGACTTTGGGAGGCTCTGAACTAGATGAACACATACTTACGAAAGCCCAGAAACGCATAGTAAATTTTGCAGCTGCACAAAATCACATATTGTGCGTCAATGCCGGTCCAGGCTCAGGAAAGACAGCGACTTTGGTCCGCCGAATCGCCGCTTTGACGAAGGAGGTGGATCCTCGGGAGATCTTGGTGTTGAGCATGGCCAACCGGTCTGTCAACGCTATACGGAAAAGCTTGAAAAAGTTACTAGACCAAGACGAAAGCCGGCATCCGGATGTGTTCACGTTCCACTCGTTTTGTGGAGTCGTACTAGACGAAAACGCCTCGTCACTTTCCCACAGAGTTGTGATAGATAATGTGGCATGGCGAAATCTCTCTCGTTTGTTTCTGGGAAAGTCCAAGCTGAAAATTGGAGCGACAATCACACCGTCAATGGTGGAAAGCATTATCCACGCCGTGAAAACAGGTAGCAGCGTTGAAGAACAGGCCCAAAAGCACGACGTGGACACACAGTACATCGAGCTGGTTCTCGAGTACCTCCGCAAAAACCGCATGATGCGCTACAGCGATCTTGTCACCAGTGCTATAGAGGTCTTGGCTCTGACACCCAATATTCCCCGAATCTCCAACTATAAGATCGTGGTCGTGGACGAGTTTCAGGACACCTACCCTCAGTTATTGAGCCTCATTAAGGAGGTTGTCCGATACCCGACCACTGGAGAAGTGCCCAACATTAAAAAGCACCTTACGATCGCCGGCGACCCAAACCAGACCATCTACGAGTTTTTGGGTGCAGACCCCAGTCTGATGTTCGGCGTGGCCAGCTACTTGGACATGGAAAGCACCGAGTTGCCACTCGATAGGTCCTTTCGATGTTCGTCCGAAGTGTTGAGAGTCGCTAGCAGTGTTGGCCTAGCGACCGCTAGGCTTCCTATTGCCAATGCTATTGGCTCCGTGAAGCTGTCAGGCAGCAAGCCCATTATCCAAAAACACCATTCTGCTCGCGAAGAACAGGACTTTATTGCTTCGGAGATCGCTCGTCTCATATGTCTTCTGGGTGGACTCTTGGCTCCGTCAGATATTGCCGTACTTACCAGAACGAACCGGGAATTAGAGGAGATCACACAGAACCTCACCCAGAACTACGGCTACCAGTGTAACCGCTTTTCGCTGTCACCGTCATGGGTCAAATCTAGAGTGCACATCTTGCTTGACCTTCTCATCTTTCTCAACGGCGGCCTGGGTCTGGAGTTCGCCTTGTTGTGTGTTCTCTCTCGCCTCGATACCAGAGCAGGAAGCTCTCGAAGGATATCTAAGCTCTTTCATGCTAGCAACTCATGGACGCAGAATAAAGGAATGCCCATGGAGGACTGCTTGCGAACCGAGTTGCACAACGGTAAAACAGATCTCTTGGCTATGTACAAAGGTACTGCCAACCAGCCGTTCTTGCAGGCTGCAAATAAACTACTTGCTTGGGCCAAAAGGACCAGGAACTCAGTGGGCGAAATGACACCGGTTCTGGTGCTCAAGTGCTTGCTCGACGTGAGCCACGAACTTAATTTATTGGACTACCTAAACAAACCTGAAACCACCGGCAAAAAGATCACCACTGCCAGCGTTGATACACAAGCCGAATTGGAATCAAACTTGACTGGGTTTTATAAGTCGTTATGTGCGTGCCATAAAAGCTATTTACTGGATACAGAAACCACCAGCCTGTTTCTCGAGCATTTTTTGAGGAACTACAACGACGAACCTCCCATTATCGATCGCAACAAGATCAACGTGTCTACGGTTCATACCGCTAAAGGATTGGAGTTTCCGGTAGTTTTCATTGCTGGCGTAAAAGACAACCATGCCTCGTACTGGTCGCCAATTTTGGAAAACGATATGATCAACGATGAAGCTCGTGCCCGCTTGTTTTATGTGGCATGCACCAGAGCACGCTGTCTTTTATACATGGCGTCGCTGAAACGTATCCTTCCAGAAAAACGTGAAGCGTTCCAAACTGCTTTGCCCACAAAAAGCGAGATTGTAAATATGATATCTCGAGAGTGCTACCGAGCTCCACCCACTGATCCCAAGTTGGTGGAGGGTCAGAAGTTGTTTGACAAGTTCTCGCAGCTAGGTTTGATAAGACAACAGCAGCGGAGCTTCCATACTCGTTCACTCATCAGGTTGACCAACACTTTTGCAAGACGCAGGGTCTAGAATGATCATGCCAACTTCGACAAGAGACTAAGCACGCTCGAATTGACACTGGAGTTTCCCTCAGTAGGAGTATAACTGTCTGATTCACTGTCGTGTTCGTGCTTGAGTTCCAAGTCGTCCTTATGGTGGCTCGTAAACTCATTGGATAATTCCCTGGGTTCCTCATTGGTATACTCACCGTCGTCGTTATCATTCATGCTCTTGATGATGCTTATTCCAGACGACTCATCTTCCTGGCGGAACTCTTTGATCTCGATGTTTTCTGAGAAAGCCACCTTTTTCTCAGCATTATTATTCAATTTCTGGCGTTTGGGCGACTGCTCATCATCACTGCCATTATTATAGGAGGGCACTTCCTCATCAATATCATCATACGTAGGAGACGGTTCTTCTGCATCTTCACCAACCATTTCCTGTAGTTCACTTCTTGTTTCTTTCAATGCTGCCAAACGCTTACCGATAATCGCAAGCTTTCCCTCGTCACCCTGTAATGAATCATTAATATTGGCTTTCAAGCTGTCCAACTGCTTAATGGCGTCAAGGCGGATCTTCTTCATTTCCTCAATAGTATTTGTCGACGAGTTACACAACTGTTCCAAACTGTTGAGCTTGGAGATGTATTCTCGGGGAGCTGGAAGCGTCTCGGAAGTGTTTGGCGAGAGATACGTTTTGGACATCATTCCCACCTGTGAGAGCGTTTCCAGCGCCATATCTACGAGTTTATTTAGATGCACATAGGTGTCATTCAAAAGACGAAGGTCGGCCACGACTGTGGTACCTGCATTGACAGCTGCTGGATTCGAGTTGACTTCTGCACTAGAAGCGTTGCTCGCACCGGATACTGCTGCACGGAGATCCGCAATCACTGGTGCTGCAAAGACATGTCGCTGTTCCCAAACTGTGATCAACCGTTCCGCTTTAGGCTGCACGGCCGGATCTAACTGGGGGAATATCGAGGAAAATACGCCCGGCAAGACCCCGCCAAAGTCGTCGATGAATTCCGGTTTGCGCTTGTGCCGAGCTTGCTGCACGACATCGTTGCATAAGTACAATAGGGACAACCGTTTCTTTGAGTTCCGGGCATCAGGGTCGGATGTGATGTATTTAGCCCATGTTGACGCAGCTTCTTTGCTGTGACGCTGGTGGAATAACACCCACTGCGAAATCGTGACTATCGAGTCCTGAGTTTCCTGGAGCCCCAGAAGCTTTTTCACGAGCACATTCAGAGAAAACGACATCACCACCGGGTCGGAACTTGTAATGAGGTCTGCAAAAGAATACACACTCCTGCACACAATGTAAGCACCCGCAGGTTTGTTGTTAGGACGCGAGGTCGATCTAGTTGTACATGCCCCCGAAACGCAAGACTTCCGGTCCCAAGAAGACAGACCCGGTTGCGTCGCCGCCCCGCACGTCCCCGAAACATGCGTCTCTACCTGCGGGCGCCAGCATCACCGAAGACGACATTTTGTCAGCTGTCAGTCCACAAGAAGTGGTTAAGCTCATCAACACTCTTACAACTACATCTCAGGATGAAAATTTTGCTAAGTACAGACGTACAGCAGAAGCACAGCAGCAGCATGATGAAAAATTGATTCGAGATTTGACGAAAAAACTTGAACGGGCCGAGCTGGAGCTCTTGGAGAAGCAAGAAGAGATCGAACATCTCCACCAATTGCAAAGCAAAACTTCTGCAATTACACCAGTGAAGCCAGTGGTGCAGCCCAAATATGTCCTGCCAATCAGACGAAAAAAGGGTGCTAGTTCCACCGAAAATGATGGAATTTCTGCCGATCAGCTTTCCCGTGAGTTGGAGTCGATTGGCATAACTTTAGACATTTTGGAGTTGCTTACAGGGTTACGAATTATCAACTACGAGGAAGATGGAACGTCTTTTTACTTTGACGTGACCCAGAGCTCCACAAATGCCGTAGAAGATGAAGAAGATACAAGGTTGACGGTGAATTATCGACTTATAATACGAAAAGATCTGGCATATGCTGCCGATATCAGCTATGTTCCCACGTTTTTGGAGGACCTCAGTAGTGGCACAGCTGCAGCCAAACAACGCACCCGACATCTTACCAGCATTTTACCCGAGTACTTCTGTGACAACTTGATGTTTCCATATAGCACATTGGCACAGTTCTACGGAAAGATGGGCCGAGCGTTAAACAAGGGGGCGGAGAAGAAATAGCACTATGTACATTAATACTTGACAGACACACGCAACTCGCCGTTGTTTCTGGCGACCTCGATGCTCTCGAGAAGGGCCTTCTTTTGCTTCTTGTCGAGCTTCTTGGCGAGCTTGTAGAGGGACACGGGTTTGGAGACGGCGTCGAGGGGAGAGGGAGATGCAGAGGATTTCTTATCGGTCTTTGACTTCTCAGACCTCTCAGACTTCTTATCGATCTTTGATTTTTCAGACTTCTTATCAGTCTTTGTCTTCTCAGTCTTTTCACTCTTTTTCTTCTCTACCTTCACTTCCTTCTTATCAGCTGTACCTACTTCCTTCTCCTTCACGTCCTTCTTCGCTACACCAGCCTTCTCTTTTCCTTTTCCCCGGTACAAGCCCTTCTCGTACTTTTCAGCTTCGCTGATACATGACGTATGGCTGCGGTATTCGGTTCCACTGAAGGTTACCGAGCAGTCAATACAGGTAAAGTATGCTCCGGGACAACGCTGCCTATGAGCATCGAGCTTCTTCTTGAGCACAGTGTCGTTGCACACTTCACACGAAAACGAAACCATCTTCTTTTCGCGATGAGCTCGCAGTCGCATTAATCAATCACGTTATCATGAGACCCATGGCATAAAATTTCTGACTTTGGCCAGAACACAAGTACTGCTAAGCCAGCACTCACTACCTCTTGTACATCTCATACACCTCGTACACCTCTTCCATCCCATACACTCACCACACAGGCTCGTCTTCCTTTTTTCTCTTCACCCGCACTATCTCATAATCGTCGCTCACGGTGTCTGAGTGTTCCTGCAACAAGCCCTGGAGACGGTAGTAGTCCTCTTTTTTGTCGACAGGTCTTCTGTTGGCTATCATAGAGAGCATTTCATCTTCTCCCAATTGACGGTACTTTTCATCGTACCGCTCCCATTTCACACTGGTGAACTTTTGCAAGTAGAGCGATCCGGCCACGATGGATAGCAAAAACGGCAAGCCGAAAAACACAAAGTGGTTTTTCTGCAACAAGCGCTGGTATCGGCCCGCAAAAGTGCGGTTGTAGGCGGCCTGCTCTTTTTTCCCTCGGAATACCCGGTTCCCCAAATTGGCCATTGCGTCACGGTTGGAAGTCAGTAGAGCTTGAGCCTGCGGTGCGACTGCAGGCAGGCGTACTGCAGAACAGCAAAATAAGTACACCTGCACACAAGCAGCAGCAAGGACACCTGCACAAATCCGGGCAGTCCCACCTGCACCATCCCACCTGCACGCTGCGATCCACCGGCCCGCCGCAGCTGCGGCGTGGGGGACCCGGCGCCGCGCCAGCCTTCAGTCACGTGCTCCGCACCCCGTCTTCCGCCACCCCACCCTTCCTGTTTCGACAAGTGTCCAAAACTGGCCGCCGCAATCCCTGGTACAAGAACTGCGCGAATTCCTGCGATTTGCAATTGCGTTTGCTGCAACTCTCTTTGTACAGTCAACTTTTAAAAATCACCCACCGCAACCGCCAGCGGACTTTCTAGCTCACGCCCACAGCACAAACCGCCGCCCGGTTTTACAGCTGTCTACTCCCGGAAATCCCATCAACTAGTGCCCTGAACTGCCTGCAGGAGCGCCCTGGGTTTTTTTTCTCGTCCATCAAACACTAATTTCAACACCGCCAACATGTCTGTGTATGCATCGGGCAACGTTGCCCAGCAGCAACAGCGGCAGCAACACCAGCAGCGTTTGGGCGAGTTGCTCGAAGCTGTCAAGCAGGAATTCGATTTCGCTTTGAACGAAGCGTCCAATTTCAAGCAGGTCAAGGAGGACTACGACCTCAAGTACAACCAACAGACGGCCGAGATGCAGCAGATCCGCCAGACCGTGTTCGAGTTGGAGATGGCCCACCGCAAAATCAAGGAGGCCTATGAAGAAGAAATATTGCGGTTGAAAACCGAGTTGGAAAACCGCGACCGCCAGCTGATTCCTGGCAAGGCCAACGGTGCTCCCTTCTCCTATATCGGCCACCAGGGTGCCCAGTACCTGGCTCTTCCTGGTGCGCTCAAAAAAGAGGGCAAGAAGGACAAGGAAGCCGCTCCCGGTGCTCCAGAATTGTCGCTTCCCCAGGTTCCTGCCGTGGCCAACACGTTGCCAGCCGGCATTGGTGCGCCAAAAGCACCCGAGACATCCTCTGGACTCACGGTCATCGATAAGACCCAGTATGTCGTCGACCCGCTGGAAAAAGCGCTCCACGTCAAGGAGATCCCGCCATTTTTAACCGATCTCGACGTCAACAAAGCCAACCCCGACTTCCGCAAACACAAGCCCGAGTACTACGTCTTGTACAACCCGGCCTTCAACCGTGACCTCGACGTGGAGTTGGTCCACTCCTTGGACCACTCATCAGTGGTGTGCTGTGTGAGATTCTCCAAAAACGGTGAGTTCATCGCTACCGGATGCAACAAGACCACCCAGGTGTTCAACGTGGCCACCGGCGAGTTGGTCGCCAAGCTCGTGGACGACAACACCTCCGGCCACGAGGAAAGCGAGGAAAACGAGGGCAATGACTCCACCGTGAAGTCGTCCAACTCCAACGGAGACTTGTACATTCGTTCCGTGTGCTTCTCCCCTGACGGCAAGCTCTTGGCTACCGGTACCGAAGACAAGCTCATCCGAATCTGGGACCTTTCCACCAAGCGGATCATTAAGATCTTGCGTGGCCACGAACAAGACATCTACTCGCTTGACTTCTTCCCTGACGGCAACCGTTTGGTTTCCGGCTCCGGTGACCGCACAGTAAGAATCTGGGACTTGAGATCGTCCCAGTGCTCGTTGACATTATCCATCGAGGACGGTGTCACCACTGTGGCTGTGTCCCCCGATGGACTGGTTATCGCTGCTGGTTCGTTGGACCACACCGTTAGAGTGTGGGACTCCACCACCGGATTCTTGGTCGAAAGATTGGACTCCGGTATCGAAAACGGTAACGGCCACAAGGACTCCGTGTACTCGGTAGTCTTCTCCAACGACGGAAAGCAAATTGCATCTGGTGCGTTGGACAGAACCATCAAGTTGTGGAACTTGGAAGGAAAGCAAGAGGTCAACTCGCCAGGCGGAAAAAGAACCACCTGCGAGGTGACCTACGTGGGCCACAAGGACTTTGTGTTGTCTGTGTGCTCCACCCTCAACAACGAGTTCATCTTGTCGGGCTCCAAAGACCGCGGGGTGATTTTCTGGGACCAACTCTCCGGCAACCCATTGTTGATGTTGCAAGGACACCGCAACTCGGTCATCTCCGTGGCTGTCTCGCTCAACTCGAACGGAACTGAAGGTATCTTTGCCACGGGCAGTGGTGACTGCAAAGCCAGAATCTGGAAATGGACCAGAAAGCAGTAAATCCTGGACCTCTATGTACTATAATAGAAAAGTGACACAAAGTCTTATTAAATTTTCGCACCGCTGCAACCAATTCTTCACCATGTTGTACACTGCTTCGGCCACCGCGCCCGTCAACATTGCTGTATGTATGGAAGGATACCCGTTTGTTTCCCGTGCTAACAAAGACCCTCAAGTACTGGGGAAAGCGTGACAAGTCGCTCAACTTGCCCACTAATCTGTCCATCTCAGTGACCTTGTCGCAAGACGATTTGCGTACACTTACGTCTGTTGCAACGTCTCCCGAGTACAACGAAGATATTCTCTGGCTCAATGGCAAACCAGAGAGCTTGAAGTCCGAGAGAACAAAAGCCTGCTTGGCTGATTTGAGAAAGCTTCGTACCGAATTGGAAAGCACCGATTCCTCATTACCCAAGCTTTCCCAGTGGAAATTGCACATTGTGTCCGAAAACAACTTTCCCACTGCTGCTGGGTTGGCTTCTTCTGCTGCTGGGTTTGCTGCATTAGTTGTGGCGATCGCCAAGCTCTTCAAATTGCCGCAAGACATGTCGGAGATTTCCAAGATTGCCAGAAAAGGATCTGGTTCTGCCTGTAGATCGCTCTTTGGCGGCTACGTTGCCTGGGAAATGGGCAGTTCTGAGGATGGAGAAGACTCCAAAGCCATAGAAGTTGCACCTTTGAGCCACTGGCCCGACATGAAGGCCGCCATTTTGGTCGTCAGTGACGACAAGAAGGACACTCCGTCCACCACAGGAATGCAGACAACTGTCGCTACATCTGACTTGTTTGACCACAGAATCAAGAACGTCGTTCCAGCCAGATTTGAACAGATGAAGAAGTCCATCCACGACAAGGACTTCGAGGTGTTCGGCAAGCTCACCATGCAAGATTCTAATTCGTTCCACGCCGTCTGTCTCGACTCGTACCCACCTATCTTCTACTTGACCGACACCTCCAAGAAGATCATCAAGTTGATCCACCAGCTTAACGACGCAGAGGGAAAGATCATTGCTGCGTACACTTTCGACGCTGGCCCCAATGCTGTCATCTATTACGAGCAGCACAACGAGTCCAAGGTGTTGGGACTCCTCCATACGCATTTCAGCCAGGTTCCTGGCTGGGACAAGGCCGATACCACAAAGTTATCGAAGCTGGACATCACTGCTGACGACAATGTTCACAAAGGTGTGTCCAAAATTATTTTGACTCTGGTGGGCTTGGGTCCACAGAAGACGTCCGAGTCGCTCATTAGTGAGACAGGAGAACCCGTCAAAAAGTAAATCTAATTCTTGTAATGTAAAATAGCCATCCATCTTGCTAGTGGTGCAGTGATGTTAATATATGTGCACAAGACGGAATCACAATGCCAATGCTTCTCCATCCTTTGAGCCATGTTCGCCTAGCTCGTCCGCTCTGCAGCAGGTTCACAGCAGGTATAAATACTGGATTCAAAACACCTCGCTTAGTATCCTTCTTGCGAACATCAGCTTTAGCCAAGCAAAAACCATCTCCAACCAAGCTTTCTTCAACCAAGCCATTGGCCCCCAAATTCACCTCCATCACAGAGAATATATACACCATCCCTAACATGTTGACGTTCACCAGGCTTGTTAGTGCACCGTTTGTTGGTTATTACATTGTTCAAGGAAAGCCAATGGCCGCAATTGGCATATTTGCATACTCGTGTATCACCGATCTCTTGGACGGTTACATTGCTCGACGGTTCAACATGCAATCCAAGGTGGGTTCGATCATTGATCCGATGGCCGACAAGCTTTTGATGACCGTGTGCACGGTTTCGTTGTGGTATTCGCAAATCATGCCTTCCTATTTAGCATTCTTAATCATTGGCCGGGACGTAATGCTCAGTTTCATGGGTTTCTATTACCGGTACATATCGCTTCCGCCGCCCAAGACCCTCAAGAGATACTTGGATCTTTCCATAGTGTCTGTAACCGTGCATCCAAACATGTTATCCAAGGTCAATACTGCATTGCAGATGATATACATCGGAGGGCTTGTGTTGCAACCAGGAATAGCGAACTTTCTAGCCGCAGAACACATCTCTTGGTTGGCCACTGGGATAGAGTACTTCGGCATGGTTGTCGCTACGACTACTTTCTTCAGTGGAGCACACTATGTGACTTCGAAGAAGGCAATTGAGTTTATCAAGTCGTAAGTTTCCTTGGAGACATGGCTGTCTAGAAGCAAGACCGACAACAATGCATTTTTCAAACTTCTGTCGGCAGGATGTACTTCTGAAGCAATCTGAATTACCCTCAAGTACAGGGAAAGACACTCGTGGTAATTTGCATTAGCAAGCGAATGCCTGCTTGATCTTCGAAGATATTCCTTGTTGATATCCACCAACTTTATACACAAACGCAAGTTCTGGCACACACGAGTATTCTGTCGTTCAGCGAGCAAACCGAACTCTTCCTTGAGGAGCTGAGGCGAACAGTATCCCACTTTTTGGTGGTGGATAATGGCTAGGTGAAGAATACCGGCAATGGCCAGTTGTTGCAAACGGACCACTATTTGCAACAAGGAGTTTGAATCGTGTATCCTAGACAATAACAACGGGTACATAAGCAATATCTTCTGTCTTTCATGTCTAGATCTGCCATCACAGGCAGTCACCAAAGCTTTCTCCAATGCATTGAACAAGTTCACCCAATTCAAGTAGCTTCCCGTAACTTTGAACCTGCGAAAGCTTGCGTCTGGCACCATAGCCACCACATTTTCCGGCTCAATGCCCACGAAGGTGTAGTTCACGAGCCTCAAGGACGACCACAACAAGTCTTTCACGTCGTTCATATTCCGGCGATGCTGTAGATTCTCGACGGCTAGGTTGTATCTATTTACATCAACTACAATACTCACAAACTCTACGGCCGGTACACCATACCTTCTGGCAGCACGCACAACTACAATGGCCAACGCCAAATCCGCGTCCAGCGACAAATTCTCCTCGGCGGCCATGAATTTCCAGAAATCCACCGCCTTTTATACTTCAGCATGCGGTTGCAGGACTCGCAGCTGCACACGCATGCAAATCACCCCTAGCAGGACCCTATGCATTTGCCTACAGCTGGCTATATAACTTCGCGCAGCAGCCTACCACTTGCTATTACAAGCCGGGAATCTTACGTACGGCTGCATGCATCAACCGTCCAAATCAGCAAGTAGCGATGCAGTCGACACACTGCTGGCGCAGGAACCACGCCGCCGGCGACGCACCCATATGCGTCTGCGGATGCCTGTCCCCATTCGGTACTTTGCCGACCACCCTGACCACCCAGCATACATCCATCCTTGATCGTCCACCGAATCGGACATATGCACATACCATCGGTCCCAGACCCACTGCCAGTCCAAATCTGGAAGTGGGTAATTATGCATGTTGTCGTAGGTGAGTAGTAGCTTCTTTCCGCCTGGTGTTTCAAACTGCGACGGATCAGCAAAGGGAAAAAGAGACTTATGGGAATACAAGGGAATGCCAAAGAACTTGAACCCACGCTGGTACTCCACTATGTAGTCGCATGCTGAGGGCATTAGTATGATGATGAGTGGGTACCGAAGAGTTTAGGATATTATGATGTGGTGTAATGTAGTGTGAGATACTGTGGTGATCTATCACTTGTTCTTAACGTCTATAGTAATTGATATTCCTTTGGTTGTTCTTCTCAAATGTCTCAGCTTTGCTGAGCTTGGCCATCTTCTTACGTAAGGCACGGGGCTCGTAAATCACAGAAGCGAAAGCGAATGAAGAGCACAAGCCGAAATAATATTTGTTAGATGAATGAACAAGACAATTTATAAAGTCGCTCATCAACCCTCTGATTTTTATCCCATTAAGGCTTCCTCTTAAATCTTACCAATGCTCTTTGATCAACATTCCGTTGCACCACACTTGACAGACGTAGTGCCGTACACTGTACTCTCTAAATACTTCAAATACTCAACAAATTGTAAACACTAAACACATTCGGAATATACTACAAACCTTGACGCTTCTTTAATCCCTTTATGTCCCTTCCTCTCTCTCACTCTTGGGGTTGGTGTCCCGATCATCAGCCACACCTCAAATAATATCCACATTCCAATAATTTGGTGCAGCACTCCTGCCTATTCCGTTCCGTAGACCCCGGTTTTAGCCCCAAATTAGCTCGTGCCTGCCCACAGCGGCCCAAAATGGCATTTTGGCCGGCGCACATATTGCATGATAATGTTCAAAATATTTTGAGACAAACTTGACTAAGCACCGATTGATAGCCACACCTTGGCTCATTTTCTTGTTTTTTTGCATTCTATAGGATACATTTGAGTTGCTTGACGCTCGTACTATCAGATAATATTACCAGTATTCCATACAGATCGTTACTCGGACCATAGCTTTACATTTCCTGTCCCGGCTCATCCCCCTGGCCCCAACCTCCTATCTTTATTTCAGGTAGTATCCACCGCTTGTGAACCTATTTGATCCATCCGTACTACTCGGTCAACCCGTTTGACACCACTGTCTAAGTCTTGAAAGAATACCAAATTTTTCCCAAATCAGCACACATACAATGTCGAAAATGGCCTTTCAAGCTCCCCTAGTTCCCGACGAACCACATCGACTTGACTTTTTCCCTGCCAAAAATGTCGAAGTTCCTCTCGTGGCAAGAAATAACATAGAGCGCTCTCTTCCGGTGCAAAATATGCAAGATAAAGCTGCCGAAGTGCTTAAACTGAAACAGACTGGTCGCCATGAACCCTCAGACCGCATCGAGAGCATCCAAATTGCCGGAGCAAACTTGCTGCTTGAAGCCCAGCAGCAAGGACAAGCGATTCCGCCTCAGTTTTCTTTGCCATACCACAACCCGTTCGATTTCAACTCTTACCCGATCACTAATCCGCCGATATTTGACTCCACCATGACCTTACCTTATACATCGAGTGATGGAGTGGTCAGAAGGCGCCGTCTTTCCATTTCCAACGGTCAGATTGGCCAGATTATAAACCACGAGGCATTCATGGAAAACCGAAATGACCTCAGCGAAGCCAGAAACGCCAATAACGGCCACCATCGTGCTGGCAGCACCTCCTTGATGGACAAGTCGGACCTGAGTGACGTACCAGCGTCCGCAGAAAGCGATATTCTGGCCGTGAATGCCGCCGGTGTTCCCCCACCAAACCACCAGCTTATCTACAACAACGAAGTGATCTACAACCCCAACGACGGCCCTATTCCCGGCACAGCAGCATGGAAACGGGAACGTCTCTTGGAAAGAAACCGAGTGGCCGCTTCCAAGTGTCGCCAGAGAAAGAAGCAAGCGCACCAGCAGTTGCAGGAGAGCATTTCCAACTACGAAAAGTTGCTCGAGGACTCGAAGAAGCAGATCAAGCAGTACGAGCTGCTCATGTCCCATTTTAAGACCGTCATCAAGAAGAGCGTCGACAGCAAAGACACTGCGTCGCTCAAGCAGCTTCTCGACTTGTCGTTGAGCGATGCCGATGCTTTGAAATAACGTTGCCACGAATTGCCATGTTTTTACAGATACTTATGTGAGCACGTACATGGGGACAACCCTGTTCTGTCACCCGGCACGTTGTTCGGTTACGAAGGTGTACGATATAGTTTATATACCGGAGTTGTACTTCAATTTTCATACTCACTGACTCACATTCTATGCAACATGAAGAGATAAGCTTGAGTGAGCTCACCCAGCGGGCTCCAGTCAATGATCTGCTGTCCTCGATCTCTGTGGAGGTCGAAACAACCGAAGAGTATCCAGATGGAGGCTGGCGAGCTTATCTGGTAGTTTTCGGCTCGTTTCTCGGGCTCATCGTGAACATGGGCCTTATCAACTCCATTGGAGCGATCCAAGCATATGTGTCTACCCATCAGTTGGCACATGTGCCTGCTTCCAGTGTGGCCTGGATTTTCTCCATCTACTTGGCTGTAGCGTATGTCGTGGGAATTTTCATTGGGCCGATTTTCGACCGCCATGGCTCTCTGGAGCTCTTGGTTGCTGCAACCATCCTAATTTTTGCCGGATTGATGGGAACGGCCAGCAGCAGCAAGATTGCGCACTTCATTCTCTCCTTCATAGCCATTGGAGTGGGAAACGGAATAGGACTCCCACCATTGGTCAGTGTTATCAACCACTGGTTTCTCAAAAAGCGAGGAAACTGTACCGGAATAGCAACAAGTGGAGGGTCTGCTGGTGGTCTTGTGTTCCCGCTTTTGCTTCGTCACATGTACTCGACCGCAGGATTTGTCTGGGCCATCCGTACGCTTGCGTTTGTGTGTTTGGGTTGTATGATCTGTGCGGTATTGCTTGCGAAAGAACGGTTTTCCCGTGAACCAGAGCCTGAAAACAACGTTGAGTCTAAGTGGAAGAAGTTCCAGAACAAGGTGGGCTTGTTTTCGTTGAACAAACTTCAAGACAAAACTTATGCGTTGATGATTGCCGGTGTTTTTTGCACCGAGCTTGCGCTCGTGCTCATTCTCACATACTTTGCAACCTATGCCATTGCCCAGGGTGTGTCAGAATCGACGTCCTACTTGCTTCTTACCGTTTGGAACGCTACAGGCATCCTTGGCAGATGGCTCCCCGGCCTAGCATCTGATTTTTACGGCAAGTTTAACGTGAACATTGTCACTCTCTTCGGCTTGGATCTCTGTGTTCTATTGCTCTGGTTGCCCTTTGGCTCCAGTTTGAAAGCGCTATATGCATTTGCAGCTATCGGAGGCTACTTTTCGGGTCTGATCTTATCGATGGTTCCCTCCTGTCTCGCCCAGATCAGCCCAGTGTCAGAGTTCGGCGAGCGGTACGGAATCTTGAACGCCATACTTAGCATCGGAAACTTGGTGGGGTTGCCCATTGGAGCCGCCATCATTGGCAACGGATCCGTGCACAACTACTCTGTCTTTGTGGGACTCGTGGGCGCATTGCTTATCGTGGGAACCATCCTTTGGATCTTCAGTCGAGCATCGGTGGTGGGAACCCGGTTCAATGTTAAGGTATGAAAGCCGACTTTGCTTCAGTCTTGGCGCAAGTTGTGCAAACCTTTGGTAGCAGCACGGGACCTTAAATGGCCCCAGAAAACATATGTTATCGGCACAAAAGCAAGCGCTGTCGCACGAATGGCCCAGTCAAGCGCCAGATTTTCTTCAGCGAATGTCAAGCTCAACATGATCTGTCCCAACTCGCCTACGACTCCAATTGGAAGCGTCACATAGAAGCTGTTATAAGCTGCCCAGCGTAAAGCCCGAGGACTTCTCTTGGTCTTGACCACCCATGCGAAATGGATGTAGTGAAGTGTGTTCAGAACACACCAAGATAGCAAAATAAATGAATAAGTTGTATGTTTCGCAATCTTAGGATGTGGGTATATCACCCCGTAGCACATCCACGCCATGTGGACTGCGTTGAAGAGTCCCCAGCTGAAAATGGCGTCCTTCCTGCTCTTCAATTCTTGCCATTTTGCAATTCTGACAGCAACATACGTCACGAACGGAATCAAAGACACCGTGTGGAAGAAATCAGCTATTCCTCCAGGCAAAAAACGTCTTCCAACAAGTGGAAGAAGTATCACGAACCGTCCCAAGCAGCAAAACCACAAGACCAGAGCAGCTATGTTGACAAAAAACAATATCTTTTCTGTGGCAGAGAGTGGATAGAGAGGCATTGTATGTTCTCGAGTACTTCTGAATGTGTAAAATAGACCAGCTAGCACAGCCTTGTTCTCAGATTGATCTGGTGTTCTCAATAAATCGATGCGCGATGAAGTAAGTTTTCAGCTGTTCCAGTGCTGCTGCAAACACAAATGAGACTCCTTTATACAGTTTCAGTATTGGCGTTTGTGTCTTTCTGTCTAGCATGGACGAAGGAAGACTATGAGATCTTCAGCTTGCGGGACAAAGTAGCCGACGATATAGGAGAAGAATATTCGTTTTACTCGTGGTTGAAAGTTGAAAAATCGGCCACAGTTCAGGAAATATCGAAGGCTTACAGAAAGCTTTCTCGTCAATTGCACCCGGACAAGGTATCTGGTGCCTCTAAGAAAGGACGGAAAAAGGCTGAAGAACGGTTTCAACGTCTCTCTCTTGTCGGAAACATTTTGAGAGATCAGTCGTTACGTCGTCGATATGATTACTTTTTGGACAAGGGCTTTCCTAAGTGGAAGGGCACAGGCTACTACTACTCCAAGTTTCGCCCCGGTCTTCTTCTCACACTTTTTGTACTCTACATTTTGGTCGGAGGTTTGCAGTGGATCGCTCTCGGAATTAGTCGCCAACAAGACTACAAGCGAGTGGTCGGCTTGAAGGAACAGCTCAGATCACTGGCATGGGGTGGATCTGTTGTTCCTCCTGCCGATGGAAGCGATAGAAAAATTGTTAACGAGGCCAACGGTAAAGAATTTATCGTTGGTGCTCTGGGAGATATCTATCTTGTCCACGACGGTGAAAGAGTATTGATAAACGAGAAGGACGTTGACGTCAATCCCAGCATCAAGGAGTCTGTCTTGGTTACGGCACCAGTTTATCTTTGGAATATCACCGCTGGCAAGAGATTTGGCGAAATAGACTTGAAGCCAAAGCCAAAGCCAGTTGCTACTGAACCTCAGGAGGTTAAGAAGAAGAAGAAAAAGGGAGAACGTATAGAGTTGCCCAACGGAAAGGTGGTCTACGGCCGTCCGAACACTCGCAAGCGCAAATGAATTGCAACTACGTATCTAGAATTGAATATTAGCCTCACTTATTATGCTTGGGCACCCGTCGTAACTGGTTGTCATCGTCATCATTGCCTTCATCTTCCTCGTCAGACGAATCTGATCCCGATAGATTTCCCATGTCCTCGTAGTCACGATACATACCGTCTTCCTCACCATTCGTCTCTTCATTCACGGTTGCTAGTCTGCTTGGCGACATTCTACCCACATCTGGAACATCGTGTGCAACTGTATCGTCATCGAGATGCTCGTGGGATCCTTCGTTGATGAATAGATCGTGGTTGGAACTATCTCCAAGCAATATGGTTCCTGGTTTTCCTTTCCCTTCATACGATCCCAAGTCCATATAGCCCACAGTTGACGAGTCAAACCCATAGGAATCGTTCTCGTCATCATGCATACCATCGTTACCGTCATCGGCATCCGCTCCCAAAACCACATTGTACATCTCTCGAGTTTTGAGCAAGACATCGTTGACAAACCATTCCCAGTCTGGCAGAGTGACTGCGTTCACAATCACCGGCGATATCAAGTCTGGCTTGTAGAGCGAAGTGAACTTAACGATCTCTTCACTTATAAGCACCATGTGACCCATGTATCCCGGTCTGGGATCACCAGCGGCACGGTACGCTTCCACGACCATTTGGGTCAAGTTATGTTTCTCGGGGCGAAATAAATCGACAATGATGAACGAATTGTACGAGTTGAGTTTTCCGTTGAACGCTTGTTGGATCAAGTCAAATACGACATTGTGAAAGAAATTGTGCCATGGGTACTTGGTGAAGTTGCCGATGATGCTCAGGACGATGTTCAGGTCGGTTAACTTGATCTTGAAGTAATCTCCAACGCAAGGATCCCTGCGAGTCAACTCGTCTCTTTCTTTGCACACAAACGGCTCTTCGGGAGAAATGACAGGCTCTTCATCGTCAGAAACCTCTTCGTCCAAAAACGAGAGAAGTTCGTTAGTAAGACCGTTTTCATCGTTCTCTTCCTTCAGATCGTAGAGCGAGACATCGTCAATGCCTGAAGCAAGGGCATCCACGCTTAAGGATCCCTTGGTTTCAAATTCAACGGCAGTTGGCAACGACTCTTTGATCGCTTTTTTGAGTCGTTTGTTGCGCTGAACCCTGATGTGATCACGAACTTTCATGATCTTACGAATCTTGCGACTGTTGAGGAGGATCATGTTACTGCAGTGAAGCAACTCAGCCACAAGCTCGGCAATCTTAAATCTCGTGAACCCTAGTTTCGAGTCCGATTCGCGAGCCTCCTCCATCAAATTGGCAAAGTCTGAGAGGTGATCAGAGAAGATTGACAACATTTCGCCTAAGTAAACGGGATCTCGGGGACCAGGTGGGTTTTGATCGAAATCTTTAAGCCATTGGAACATGACGAACAGGTTCACCTCAGTGGGACCATCGCCGCTGTTTGTTTGCAATAAGGAAGAGTAGGAACCGCAATTCAAGTCGTAGTCAGAATTGTTCTTGCGGATGATCTCGATGATAATGCCCACGCAGTTATTTATGCCGTGCTTGTTTGTTTTCTTCGAGTCATTGGGTGGCTTGTAAAGCATAATGTCCTCTATCATCGTCGAGATTACACACGTAGAGACCAATTCCTGGGTGAGTAGGTTCGGTCCTATATTAGTCTCGAGTACTGTGGCCAATGCAGTGTTGGAAGAAATGGTGACCAAAGCACGGATAAAATCTGCCGCAGCTGTCTGGCGGAAGAAGAGCACATGGTTGGGAATCTCGATATCATCTTCAAACTGCGAGGGATGTGGTTTGAGAATGTCGATCAACTCTGGGATCAACTTCTGCTGGGACAAGTTTTCTATTATTCCGGTTGGAGAGTCAGCCTTGTCGGTTTGGATGATACGGAGGAAGAAGTCCATAATCATCGGCACGTCTATCATCGACAAAAACATGTCCACCAAATCCGGCTGGCGACGAACAAAGTTGAGAAGTTCAATGCTGTTTGTGTCCATGAGCTGGTCTAATATATGCATGAGATACGTCACTGTCTGCAAGCTGTCGCTGAGCTTCGGCATGTAAAGAATCAGCCAGAGTTTCTCCATGATTATTGGGGTCTCTATGATGCGGTTAGAAATGAGCCAGAGATCGACAGAAAGAATGTCTGAAGATACCAGAATGCAACGACGTAGTCTATCTTCCTCTGACTCCTCTGGTTCATGCTCCTGTTCTGTGTCGATGGTCAAATCTGCTTCCTCTGACTGTTCTACCATGACTTCATCCGAGTTCAATTCCTCGTTTTCTGGTTTTGCCAGCTTGTCGGATGGTTCTTCTTCTTCTTCTTCATGACTCTTCTGAGCATTGAGCTTGTCAAAAAACGGTACACTCTCCTCTATGTAGTTCAAGAAGCCGATAAGAATGTGCGGTTCCAAGAGAATCTCCAATAACTTTGCGCCCTGACCATCTTTGTTGGTCATGTTTTCATTTGTAGACGAGGTGATGGAAACCAGGTCCGAGCCATTCCAGTTGTTGCTTTCACTCCGTTGCAGCGATAATTGAAGCACATTGTTCTTTCGGTTGTTGTAGGATGCCTTTATACTATGAAGTTCGCTCACAAGTTCTTGCAGAATCTCCGCATCACCAAGAAAGTCATCCACGGTGACACTAGACAAGTCCACAATCTGGTCAAGTACCTTTTTCAACTTGCTGTTGCTGTTGAACGAATTTGTAAATGGCCAAAACGACATCGATTATGGGTCCTTTCTCAAAACATGTAAGACTAACGAGAGATATAAGATAAGTAGATGTACAGCGTTAATTTCTTGTGGCACATGAAGAGAAAAACTCTGATGTACGTGTTCTGGTTGTAGAATTGATCCGAAGTATTATGCGGCTCCGGCAGTTGGTCAGTTAGGTTGCAAGCCTGCAGGCGGGTGCACCGATGTGGTGAAGAAGGCATACCGTGGGGTGTAATTCGGCTGTAATTGTCTTGGTGAACCAGGATTATTCTTGTGTAGCTGTCACCAGCAGCTTACTTCTATATTTAGTCAAATTATTCTAGTTTATTTATATAGTGCTGAGCATTCTATTTTATTCATCCAGCGTAGGTAACGCTTCAAGCACTCGCAATGCCCTGGTATATTCTTCTCGGTATGACTCAATTAGCTCGTTGCAAGTTTCTGTGGCAACCTTGCTGCACATGCTTGCGTTGTGCTTGACCCACTCTTGAATCGTCATGTTTTCTTCTTCTTCTGGCATCGAGGAAATGAAGGCTGTTAGACGGCCGTCGTAGTCATTGTGGAGATCGTACTCTGATGATACAATAGCTGTAAGGTACTCAGACGCTCCTTCAAGCTTTTCAATCACTTCAAGTAGTTCAGCAAGAGGCTTGGGCACCCATTTCTGCAGACCAGCTGCAGTTTTATGGGGCGTACTGGCTTCCAATACATTACTGAAGCTAGCTGACAATCGCTCGATCTCCTCGTGAAGCTTGGGTTTTGTCTCTGGTGAAATGATAGCTTCAGAATTTGGGGGTGCTTTATCATTTTGGATGCTTTCCTGGAGAATCGTTGGGTTCACACTTTTTGATTCGGGTTGGTCTTCAATATGAGAATGGTGAATGCTATCTTTAGATTCTTTCACGGGCGCCGGATCTGATTGTTTTACATCGGGTTCTGGCTTCATATGAATTGGTGTGAAACTCTTTGGCGAAGACATGGAAGGTATGTGTGGAGATGATTTTTGGGGAAGCTCTTTAGGTAATGATATACGGTTAAGTTGTGGAGACTGCAATGGGGCTTCTGTTAGTCTGTCAATCAAGGAAGATTTCTTCTGCGCTTCTTTCAATTCAGAGGAAGATTTTATCACCAAAAAATCTTCATGTACACTCGGAGACTTCGTTGCTGTTTCACTTAATGGTCCATTCGAAGATCTCTCCACTGGTGTTGCTGTTTTTTCAATAGGAGATTCCTCTTTCAGTTCTACTTCTATCTCTGTTGGAGCTACTCTTGGCAGGCTAGCAGGAGAGACAGGAGAGACAGGCGAAACTTGTTTGTTTGAATTTGGAGATAGTCTAGCCAGGAGGTCTGGTTGTGCAATTGTTGAATTCGTCACTGGCTGTTCTTGAGGTTTAGTGGAGTCTTGGGACAGCCCCATCAAATTATCTTCATTCACTTTTGTTTCACTGACTGCCAAATCGGCTTTCGGAGTGCTCTGCTCCACATCTTGTATCCTATGAGATGGAAGCTTCTGTGGTGTTTGATCGATAACTGGGGAAGATTTTACCTGTGCATGCTTCGGTTCGCTTCGCGATATCTTAGAATTATTTGCAAAACTCTGTTCTTCTTTTTCAGAAATTGGGTTAGAAGGTTTTGCCTTTTCTTCTTCGTCTGATTCTTCATCGGAAGTGTCACTGAATAGGCTCGTATGGGTCTTTGAAATAAGTCTTCTTTGCGTGCTTCCTCCCAGACTTTTAACATCATAAGGGTCTCCATAATCTGACTTTTTTAATGCTAGTTGACTTTCTTCTGCGGACTGATCATCCAAAATTTCTTGTCGTTTCAAAGGAGAGCTTGTCTTAGGAAACCTCAGTGCAACAGCCTCTGCTGGTTCTGGGTCGTCTTTAATTATGAGATTGTACTCCAGTTGTCTCTTTCTATTCTTATCAAATGACTTTTCAAGGTCAAAAATACCAACTGATTCATCATGTAATGAAGAATCAGGTCCACCGAGGTGCAAAAGCTTTGTTGGAGGCTCCTTTTCTTTTCCAGAATTGGCTGGGACCTCATGCTCCTTCCTGTCTGATTTGGCATTGAATACATGGCCAACCTCATTTTCGATTGCATGCAAATGATTATCATCATAGTCGCCTAGGTTTCTCTCTAAGTCAATACTAGGCTTTTGAGCTTGGGATGTTTTGATACGTATTTTCTGTGCCTTTCTCGGGGATTTGAGCACGTCATTGAAGCGTTGTTCGTCAAACGATGTTTCGAACGCATCTCTATTTCTTTTCGGCCTGCTTTGCTTGGAGTTAGATGATTTATTCGCCAGTGGTTTTGGTTTGGAAACCAGCTTTTTACTCATGGACAATTCAAATGAAGAATCATCCATGTCATTATCAGAACCTGAGGAACTCTCGTAAAGCTCACTGCTCATAACAAAGTCTTCTTTGGAGTGATCTCTGTCCCCACTGGCTTGTTTATGATTCTCGCCTGTAGTATTATGAGAAGAGATATTTGCATTTTCTGGCTGTGAAGCATGACGAGAATCAGACTTATTTTCAATGGTGTTTAAGCCATCCTCGCTTTCATCAACCATATCAGAATCTTCAGAGGAGCCACTGACTTTGCTCTGACCGGTTTTTGATGACTTGTTCCGCGACTTCGACCCATAGACATTTCTCTCAAGTTTCATTTCGGGTTCAGCAAGAAGTAAAGACAGCTCTGCTTCCCCTTGGCTAGATTCGATCGTGCTCTTGTTTTGAATTCGCTTGCTTTTCCTAAGAGGGAACGAATCAACGTTGGTTAAGGAACTGTCGACGGACTCTATGTGAACGTCGTCATCGTCGTAGTCTACAGCCTGACCTTCATCTAAATCCTGGTTGTAATCGTCCGCAGATAACCCCTCTACAGTTTCGACCAATTCAGGAGTAGAACGTGTGCTTTTTTGCTGCAGTGTTCTGGTCTTTGGCCCTTTACTCCTACCCTTTTCCCTGCTCATCTGCAGCTCTTTGATAAGTAGATAGCATTCACTCTGGTACTTTCGATGCTCCTCAATTGGATCGTCATCCTTGCTCCAACCTTCGAGACAAAAGTTACAGTACACACACTGGGTTCTGTCATTCCCTTGGTCGACTGGACAAAAGAAAAAACCAGCTTTTGCAAGCGCATTGCTGGTCGCTACTACAGAAGTGCCACTGTCAAAGTGCCAATACTTTCCAAACGTGCGACGTCGTATAGCAACAGAGCTCTTGCTAAATGGATCTCGAAGCTCCTGTGCATGTTCACTATCCCAAAACCCATCACTGCCTTCCAAAGAATGATTATACTGTGCAGTTAAAATGAAGGAAAAAGCACATTTGGGATTATTACCAAGGTGAAATTCGGCTATATTTTCCACGCCTTCGAGGTTCTTCTCCTTTTTTTTACAGCAGAAGCACGTAATTTGATCTGGGTATGACTTTGTAGGTGTAAAATAAAAACCAAACTCTGCTACATGGTGAATATCTGGAACTTGATATGGCCAATAGTGTCTTTTCCTTGATCTGCCTTCACGCGCACCATTCTCAAATGTTGCTAGTCGATTCGTTTGATACTGCATTCCTAGGTATGACATAATGGCATGTTGTATCTCTTATAGTTATCAGATCAACTCGCGTACAATTTGAATATTTGGAGTGCATACAGTCACACTACGGCTATATACTTAAAAGCTATGGCCCACCAAGAGTTGGATTGTCTTCAAAGCTTCGTATTTCAACTCATTGTCGCCACCGTTGTTGTCCAAAAGCATCATGATGCGCATCTTGTACGCTCCGCCATTCTCTTCATTTATGAACTTGATCAAGTCTTGACCCAAGTTCTTGATGAGCGCCTGGACGTCGTTCAACAAGATAACCTTAGCCAGAACACGTATATCCAGGTCCAAGATCTCGAAGATTCTCTTTACGAGCTTGAACGAGCTGTCCTTGAACTTTCTCGAGTTCTCTAACCAAAATTCAGACGACTTGTGCACTGGAGACGACCAACTGATTAAGTTTGGGTTGTCGAGCTGCGTAAGATACTCGTCCAAGGAGGATAATTTTTCGGCAACCACCTCACTCAAGGTGTCCACGAGATACTGCAAGTCGTTAGCAAGTTCGTCGTCACTTTTATTGGAGGCAAATTTACGTTCTTGCAATGTTTTCATGGTAGAGAGACCGTCATCGAACAAGATGATTTTGATGATTCTAAACCGGTTGTTTTCCGAAGATACTGACACGAAGTTCTTCAAGATAGACACTGACACTCGGGTGTTTTTCAACTTGATGGAATCTTTAGCAATGGTTAAGAGACTGCCGATCAAATCTGGGTAGTTATGAATCAACGAGTGGTTGATGTCGGCATTGAATGACAAAATCCAGGTCGTCAACAAGAGGTTGTACGACAACTGTAAGCTGGAGGAATTGGGGTATTTGGCCAGGTTGGAGATCAAGTGATCGATGGTTTTATAGTTGGAGACCAAATTGTGCTTTTGGTAGATCTTTCTGAACTCTCTACTGATGACTAGCTCCTGCAAAATCTGGATTCCAATGGTTTGGTAACTTGACTCGTTGCTGCCGATAAAGCTGGCGCTCGACACCACGTCGAATACTTTGATTAAGACTTCATTATCAATTTTGTTTTCGGACCCCTGTTGCTTAGCGGCCTTGGAGAGGAGAACTGTAAGATTGTGCAAGCACAAAGCCTTTATGTAGTTGTCGTCGTTATCCAAATGCTTCAAGAATGGATCGTAAGGAAGAGATCCATCCACCTTAGACATTGCCAAAAGAGAGTCGATGAACTCTTGGTTCGGTAAATCCAACAACAAATCGTTCAAGAGCACCAAAATGTTTTTCAATACATCGTCACGGCCGTTGACATCCAATTTGTTCAACAAATTGAGGAGAGTGTTCGAATAAAGGGGAAGTTGAGACAGCACCGTCTTCACTTTATTTTCAGGCGACTGTTTTTCCAAAATCTTTATGTGGTTTGTATCATCCTCGGAGATCACACCAGCACGAAATAAACCCTCCCAAGGAATAATGCGTTCCCGAACGATGTTTTTGGTATCGGTGTAGAAACTGCTGTCGAGAACAAGAGGAGACTGTGTTAGTTTTGTGGTCTCGAAAAAAGCACATGACACTTTTACAAGGTCATTGAGGTTCTGCAAATGTGCATTAGGTTTGTTCAAAGCTACATACGTATTCCACCGTCATGGTTGTAGACTGCCTCCGTGAAGGTACTTGCGAGCGATATAGGAACTGGTGTGCGCACGCCGATAAAGACTAAGATAGAGGACGAAAATGGAGGAAGATGAGGAAAGAAAGAAAGAAAGAAAGAAACAGAAACTTTGTTGAGTGACGAAGCGTTCTAGAATATAGTGCTTTATTATTTTTTAGTTGAATGCAAAAGAACATTTCTGACTTCAGGAAATGAATTTGGGTATTTCATTCACAGCGAGAGGTACTAGCTACTATGAGAGGTATTACATGCCGGATTTTGTTTGGGCCCTATCATCTATACTTCTGGAGCTGTATGACTAAATGATGCCCTTACTCTATGTAATATCTGATATAGGGATAGTTTAAATGCAAAATAGAGAGTGACAACAACACCAGAAATCGGTCCTAGGTTACTTAATCCATAGCGATAGGTACTAGCCACCATACTAGATTGGCTTGTTCTTATCAGCATGCTTCTGTTTCTGTATAGTAACTGTGTAATGGCATTAGAGTAGTGGATATATTTAGAATGCTAGTAGACTTCACTATGGCACAGGAGGGTTTAACGGGTCTATTAAGAAATAGACTTATTAATATAAAGCAATCTTTCATAGTCAAAGGTATGTGAAAGTATGGCTGGAGTCACTACTAGCTTATCTTTCAATTTGCAGCATTACCTGCTTCCATACTTTAGTGATACCATCTACTCAGAAGAAGGTCTGCCAAAGTTTCAGCCATGCTTTTAATGTTAAATAGACAGCCGCAACTACACTAATCATGTCATACCTCTACATTGGATCATAAGTCAGTCTGTCTCGTTTTCATTATCGGTTGTTTCTATTACAATTGGCGCTATCTATTTAATCGGAGGATTCTCTGGCGAACTCCTTGGCCATGTCGGCATCTGGGATCGAACCACAGATGGTCTCGACCATGATACCGGTGACCAAGTAAGGATCTATGTTGGAAGCGGGTCTTCTGTCCTCGAAGTATCCGTAACCTTCCTTGGCGACAGATCTTGGGATTCTGACGGATGCACCTCTGTTGGCAACACCAGAGGAGAAGGCTTCGATGGAAGCGGTTTCATGACGACCAGTCAATCTTTGTTCGTTATCAGCGCCGTACAACAACATGTGCTCCTTGTGTCTCTTGGCCAACTTAGAGATGGCGTCTTCGATGTACTTCATACCGCCCTCTTGTCTCATAGGCTTGGTGGAAACATTGGTGTGGCATCCAGCACCATTCCAATCTCCCTTCAAAGGCTTAGGATGCAACGAGACCTTGACTCCGAACTCCTCACCCACCTTCAGCAAGAGATAACGGGCAACCCACAACTGGTCGGCCATGTCGATACCTTGACATGGACCCACCTGGAACTCCCATTGGGATGGCATCACCTCGGCGTTGATACCGGAAATGTTGACACCAGCATACAAACAAGCTCTATAATGGGCCTCGATCAAATCACGAGCATACACTTTACCGGTACCCACACCACAGTAGTAAGGACCCTGGGGAGCTGGGAAACCGCCCTTTGGCCAAGCGTAGACTTGGTCGTATTGGTCGAACAAGGTGTACTCTTGTTCCAAACCAAACCACACGGACTCTTCGTCATGCGCCTTCATCAACTTGGCACACTCGTGTCTGTGGTTGAACTTGTTAGGCGTACCATCGTTGTTCCAACACTCGGTCAAAACGATGATGTTGTCACCTCTTCTGAACGGACATGGGTAGAATTGGACGGGTCTCAAGTACACGTCCGAGTCGTGGCCGGGAGCTTGGCCGGTGGAAGAACCATCAAAGTTCCATTCGGGAAGATCTTCGACCGACGATGGTTTCTTATCCAAGGTCTTACACTTGGATCTCATTCCTCCTTCAGCGTCAATCCAGATGTACTCAGCCATAACCTTTCCTCTTTGAGGAAGATCACGGTACTTCTGGAGGATAGCAGTTTGTTCAATAGTTGGGACCGACATGGTAGTCAGAGAATGAATCGATGTAAAAGATTTTCTCAATTAAAAATTATGACTCAGCCGAGTCAAAATGTAAACACAAGTTTTTTTTAGAAAGGACTAATCCTTCAGGTTGGTGCAAAGAAAAGAAGTAAGTAACCTCTAATGTATACGGTGCGATTGGTTACGACTTATATATATGACCTAGCTTCCGCCCTATATATGCGAGTAATTGCTTTTTTCGGTCGATTCCTGGTTCCGCGGGGTCATTTGCACAAGACAGCCGATTATTGCTTATCACAGCCAATCAGCACCGCACCCGCCGATAACTCCCGCACACCGGGGCGCGCCCCTGTCTTAACGGGAAGACGCTTCGATTGCGTTGGGCCAATAATCTTTGCGGCGAATGCACCATGATAACAGCAAATCGGGTAAGGGGCGATAGTGGATCGCTGGTGATTGTGGGGTGACTTGCCAGAATCAATTCGTATGTTGGAAATCAGGACGGTCCGGAGAAACGGATCTTTTATGTAAGTGCTTATGCGCCGAGGCATATGACTCTGGCATGCAATAAATTACAGCGGAGTAGGAAAGAGATGGACAGACGGAGCTTGACAAGTTGGACATACAAGTCCGTATCTTGATCAGAGTATTCTACATTTTTTTTGGCTTGTCTTATGGCCGATTTCGTATTCTTTTAGACCTCTTAGACCCTTCTTATCTTCGTTGCTGCTTCCTCTTCTCCGTACCCCGCGATTCAGCCGTTGCTAGCTCCGGACCATGGCTGCAAATCCCAAATTCGTGTTGCTGCTTGCTGTGCAGCAATCGATAACAGAGGTTTCTTTGTAGTAATAAGATGGCATCCAGCGCCGTTTTGAAATGTATTCAACACGTATGTTCTGTTTCTCGTTTGATAAGCGCTCAGAGATAAGGACCGAAATAAGCTTTGCGAAGCCAAACCCCGGCGTGTCACATTCCGTATGTGGAACACGGTCGATAAAGCATCTTCTCCTTTCACCCTGAAATTGCCGAGATACTAAGCGACAGGTGCAATTGAGTCAATGCTAAGTACCAACTGAATACGCTTGTCACTATGGCCGTTCTCACCTCGATGTCCATTTCACTTGAAACCATTTAGTTTTTCTAGCTTTTTCAGTCACCACTTTACTCAATTGCTTCCAATTGACCTCTAATCGCCATTTCCACCACCCAATACCTTCTATCTACCACAGATCCATCGCAAACTCTATTTCACTTACGTCTACTTGACATGTGATCTGCAGCCAAGCGATTATCTCCAATCCCAAGCACCTCTCATTCATCTGCACCCTAATCAGCATCGTCAAACTCGTATCTTTCTCACCTTTCATCCATCTCTTCCAGTCAAGATCAGATCGGGTCAGTGTCCTGTACATAGATCATCAACACATCTTCACATATTCAAACACGGTCCTCATTTTTTCCGCAGGCTCCAGCGCCACAATAATCTTCTAGCCCATTGATCAAGATGGTCTGCAAATGTGTGCTGCGTTTATTGGTACCTGCTATATTTGTGACATACCTTGTCTATTTAATCAACTATGTCTGTCCGCAACTGTCAACTCTTGATCTAACTTCCCACAATATACTTGACCAGTTTGCTTGTCAGCAAGTTGGCAGATTCGTGCTGTTTGTTGAGAACAACGAACTCATACAAGAATATGATTCTAAACTCGGGATTTCTGTTTCCTACGGAAAGTACATCTCGCCTAATCTTGAAAAGAGTAAGAAGTTTGTTAATGATTTCGACGCCAAGTACGAAGTTTCCGGCAAGACAAAGAAGATCTTTAACGCACAGTATAGGGTTTTGAGTCGGTATATGACGCAAGTGCAACACTATGCGGAGCATATTGTCTTTCCTTTTATCGTCAGTAATGTGTCCCGTGTCACTCCTGAATTGAAGAAATATTTTAGCGTGACCTTTGAGAAAGCGAGATACTACTTACGTGTTGTGCGTATTAACGTCTGTACCACGCTCTCTAAACTCTGGGCAGTTCATGTGGCTCCCACTGTACATTCTGTGTGGTACACGGTCCTGACCAGCTCTGTGGGACAGAAATTCGGCCACTACTACGCTGCTTCCGGCTTGGATATGGTGTTTGACGGCATTAGCAAGCTCTTCTTATCGTTAGCTGATCGCAGTGCTTCTTTACAAGATAAGACTCACTTTTTAAAGTCAGAACTCAAGAATTTCATCAAGCCATTGGACACCTTGAAGTCAAAGTTTTCGGGCAAAGATTCCGAAGTTGCCGAGGTGGTGAAGGAGATAATAGAGGAGGTTGAAAGTCTGTCAAGCACCTTCGTCGAAGAGGTCACAGAGGGAGCTCAGGCGCAAGCTGAAGATGATCAGTACGATTCGGACTCCGATCCTGAGCCATCAACAATTCTTCTTACATCCACCATCACGGTAGTGTCTGGCTCTGAAGCCCTGGGGTCAAACAACGAGGTCAGTGAGAACTCCTATCAGCATAGACTTGATGAGGAACTTGGTTACTGGCAATCCAAGGTCGACAAAACCCTCCAGCTCGCATACTCTAGCCTTGAGGCAGACTTCTTGCCACAACTTAATGCCATCTTGGAAGGTGTCAAGGGCCCTATCTCTGAAACGTTGAAGGAGGTCCAACAATCCAACTACGCACACTACAAGAAACTTAATAAGATGATCAACGACATTAGCAAGGACGTGAGTGATATACAAGAATCTGGCGTTGTTCCAGAAGAGTTTTCGGTCTCAAGACAAGATATGAGAGATGGCATCTCGGCGGCAACTGAGAGTTCGCTGGAACAGCTCTCGTCGGTACAGGCCAAGTTGGCAGAGGCTCAGAAGGAGGTGATTGTCAAGTACTTCGAAGCGATTCAGAACACCATTGACGTGTTGGAATCGTTTGCCGATGTAACCGTTGCTGAATTTTCCAACAGACTCACCGCATTGCTTTCGTTTTTGGAGATGGAAGACAATTACGACGAGGCCTTGGGCTGGCATGCGTGGAAACAGTTCCATAAGACCAAGGAACAGATCTTCCAAATCCGTGACAAAATCTATGACGAAGCCAACGCCTACAAAGGGAAGTACGCCGAGGCTGATAATGAGATTGTGCCGCTGCCGTTGGCGGACTGGGACAAGTACTTCCGTGACATCCACTACCATGTCGGTTTCCTCACCCACGACAACGAAGAGTACTTGAAGCTCATCCGAGCCAAGGCCAATGTGGCTTACCAGGCTCGTGAAGCGTTGCAGAGAGCAAAGGAGGAGAAGCAGGAACAAGCCGGCTCTGCTCCGGAACAGGAACCTGAACCTGTACCTGAATCGCCACCTGTGCCTGAACATGAATCGGAACCTGAGATTGAACATGAGCCGGAACCTGAATCCCAGCCTGAACCTATTGGGGAATCCGCTACCGTCATCGTCAGCAACTACGAGGACGGCGAGAAGATCGTGGTGGTCGACTCAAATAGAGACAGCGATTCCGACACCGTGGTAGACTCGGACTCAGAATAAATAATCATACGTATATTTACTAAAAATTGCTCAAGTAGCCCTTCACCTTGCCGTACTGGGCAATAACATGGTCTGCTACATGTTGCTCAGCGACCTCAAACAATTGGAAGTACTTGATCACCCATGGGTGGACGTGGTGGTAGTACTGGCCTTGAGCACAAACCAACTTTTCATGGATCTTGTAATCCTTGAAAAATTTGGTGGAGTGCACATGTTCGTCAAGGAACTTGTGCAATTGGTCAACATATGGCGATGCAAAGTTGACACCTCTGTTCAATCCATCACACAACTGGTTGTGGGAGTGGGACAAAGGATGGAGAACCTTCTCCACACCATGTTCAAAAGGAGTTTCATTCAACTTAGCACACTTGTAGGAGAAAAGGTACGATGTGTAGAGCACCACAAAGATGGTAAGGTAGATTCTAAGACGTCCGACAAAGGTCATTTTGTTGCAAAAGTCTCTGAGTTCACAGCAATCGCGGCGACAGTTGAAATCCTGTGTCATGTGGCACGTGCAAATGCTTGTGATGGACACTATTTGCAATTTGCCTAATTGGGCCGGAGACAACGTCCCGATCGCTTAGTCTTGCAGTTCTACAAAGATGGAGAAGAGTCTTAAGACCGTAAATTTGCAGAGTAGACTATGAGGAAGATAGAATGTGTTACAAATTGTATACTTGAGTAGTGTAAAGCTGAATATGTAGAGGTTCTTAATTGTGTGCTATAAGCCTACGCAGCTGAGTGGATAGCTTATTCAGAGATCGTTACTATACTAAGATCGACAACCTGAGACTGTCACTATACCAAGAGATCGTAACTATGCCGAGAGATTGTGTCACTATGCTTAGGTTTTGTTGCAAAGTCTATTACAGATATGTAACTGCACCAGTATAATACTCCTCTATCTCTATATCTCGTCCAACCATCCTTTGGCTCTGGAGACGGCATTCTCCCACCGCTTCCACAAACTTCTTCTGTCCTTGTCTGGCAACTCGGCCTTGAAAGAGTTGGTGCTATCGGATGCTCCGTCGATTTTTTCTCTGACATCGTTCAAGTCTTTCCAGATACGGTCTTCAGGGTTCTTGAATGAAAGACCTGCGGCAATGGCAGCTCCCAAAGCGGTACACTCAGAAATCTTGGCCCTCTTAACTTCCACACAAGGACCAAGAATGTCAGCCTGAATTTGTAACACTTCATCGGCCTTGGACATACCTCCATCCACAGCCAACGAAGACAACGGACTCTTGGATCCTTGAACGGACAATGCCTCCTCCAAAAAGTCCTCACTGCCACCGGCATCACTGGCCATAGCCCGCAAGATGGCTCTCACCTGGAAACATACTCCCTCCAATGCCGCTCTGGCAATATGGCCAGAAGTAGTATACTGGGTCATTCCAAAGATGGTTCCCCTAGCACCACCGTCCCAGTAGGGAGCGTACATTCCTGAGAAAGCGGGTATGAACACCACTCCTCCAGAGTTGTCCACCTGTGATGCAAGCGGACCAATGTCCTTGGCGTTTTCAATGAGCTTTAAGTTATCACGAAGCCACTGGATGATCGAACCAGCCACTGCAATCGAACCTTCTAACGCATAATGTGGTTCAGCATCGTCTCCCTCTAGTGTGGGGAACCAGTATCCGAGTGTAGTCAAAGTACCGTGCTCAGATATCAATTTACGGGTTCCCGTATTATACAACAAGAAACAACCAGTACCGTAGGTACATTTGGCAGAGCCGGCTCTGAATGCCAACTGACCCACCAATGATGCAGACTGGTCTCCGAGACATCCACAGATGGGTATACCGGTGATGGTCTTCAAGATCTCGTATGCCTCGGGGGTGATTTTGTTATGGAATCCAAGGTTCGAAAGGTTTGGTGGAGCAAAAGACCCATAGTGCTCAGAACTGGACACAATCTTGGGCAAGCATATTTTGGAGGGGTCGATCCCCCAGAAGTCCAAGAGGTCGTCGTCGTAGTCTCTGGTTTCCAAGTCCATGAAGTATGTTCTAGAGGCATTGGTGACGTCCGACAAAAACGACCTTTCTTTGGAAAGGTGGTAGATCAACCAGGTGTCCACGGTACCAAACATAAGGTTCCCATCGCCCTTCTCGTACTCTTCTCTGATGGTGTCGTCGTTATCGAGCAACCATCTCAACTTGGCGGCCGAGAAGTAGGTTGACAATGGCAAGCCTGTTTTCTGCTTCAACTCTTCCTTTCTATCGTCATCGGTCATCTTCTCCAAGTGCTGGACAATCTCCGATGTTCTGGTATCCGTCCAGGTTATACCGTTGCTCAAAGGCTTTCCTGTGCGTTTCAGCCACACGATGGTGGTCTCTCTCATGTTGGCAATACCAAGAGCCTTGACTTTGTACTTGATCTTGAGGTCCGGGTTCTGGTTGATCTTGCGCAACGTGATCAAACAGGCAATCAAACACTGCACAGCGTTAGCGAGAACATGAACAGGCATACACTCCGACCATCCTGGCTGCGGGAACCGAAGCGTGGGACCCACACTGGCCTTGTTGTTTTCGATTTCCACATCGTCGGATATGGATATGGCAATACCTTCCGAGGTGAAAATCGGCTCGTTGTGACGCATAAGCGATGATCTTCTTCTGAACTGCTCCTTGTTCAGCGACTCCTCCGGTGCCTCGGAAGCCGACGTAGAGTACTCAATCTGGTGTTTGGCAATCTCCAAACCCTCTTGACTGAAAAGAATCGCCCGGGCCGAGGTGGTTCCGATATCGATGGTAGCCACTACTGGCTGCGAGGGTGCTGTGCTGTGGCGACGCGGCATGGTGGTATATACGCAGCTAACCTACAAGTTTATAAACCAGCGAGAATAGCAAGTGTGCCTCGAGAATGCTGCACAGACTTGGTCTCACTTTGCCCAAGCCCCTGGTGCACCGGGTGTGTCATGCACGTCGGCCAACGTCCGGCTGCAACCAACGGCTAGTTTCGGTGGGAGCAATGTTTGGGGATGATATGATGTAGGGGCAGATCTACGGAATACGGGGCGGAGTTTGGTGGGTTCAAACACTACGAAGAAAAATCGGTTGGGAGTGAAAATTGCCGAATGGTGGATTTCCGAAAATCACTCCATGGCGAGAACCACGCCTGCCACTGGCTGAATAAGCACAAAAATATTATCTTGGGCCCGGCAGAGGTCTCGAAAGTTGCCCAGGCACTGCCTTTTCTACGAATCTGTTGCTGTGCAATAGTTGCTGTTGCGGAGCAAACCCTGCATTTGCCGAGTGTGGAGTCGGTGATAAGTACAGGAACTCAGGCCCGGAAACGGACCTTGAAGACTGCAAAGAAAAGAAGATAGAAAAATGTAGAAAACTTGTAGCTTGTGTGCGTAGATGGTCATGTGGTTTTCTAGTTCAGTTGTTGTCTCTTAAGTCTCGTATTTTGGTTCTGGCTGACACACCTTCTCCCTGCATACTTGGCTATTGTCTCTATTGTGTGGATAATACACGGTTTATATAAAAAGTGTCGATTAGAATTGTTGTGTATCATGGAGAAGTGGAACAAAACAACCAAAGTGACATTGGCAGCCGTAGTGGTCATTCTTGTGGTGTATTTCGGCTCGTACTCAGTGACGACCTTTTACAGTAACGACGGAGTTCGTCACGGTTTTCACACCGATAACAAGTCGAGCTAGGAAAGGAGCTGAGAACCGAAAGGACGGGACTAAAACGCGGAGGAACTGACTAGTAGCTGACTGGAAACAAACTAGAACCTTGCTACGGTTTAAAAGTACTAAGCTAGCGACTTCGTAGTGTCTTCCTTACTCGTTAATGAATACCTTAAATATAATCATAATGACTCGACTTCTGTAGTCCGACACTACCTCTTCCTTGCATGACGCATCCAGAATACCATTGCCGTGTCTCAGAACATGTCTAACGGGTGGCTGCAACTATTGTCCTGGCCGCATTAGGAAATTTGCGAATGGCTGCAACTTCACCACGAACTATAAGAACAGCACCAAGTTCACTCTTGCTACTTCAACGATGCTTTCTTGGTACTTCAGTGTTATTGTGTTGCTCCTTTCTGCAACTTTTGCTTTGGTGGTGGTTCGTGACTATTCTGGAGCTGCTCCCAAAATTCCTATCCGGTTACATGTACGTGCTGAGTGTGCATCGAAATCGGCCTCGAAATCAGAACTGACTGCCGAACCAACGTCTTCGGATCCGTTTGCGCTTCCGTCGGCGAAGATCTCTACAGTTACAACAACTTAATATATGACCATTAAACAATATCTCCATCCGCAAATGTCTTGCCCTGAACAAATTTCAACCCTTCTCCGCCGTAACTAGTGCTTCCTCTAACCTCTACCAATCCGTCTTCGACGGCACCGCCGTTCTCCTTGACCCATTTGGTGCCAAGCTCCAAGAAGTGCTTGCGACAAGTGGTAGGAGTATCGTTGGGTGCGCCGTCAGCGTTCTTTAATGGCGAGAACTCTTCAGCTCTGTCCACTTCGAGACAGCCAAACTTGGAGAGCTCCACCGATGGGAAAACGTCGAAGATGAACTGCTCGAGCTTGATGCCGTTGGGTTCCGTGGGCTTAACAAACTCACCGTTTTCGTTCAAGCTAGGGATCTTCTTCTTGGCGATGTGGAACTTCAAGAGCTTGGGCGAGTCGATCCACTCGGGAACCTTTCTCTGCAATAAGTCCACAGAGTAGTAGTGGTTGACGATGTTGGCTGCACGCAAGAAGAGCTTGGATGGGTCGTTTGGCTCGGTTTTGTGGGCCAACTCCTTGGTGATCTCCGAATACTCGATCACACATGGCTCATGGGTGTCTTCGTCCATAACGATAAGACCAACGCTCTCGCATGCATCTCTCTTTCTGACCACCTTTGTAGCCAAGTCAAACTTTCTGTCGATGGAGAACCCCAAGAACACAGGGTCGGCCACCTTGACCAAGGCGTTGTCCACACAGTACATGTGGAGGTGCTTGATGCCCTTGGCAGCGAAATCGTCCAAGATCTTGTTCTTGGCAAGTGCCTTGTACAAGCCACCGTTTCCGTCGGGAGACTCGCAGATGCTGCTCTTGGATGCTTGCAAGATCTTGGTGCCGTCCATGTTGAAGCATGGCAATGTGCCCTGGTCAAAAAACGTAATCTGCAGCTTCTCGAGACCAAAGAAGTTCTTGGAGGTGAAGAATACCTCGGTGGCCTCTCTGGTGGGTCCGCTAGTCATCACATACCACTGGAGCACCGGCTTGGAGTTGGGGAACCGGTCCTGGGCGAGTTTTTGCACGCGCAAAATCTTATCGGCCTGGATTTGAAAAAGTGTTCTTCCCGATGGGAGTCCAACATCGAAACATCCCTTGGGTCCAGACAGTCCTAAACGACTTCCCTGTCCTCCGGACATCAACAAAACACCCACTTCATTCTTGGCTATAGCTTCCAATCCAATCTGTTCCCAGGCATCCCGCTGAGATTTCTTGGCATCCAACGTAGAAGCACAACACTGTTCTGGAAGTTGGGTCAAGTTTCTGGAGCCTGCGTTGCTGCCTGAGAATGCTATAGCTTCCTTTGTAGTTGCTACCAACTTGGCAGGATCATCAATAGATTCAAGTTGCTGCGAGAGAAGTTGCTGTTGGCGAGAATCAAGATCATCGATGTATTTGAAAAGGTGCTCCTGACCAGCTTGCTCGAATTTTTTTCTAGTAGCGTCCACCATGGTGACGATTTTTGGCAAGGAGATCGGACAGATTTTATACAGTTCGCAGGAGGTGAATCAGATGTGAATTAAACTATTTTTGTACGCGGGTGATTTACAAAAACGGCAGTAAATAGAAGACCTGCAGGGGAACGAGGCACAGCAAAAACGGTATCAAGGGTTTATCAAAGTGTCTAACTAATGGAGAATATATATGGGGTCTAATTAGGCCAATGCAATCACGGCGCCCACCATAGCAAACACGAAGGACATTCCAGCCATAGTCTTGGCAGAACCATTCTTCTTCTTGGAGCCAGAAGAGGAAGAAGAACCAGAGCCGGATGAGGACGAAGAGTCGGAGTCGGATTCGTCGCTGGAGGACGAAGAGTGGCCAGACTTGCTCTTAGTCTTCTTCTTAGGTGCGGAACACTTAAAGTTGTGTCCCTCGATGTCACCGTTGCTCTTCAACTTTTGGAAAGACTTACAGGAGAACTCGTCCGAGGTGGAAACAACAGTGAAGTCTCCGTCAACTTCCTTCAAGCCAGGCATGGTCAAGTTGTGGAAGCCACCGTTGATGTTGACGGCACCCTTAACCTTGTTCAACTTCTTGAACGTGTCGTTCATGTCTTCCAAGTCGGTGTTGTTGAAGATTCTCAACTCTCCACCAACGGTCTTAAGCTTGCTGACGTCGAACGAGGTCATCTCATCGTTGGCAAACACAAGCAACGAGCCGCCCACACTGGTCAACTGCTTGAGCTCGAACTCGTCGAACTTGTTGTAAGCAATGTTCAAGGTACCGTTGACGGCGGTCAAGTTGGAGGCCGAGAAGTCGGACACATCTTGCACAGTCAAGTTGGAGGCCCAGATCAAGTTGTCTAACTTGACCTCACAGTCGTCACTGTTGAAACTCAAGGTAAGATCCTGTTCAACTTTCTCCAAGGACAAGTCGATGGAGGTGATGTTCTTGTTGTTGTTGATGTTCAACGAGCCAACACTGTCGTAGCCAGTGAGTCCTTGCAACGAAGAAAGAGCGGTGTCGGACAATTCAATGGTGCCAGCCTTGGAGATTCCGGTGTTCATGTTGAGAAGAGCGAACGATGGCAATGACACCAAGGACAACTTCTCAACTTGAGATAATGACGAGAAGTCGATGTTGTGCAACTGGGTGTAAGCGTTCACCTTGACGGAACCGGAAATCTTCTTCAACTTGTTGAAGTTGATGGAAGTGGCCGAGGACGAGTTGAAGAAGTTGATGTCTCCCTTGATCTCCTCAACACTGCTGAGATCGATATCGCCCAAATCGTCACCAGTCACCTTGATGGTACCATCCAAGGTTTGGCACGAGTTCAACTTGGAAACAGCAGTAGCTGCCTTGATGGTAGTAGAGAACGAACAATCATCTTTAGCCACCACTACAGAAGCAGCGGTCAACGCTGCCAAAACAGATTTGAAAAGCATGGTTGTTAACCAAAAAAAATTTTGTGCGGTTCACCACGGCTGCTTTATATTGCGATGTTTTTTTGGCACGAATTGTTTTCTCCCCGTGTGGAATGCATCAAACCGACGCATATTGTGCGCGACAAGGTTCCTGACCCTTTGTTCGCGAAAGAGAGTAGGGGCTGGCTGTATGTATCTAGAGCTATACAGGCTACCGGTGAGTAAGATTCTATAGACCTAGCAGGGCATTTGCACCTTGTTCATCTTTTTTTACTGTTTTTTCCGCATACTTTGGGTACCTGACTTGGCACCCTTACGCATGATTTCAGCGCGATCGATGCACGCGCCGCAGCGTCGAAGACGGTGATCTGAAGGATAAACACTAAACTGCTGTCCAGGAAAGGTAGATCTACGATAATTCTACTACTCAATAAACTACACTCTATGCTCTACAGTACCCCGTACTCTGCGAATATCTATCATAGCTATCCATACCTACTCACACCTACCACCTTTCCTCTCTTCCTATTATCCTCCAAATCGGTACGCCCGCTTACCTACCTCGGCCAGGCCGCGAGCCCGTATGGTGGCTGTGAGGCACTACCCGGACACCAGCGCATCACGTGCGCGAATTTACCTCTCGGCCCAATATGGAAAGCCAAACACAACCAAACAAATATCGTTGCGACTCACGCTTGTTGCATCATGGACCCTCAGATCAAAATGGAGAACGACTCTCTGCAAGTCATGGCTCCAGAGGCGCATACTGATGTGTTCAAGCACGAAAACGGTAAGTAGAGCTTTTCTGGCCAAAAACACGGCGAAAAAACGGACAGTATTCGGCTATTAAGCGGTGTGTAGAAACGCTTATCATCGCCAGATGGTCCTGTTGGAGGGTCAGCACATATGGCCACCACTGGGCCACATTTTGGACTGACGCTGTACTTTTTTCATCGGTTTTACGTCCATTTCGTTGCATTGATTGTCCCTGTTATCCTTCCTCGACGCGTACTAACCCAGAATCCGTGGACTTGTTGCTCAAGGAAATCAACTCCAGCTCTTCAGCGCTCGAAGCAGAAGCTACTTCTGCCTTGGCTTCTCCAACAAAACCGCTCAATTTTCCCAACCAAGCCATCAAGCTTGAGCCTCGTGACAGAGACTTCAGTTCGTCCTCTGACACCTACATCAGCGAACCCGAATCCCACGAGGTGTCCCCCGTGAAAAAGGAAAACCCAGACTCTTCCATGAACCGTAATTTCGACTTTGACTCCTCCGACCAGGTCCACCGAACCATCGAGTCCACCAAAAACCAAGAAGCCAACGAATTCTCTTTCGTTGATAACAGGACGCCCATGACCTCCACCATCGACCTCAACCACCCAGCACCTCAGGAAGTACAAGAATCGCCAAATCGTTCCATCATGAAAAAATCGGCCTCCAACTCACCACGTAAAAGTGTAGCCTTCACCAGTTCAGATCCAGAAATCCACCGATACCCAGCTCCTGCGGTCCAACAACTGCGGTCCCATTCTCCAGCTGACGCCGAGAACTTTGACCATCTGTGGAAAACTGAAATAAGCAAATCTGCATCAGAAGACGAAGAAGAAGTTGCCCCTCCTAGTCCTCCTCCCCATACCAGTTTCTCGTCTCTCCTTAATAACAACGCATCCGAGGACGTTGACAGTACCACTCTCTCGCAACTCAAAAGTCATCGGTACAATCAAATGCCCCTCAATGAGAAAATGGACATTTACCTCTCTCAAAAGCTGGACACCGGCGAGCTCGATCAACACTTGGAGAATATGCAACAGGCTGCTGAGTTACAAAAGAAGTCAAACATTCACCATCTCTCGCTTGATTTACAAAAACACCATACCCAAGAAATGGAGAACCCTCTCGAATCTTTGGCAAATACTTCTGATGTGCAATTGAGATCTTCAGGCTCATCCCATTCCTCGTTGCAATCGTTGAGAGACGATAACAGGATGCTCGAATCTTATACTGGCTGGTCTGGTTCTAAGGGTATTGAATTGAATGATGGGATAAAGGGTTTGCCTGACTCTGTGGTGGAATCTTTAATACCTCAAAATCAGGACTCCTCGTCAGACCAACTCGATTTCACTCCTTCTACTTCCTACAAGCCAACTGCTGCATCCGAAGATAATTCCTATGATAGCACCGAAAAATCTATCATGAATCTACTTAACGGATCCAGATCAGAATTGGCAGACATACCAGCACCCCAGCCAATTGAACCTGCTCACACTGAAGAAGTGGTCGATAAATCAGCTACACACGAAAGCGATCAAAGCACGTCGCACCACTTTATCGTTTCTCAATCCAAGGATACATCAGATATTATTAACGAAACTAGTCGCTTTTCAATTCGTGACCATATTGACCAAGACTGGAAATTTGAAGATAGTCATGATGGTGATAAAGAGGATAATTCTGATTGCACAAAAAACGATGTTACTGAATTGACAACAGAGCATCATGGTGTTCCATTGAGTCCAATTGCTTCGAAGGAAAGCAGTCCTCCATACGAAGATGCCTCTGATGAAATCACCACTCGTTCATTGGCTCCACCAAGATCTCCAACCAAATCCGTGAATGAGAGCATTAAAATAGAGGAACCAGCTACTGATGAGCACAAAGACTCGAAGGAAGATGATGTTCTTGCTAATTCGTCTAATATTGCACCACCTGAAGAATTGACGCTTCCTCAAGTTGAAGTGGGTAACTACAACTCATTTGAAGAGATCACCAAGAACATGGACAGATCAAGTTCTGCTTTTGAAGAATCTTTGTCGGCCGAAAACGATGCAGAAAAGGCACCTACCGACTTCTTATCCATATGGAGAACCCAAGAAAGAAAGAAAACTCACCACAAACGTACAAGTTCGAGCAATATTCTTAAGGAGTTGGATGTACAACATTCAAATGCTTTGGTGGCAGAAGAGCAACGTCGCATACCTAAATCCTTGTTACCGACAAAGTTCCGTGAGGTCAATGTTTTGTCCAGAAGAGTGGTTGACCCAGAGAATGATGACTTGCATGTCTCAGGCTTTTTGCCCGAATTATCTGACGATTCAGGTTTCGAAACTCACTTCAGGAGTATGTTGAAAGCCGCCAACACCACAATGAATACCAGCAGTCGTCCAAGTGGTACGCGTGAGCCTTTGAATACGACAAACATTTTGGCAAATGAGGAAGAAAGTCGACCAGCAACTACTAGGGCCGCCATTCCTCAGGGCTATTCCTTGCGTCCTGAACCCGTAATGAACACCATTTTGCCTAAAAAGAAGATTACAGTTAAGCCATCCAAGTTTAAGGTTCCATCCTTTGAAATCAAACGGTCTAACTCCGTCTTGTCTCCAAGAAACATGTACAATGATATCTACGAAGACACCGTTAAGATGCCAACTATTCGTGGACATGGATTAAAAACATTGCCAAGTATGGACAGAGGCGACGTTAAGAGAATATTGGAGACTAAGCGGGTGATCAGTCAAGACGAATACTCCAAGATCAAATTGGGTAACAAGAACTCCAACTTGTCTGTTGTTGCAGGTCGTGATAACTTTGATGATGTTCAGCAACATGCTTCGATTGTGGACACATCAGTTGACACTGAACTGGTCGTAGACAAGGATGTATTGCCACATTTGGCAAACGAATTACTTAGAGCACCCACTGCAATGCTTTCCAGTGACCAAGTATTCCGTGACTACGATTTCTACTCCAGTGCTTCTAATGTTTACAACAACTCTCAGCCCGGTAGCAGAGTTGCATCTGGTGGTGACCGCCAGGAAGACAATGACACTGAGCCAGAACTCGCAGGTGATGCTTTCCCTGAACCACATCCTGACTTGGTTCAAACTCCAAGAAAGTCTACTGATCAATCCAGTCATCAAGTAGACATTCACGGTGAACAAGAGCGTGCCAATTATAGTCCCGAGAAGTTTAACTACAAAGTTGTGGATAAGCCAACTCCAAAGAAGGCTCAAAAAGCTTCGCCCATCAAGATAAGATCCCCAGCCAAACAGAGGGCACCACTTGACGAGTTAGAAGCCAACGTGAATGTACCAGAGTCAGAACCCGCCACGTACAACCACATGCCTAAGCCAAGTACAGTATCGGTCCCAACTATGGACACGACTGCAACTGATGCTACTATTATTAATATGACCAAACAAGAGCATGGTTACAGAAACGCTCTGCAAGCCCATCCATCTCCAGTGCATGAGCGTGGAAGGTTATTCTTACGGGTAGTTGGAATCAAGAACTTGGCATTGCCTGACATCCCTCAACATAAGGCTGAATTCAACGTCACTTTGGATAATGGAGTTCACTGCATTAAGACGCCAAACTACAAACTTGACGGTCCAAATGCTGTTATTGGTAAAGAGTTTGAACTAACAGTATGTGATTCATTGGAATTCATCTTGACAATGAAGGTCAACTACGAAAAGCCTAGAGGTCATCTCATGGAAGTGAGAGAGAGACGCAAAGTTAAATCCAAGAACAGAATCAGTCGTATGTTTGGATCAAAGGATATTATCACCACGACCAAGTTCGTTCCGCAGGAAGTGAATGACAGCTGGAACAGAAAAATAGCTCAAGATGGGTCGTTTGCTCGCTGTTATGTTGACTTGGACCAATACGAAGACAAGGTGACTGGCAAGGTTTGCAGCTTCAATCTCACCTGTTTCAACGAGTGGGAGAAGATCGAAGTCAACAACTCGCAATTGGCCAAGAGTCAGCCATACAAGATTGGACAGCTTGAGGTAAAGTTGCTTTTTGTTCCCAAGACGGAGGAATGGGAATCGTTGCCAACCAGCATAAAATCGGCGTATGACACTGCTTCTCTGATTCTTCGGGAAGCTGAATTCAGTCATGAAGGTTACATGCACCAAGAAGGAGGTGATTGTGAAACGTGGAAGAGAAGATTCTTCAAGCTTGAGGGTTCAACTTTGATTGCCCATAGTGAGTTTTCTCTCAAGCCTCGTGCGAAGATCAACTTGTCCAAGGTAGTAGAGGTGATCTATCTTGACAGGGAGAATACCAGATTGACAGGAAACTACAGAAACTTCAGTGACGGTCTTCTCTTTGAGCATGCGTTCAAGGTGAGATTTGCCAATGGTGAAACCATTGAGTTTGGTGCTCATAATGGCCGTGAGAAGGCGATTTGGATCTCAATCTTGGAGAAATTGGTCCACAGAAACAAATTGCGCCACCAGCCATGGGTCAAGCTCATGACGCAAGATGCGGCCGTTCGTCAGGAAAGAAGATCACGGCCAGCATCGATGATTGTAGATTAATAACGATGTATTATACTGAACGTGGGTGCACGGGTGTGCTCTCCATGTTGAAGTTCACTGAATATAAATGATAATTACCTAAACATGGCAAACCATAGTGATGATGATGACCACTTTCTCTATGGTTCCGATGAGAATGAGCAGCCTGTGCAGAAGAAGCAGAAGACAGAGGCACCTGTAGCTAAAGAAAAAAGCCCCGTTGTACAGCAAGAAGACGACGATTCCGAAGAAGAAGATTCTGATGATGACATTGAATTCGTCATTGGCGATACAGGATCCAAACCTAGTGCTGTTTCCTCGAGCTCTGGAGCTCCAGCAGAATCAGCAGATGCGGCTGGCGATGCAGAAACTAAAGCTGCTGCGGTAACAAAAGATTCATCCAAAAGGACGACGGTGGATGTTAATGCGGTGGCTGAACTTGATGGAAAGCCTCTTACCCAAGTAGACTTGGAGAAACTCAAAGACAAACCATGGCGTTTCCCAGGTGCAGACATATCTGATTACTTCAATTATGGTTTCGACGAATTTTCATGGACAGCATACTGTTGCAAGCAAGACAAATTGCGGGGCGAGTTCAACCCACAGAAGTTAATGGCGCAGTTGATGGGTGGAGCTGCTCCGCCTCCAAAAGCTGGCGGTCCAAATGGTGGTTCCAACATGTCTCCTCCAATGGGAATGCCTCCAATGGGAATGATGCCTCCGGGAATGCCGCCTGGAATGCCTCCTATGGGAATGATGCCGCCAGGGATGCCCATGCCCAACTTTAACAATAACAGACAGGGTGGGAACTTTGTGCCGCCTCCACCTCCACCGCAAGGCAGAAGGTGATGTAATATAGAAGGAGGAAGAAGGGAGGAAGCAAAGAAGAGGAATATAAAAGAAGATAAGGAAATGGAAACGTAGACGCATGTAGACTAAATTTTGAATTTTGGAATGAGGCTCTGAACATGCAGTTGATAGAACTCATAAATCTTGAACTGTAGAATTCATGATAGAATCTTGATTATTGTGAAAGTTGCAAAATTGCAAAATTAATTGAATTAGCACAAAACTCATCATATACTAAACAAACGAAAACTAACCACACCCAGGTGCCAAACTGCTGCAACTGCATCATAATACGTTCCCAAATATACCGTCTTCCATCCTTCTCTCATTTTCCAGCTCCCCTCCATCTTTCACTCTCGCGCGACATCGCACTTCATTCAAGTCAAAGTACGTGATCCTTCATTGTATCTTACTGTCTACGTCTGGTACATCAGTGGATCATAAAGCAATTGCATCAAGATGCTTGTTTTCACCAACGTGGTGTTTTCATGAAAAACTGATTCATACAGATAGTGTGTAAAACCGTAATACTAACTTCGTTGCTATGTCCCTCCAAGCTAAATTGGCACTGGACTTTAAAAAGGCTTTGCTCTTAGAGCAGCAGGCCGATTCTGATTTGACCCTGGAGTATCTCTCTTCTTACTCTCCAAAACGTCTTGCTAAGTTGGGTCTTGCTGTAGTAAACTTGGTTGTGCATGGTTTAAGAACCGGCTTGGGTGGTAAACTCTTGGTAGAATTGACATTGGACCCATCGGTAAAGGGAGATAATGCAGACCTTGCCGTTGGCTCACTCAGAGTTGGTGATATTGTTCGGCTCGATTCAATGAAAAATGCTTCGGAGACCCAAACAGAATCACCAGATTCTGTCGATGCAGTGATTACCAAGATCACGACTACTTCTATTGTTGCAGCTCTTGAAGATGACGACAAGGAAATGGGTTTGTACAACAATACCGCTAACGATTCCATGAAGGTATGGATCGTCAAGCTCACCAACTCCATCACCTACAAACGAATGAACAGTGCCATGGGTAAATTGAATGAGCTCAATGACGCCAAGAAGAACTTTGTCCACCGCATATTGTTGGGAGAGGCAGAAGCTCTGGTTTCCGAAAGGCGTGAAGACATTACATTCTTCGATCCGCTGCTCAACGAATCCCAACAAAGGGCCATATCTTTTGCATTAGATCAGTCACCTGTGACTATTATCCACGGACCGCCAGGTACGGGTAAGACGTACACATTGGTGGAACTTATCAAACAGCTTACGTTCAACAGAGGAGAAAGAGTATTGGTATGCGGCCCGTCGAACATATCAGTGGATACAATTCTCGAGCGGTTATCGCCAGTGTTTACGGAGGAGAGCGACACCAAGAGAAAGCGTAGCAAAAGGCTGAAGACTGGCAATCCGGAGAAGTTGGTCAGAATCGGCCACCCTGCCCGTCTCTTAAATGCCAATTTGCAGCATTCTTTGGATGTGATGTCAAAGACCAGCTATGGTGCCAACAATGACGGCAAGACGATCTTGCTGGACATAGAGAACGACATCAGCGATACACTCAAGCAAATACGCAAGTGCAAACGGTATGGCGAACGGCGGGCACTTTACGGTGAGCTCAAAGAGTTGAAGCGAGAGCTCCGGAAACGAGAGAAAAAAGTGGTACAAGATCTCCTCATTGGCGCTAAGGTGGTGCTATCCACGCTCCATGGAGCAGGGGCATACGAAATTACATCCATCTACAAAGAGCATGATTTTGGCCCCGAGAAACCGCTTTTCGACACCATCATTATCGATGAGGTGTCACAGGCCATGGAGCCGCAATGCTGGATCCCTCTAGTCAACCACTTGGGGTTCAAGCGGCTCGTGATAGCAGGGGACAACATGCAGCTTCCACCGACGGTGAAAAGTCGAGATTTGGCCATAAGCAAGTTGACGTTAGAAGACACAGCCAATTTGGAAAGGACTCTTTTTGACCGCATGATGCAAGACCTCCATGGCTCCGCCCACAAGCAGCTATTGGATGTCCAGTACCGAATGAACACGCAGATCATGAGGTTTCCCAGTGAGGAACTCTACGACAATAAATTACTTGCGCATGAGTCTGTTGCCGATATAACCCTTGCAGACATCAACAATGGGGCCGGCAACCAAGACACGACAGAAGTATGCATGTGGATCGACACCCAGGGAGCTGGATTCAACGAACAGACCGATGACGACACGAGCGGGTCAAAGTACAATCCCCAGGAGGCTGAGTTGGTGGTTGAGCACACCAACAGCTTGATCGCCGGAGGTGTTGCAGCCAGTGACATCGGGATCATAACCCCCTACAGTGCCCAAGTCGGGATAATTAAACAAATGTTGCATAATCCGGAGGTCGAGGTAGCAACAGTGGATGGGTTTCAAGGAAGAGAGAAGGAGGCCATCGTGATGTCACTTGTTAGGAGCAATGAGCACCGAGAAATTGGGTTTCTACGGGACAAGCGGCGGCTCAATGTGGCCATGACCAGACCGAAACGGCACTTGTGTGTTGTGGGCGACCTTGAAATCTTGGCTACATCTGGAATTCGCTACCTACACAACTGGTCTGTGTTTGCTGAATCTGATTACAGTTTAAGGTACCCATAGGCACACACAGGTACCGATAGGGGATGTTTACCATAGTGCGGGCTCGCAACATGTCTAGACTGATATGAGCGATGGGCACACTGCCACAAAATCAATCGGCAAGATCGACTACAACGGTTGCTGCATCGGCTACAGACATACCATAGCATACCAACGGATATCTACATCCCACCACAACATACCACATCACTCCCGTGACACATACCACAGCTCAAACACCGGTGCAGCATTTTTTTCACCATTCCGCCGGCGCGCGCAGAATCGTGTTTTTCACCGTGTTTTTACCGCGTGTGTACGTGGTTGCGAACCCGTTACCCCACGCTGATGTGACACAGGGATATTAGGTACATATGCGGCGGCGTCTAGAAGTGGGTATTATTTTTTTTGTCGTTTCGATATCAAACCGCGGGCGCGTATAAAAAGGTAAACCGATCGGCTGCATCTTCACTCATTAGTCGAAAACAGTCCTCACTCCTTCGGACGTTTATTCATTCCTTTCCACATTCATTATGAAGTTGTTCTCCTTGTCTGCTGCATTGGCCGTTGCTTCTTTCGTTTCTGCCCAAACCGTGTATGTGACCCAGACTCACGTCACCACCATCAACGGTGAACAGGCTACCACTGAGGTTGGTTACAAGACCGACTCAGCTCAACAGACCCAGGCCGCTGCTCCAAACGCTGCTCCAGTCAAGGCTCAACAAGCCAAGGCCGCTGCTGACGACCACACCCCAACCACTCTTGTGACCAAGAGTGCTACCGACAGCGGTTCTTCCTCCACCTCGTCAAGTGACGACGATGACGATTCTATCTATGCCGATATCTCCAAGTCGCCAGATCTCGACTCCAAGTTTGCCAAGTCGATCTTGGACGCTCACAACAAGAAGAGAGCTCTCCACCACGCCGACAAGTTGAGCTGGAACAAGGACGTGTACAACTACGCCCAGGCTTACGCTGACAAGTACGACTGTTCCGGCCAATTGGTCCACTCCGGTGGTAAGTACGGTGAGAACCTTGCTGTCGGCTACTCCGACGGAGTGTCTGCGCTCGATGCCTGGTACTCGGAGGAGAAGGGCTACAACTACGACTCCAACACCTACAACCACTTCACCCAAGTGGTCTGGAAGGACACCACCCAGGTTGGATGTGCCATCAAGGACTGTTCCTCCAACAACTGGGGCCACTACGTGATCTGTTCCTACAACCCTCCAGGAAACTGGGCCGGTAAGTTCAAGGAGAACGTGCTCCCCGAGTAAGCTCCGAGTACCCCAAAATTAGCTAGATAGTATTTCTTATGTCGCATTTACGTTCTATTATGTTTCCTCCGATGTAGTAACCGGGTTTTGTGAATAAGCACTTTTCTATGTCTCAATTGGCAGTTGTGGCCTGTAGTGGGTTGTGGTCCAAGTACACTGCCGCTGAGGCCGGTATCGATATGTGCTGCAGCTCTGTATCGTACATCTCTATCTTGTTGTATCTCAAGTCGAGCCGAACCAACTTGGCTCCAAAGCTGATGCTGGTGAACTCACTGATTTCATTCTTCGAAAAATTTACATCCGTAAGGTGCTGTGGAAACTGGACATGGGTGAGCGACACTAGACCTGTCGATACCATCGAGAGCGTTCGTAAGTTGGGCACCAAGATGTTAGTGAGGTTGCTGTAGTCGATCTGGTTCCCGTCCAACTTGAGGTGCTTGAGCGAGTCCGGAAGACGGCCCAACTCGTCCAAGTCGTCTATCTTGTTATCGGAGAGATCTAGCACCGTTAAGTTAGGACATCGTTCAAAAAGAGTAGCTGGAAGTGCGGTGATGTTATTGGAGTCGAGCTGTAGTTTTTGGAGGGACGACGGGAGCTCCAAATGCGATAGCGACAGAATGCTGTTCCTGGACAACTTGAGAGTCTCGAGCTGAGGCGGCAACATCACGAAGCCCGTCTTGGAAATTGAGTTGAAACTGACGTCCAACACTCGAAGCGTTGGCGGAAGGTATATACCTTCAAGCGAAGAGATGACATTGACAGATACATCGAGCACTTGGAGTGACTTGAGCAGCTTGAATTCAAGTCCCTCGAGCGATTTGAGCCCGTTAGCCTTGACCACGAGCGTATTGACGGAGGCCGATACCGGTATGCGAAGAAGACTGGTGAGTGAATTACCAGAAATATCCAAGAGCTCGAGGTTTGGGGGACACGAGGAGCCCCTTGGGAGGGAGACGTCGTGGATTCCGTCGTTCCAGAAGTATGCTTGCTTTAAATTTTGGTATCTTTGCGACATGAACTGGAGATGGTCATAAAACGGCAGGTCGGTAAATTCACAGTGGAAGAACAACTTGGACAACCGTCGATCGAGAACCAGCATTCGGCTTGTGATCTTGCGTCGCAAGTGCTTGAGGCTATCGCTCGGGTGCTCCGTGAACACCAATTGCACATTGATCTGGCCGATGGTGCGAGCGTAGTCCACAGCCAACAATTCCAAAAGCTTGACCATAGCCAAGGCTTCCTGCTCCATGTACTTCTCGGCGAGCTTTCCGTCGGCTCTATAGTACATCCCGAGCTCTCGAGGCACGACCGGATTGCTAGACTTCATGTTGTACATCATGATGTCGCGGATCATGGTGTAGCCCTGCTGCATCGAATTAACCGTAAAAGCAGTGCTGACCTCTTCTGCGGTGTGGAATATCCTCGTGGGATACGCCCGTTTGCCATGGTGGCCGCCTTTAATGATAATAGTGCCGGAAACAATGCACCTATATGCCAACAGCTGAAGCTCGGACAAAGACTCGCAGTCCAGATGAGCCAAGAGCTTATCGTAGAGAACATTGGGCGACACATATGCAAAGACCTGAGCCACTACCTCGGCAGGAAGTTCGGCCAACTTCATGGTCAAACATTCACTCGGACCTCGAAGTGTGTAAAAGTATGTTAACGACCGCTTGTTCGAACTGACTGCATCAATAGAGTGTACCAGCCAATTGCATCCAGCAAGTTCCTAGCAGCAACAAACAAACAATAAACAAAACTCTGTTTTGCGCCAATTAGTCAGAGCGGCTCTCCACTGCCCCAGACTTTCGGTGTATGATGCGATTTGCGATGAGAAAGATTAACAACCAAAACCAGGCGTATGGACCCAAACGTTATTAACGGGCTCCCAGCGAACTTTGAAGAACAATCATCCAAGAAGAGATCCCCAGTAGCATGTATAAGATGTCGGATGCGGCACATGAAATGTCCGGGAGGAGAGCCGTGCAAGAAATGTGTGCTAGCAAAGACCCGGTGTGAGTACGTAGAAGGTGACAGAAAGGTGGTTGTGTCTCTCAAATACTTGACGAAGCTCCACCAGGACATTGGCCGTCTCAAGAGAGATAACGCTACCCTCCGAAACGATTTAAAGCAACAAGAAAGCGCTAAACCTCAAACCATCAATGAGCCTCCACAGTCAACAAAGACATTTGAACACAACTCTCAGTTCCACATGCCCCATATGCAGCAGCCCTTCGACACGCCCGTGTCGGATAAAGACCAGAACATCAATATGTTTTCTGCCAGCTCTGTTGCTGACATTATTCATCCTACACTAGACAAGTACGGCCGGCTCATCCATGCCAGAACCGGAGAAAAACTATATGTGGGTCCTTCTTCCATGACGCTCTTTGGACTAGAAATCCAGAATATGGTCCCAGCATTTGCGTCCTCCTGTCTTTTCAACGAAGTGAAGGACTCACCTACTGCTAATACCTCTGCACCCATCGATTCTACGGTCAATGTCGACTCGAGCCACTACCCGCTGAGTGAGAGAGAGACAAGGATCCTTGAGAAGGAAGGAAACGCATACAAGATTACCTTGGCGAAGACCAACACCCGGCCCGGACTTTCCATCAACTTCACCATGCCTTCATACTCCTACGCCATGCTCTTGGTGGACACTTTCGTCAACTATAACGACGGGTGCTTCTACTTCTTCAACGAGGGCCTAGTCAAGCGTTTCTTAATGAACTTGTATGCTGGCGACACCAGGGCCAACATGAAGATACTCAAACGCAACTACGATGAGTCCCTCAAGGACAACACCGAGGATGATGCCATTCTCGAGACCCTCTGGTTCTGTAAAGTCATGCTCATCTTTGCCGTGGGCGAAATGTACTTGGGCACGGAACTGAGCTCGCAAGTCAGACAGCCTTACTCCCACGAGGGTAAGCACAGAAAGAAGAACACATTGCCGGGATCCGAGTACTTCTACCAAGCATCCGAGTTGTTCACAGGACTATTTGCATCAGGAGCCGTCGATAATACCACCAAGGACGGCGGCATCGAAGTCATGTTGCTCTACGCATTCTACCTTCAAGTCGCTGATTGTACCATTGCTTCCTATTTCTATTTTGGATTGGCGCTCCGTTCGACCCTCATCCTTGGCTGGCATGTCGATGCCGAAAAGGCTAATCTTAATCGCTACGAACTCGAACACCGGCGCCGTGTATGGTGGACCGTTTACATGTACGAGCGGATGTTATCGTCGAAAGCTGGGTTACCACTCAGTTTCACTGATGACAGTATCTCCACCGAGCTTCCTGAGAGCATCGATATGAGCGGCCAGACCGACGGAAATGAGGTCACCGACTATTACATTTTTCCCCCAGCCGAGTACATCAACAACTGTGTTCTCATTACGCAAATCAACGCCATAATTCTTTCGTCGTTATACACAAAGCAGCCCAAGGTCAACATCTTGCCGGTGGTATCAGAACTTGTCCACAAGTTGCTCAACTGGAAGAATGCATTGCCGGACTTTCTTCAAGTCAACTACGGAGACCAGGAGATCAAGGTTTCCCGGCTTATAGTCAACCTTATGACCGAATACTTCCAAGGAATGAATCTCGCCGTGCGGCCACTTCTCTTCCATTTTGCAACCAAGAAACTACAGGAACTCCAGTCACAAAGCAGCAGCAACAAGTATATTGACCTCACCAAATACCCCAAGAATGTGTCGATGTTGCTCAACGCCTCATTCCAGGCTTCCATAAACACTATAAGATCTATATGGGCACTTGTTCCCGAAAACATGGTAGCCCTATTCGGGTGGATGGACCGAGAGTACCTCTTCACAGCTTCGTCCACACTCATATTATTCAGTGCGTCCTTCGGTGTCCACGAAGCCACCAAGGAGCACCTCGACCATGCTCTCACCATCTTCACCAAGATGAAGCGGCTCGGCAACTACCCTGCTGCTCTCAGACGAGCCCAGCTTGTCATGTTGATCAGTCTGTTGGATTTCAACGGGGTGATGACCGACTTAGTGGAGAAGCACGGCGACGACATACAAGCCAAGACCGGTAGCACGGCTTCTCTGAGCAGCGATGGTGGAGAAATCAGCCATGGATTTTTGCCCGACCACGAGCCGCTACCACGGGACACGGCACTAGGAATGGATACCGACGCTGACATCGAGCCACAGATACTCCCCAACAACACCGGCGATTTGGCAGATATAGAAGGGTTTGCATTTTCAAGTGAGGAGCACAAGCTCTGGAACGAAATTACCCACGACGCCGTGTGGTTAAATATGGGACCCACAAACTTTGCCTCCACGACCGAGGAGCCGAGGGAGTTTGGGTTCCCGTCGTCCAGTCTCGGTGGATACGGCGACATCGTCAACGACGAGTTCCAGTCGATGGTAGACTAGTAAATGTACAATTAGTAGAAGTCCATCATTCCCGTGTTAGCCTGCTGAAGGATCTGCTGCGGCGACATTGCCAGCATCTGTGGTTCCTGGCCCACGTTTTGGTAGCCCGAGTTCATATTCTGGGGATTGAACCCATTGGAAAACTGGCTTTGTTGCGAAGGCATCATAAAGTCGTCTTTGGTTCCAGCGGGAAACGTAGTGCTGCTAGCCGGGGTTGCAACAGGTGGCAGGGCATGTGAGGGAGCTGGAGAGTAGTTTGTGGGTGTTTGTTGCATCACCATAGGCATCGACTGTGGCATAGGAGCTGCGTTTTGTAATGGAGTAGGAGCATTTGTACCCAATTGAGAAGCAGCTGGCGTGCCCTGCGCCTGTTTCCGCAACTGCTGATACTTGAGCTTCAAGAAACGGACCGCATCAGGATACAATTCTTGCAATTTTGTATAGAGTTGGTTGAGCTCCGGCATGTCTGGAGGTGCCGACATGATCACTGGAAACTGTGGCTTGTTCGGCTGTGCCGGCTGTTGCACAGAGGAGTGGTACTTCTCATGGAGAGTCGATAACACAGCTAAGTTGCAGTGAAGTCGCCGAGTGCAGTTCTGATACAGTTCGACTACTTGCTGTTTGTTTTGTGGAAGAAGCTGCTGGAGGGCTTGTTGATTGGTTAAAACATTCACATACAAGTTGATGGCCTTCTTCATGAGCTGCGTATTGATGAGTAGAAGACAGGTCACTCGCTCCCGATCTAGCAGGACGCCGGTCCTGTCGTTGTTCATGTTGAAGAGAAGAGATAATGAGAATTGACGTGCAGGACGATCAGCCGTGCCAGGTAAACTTGCATGGTAGTGGTGGGTGAATTGGAGAACTCCGAGGGGAGAATTAAAGGAAATGCCAGTGGTAAGCGTCAACGCATGCGCCAAAGTGCTTATGGTTATCCTTGAATTGTACGATAATCTATGTTTTATATGAAATACGAATTGCCGGTATATGAGTGTACAGTATATGATATCCATGAATAATTCTGGCGTGTACTATCTATTTGTTGTCATTTATCTCCTGATCTGGTGACAATCAGCTCACAACTTGCTGGTCAACTCCTCCACGCTCTCGTTCAAGTCGGCCACCAAGCCCACATCGGCAATGTTAAAGAGCGGTGCTTCGGGGTCCTTGTTTATGGCCACAATGGTCTTTGAGTCCTTCATGCCTGCCAAGTGCTGGATGGCACCGGAGATTCCAATGCCGATGTACAAGTCGGGAGCCACCACCTTTCCTGTTTGGCCCACTTGCAACGAGTTGTCGCAGAAACCGGAGTCCACAGCAGCTCTGGATGCACCCACGGCAGCGTTGAGTTTTGTAGCGAGCGGCTCGAGCAACTTGTCGAAGGTCTCCTTGTCCTTGAGGCCTCTTCCACCAGCTACCACGATCTTGGCCGAGCCCAATTCTGGACGTTCGGATGTCACCAAGTCTTCCGACACAAATTCTGTACGGCATTGTGATTCCACATCGACAGCAGCCTCCTCTATAGGTGCCTCGGAGCCGCTGATTTGTGCGGGAGCAAACGCTGAAGGGCGAACGCTGAGAAGAATGGTAGACTCGTTGGACTTGACGGTAGCCAAAGCGTTTCCCGCATAGATGGGACGCACGAACGTATCCTTGGCAACCACCTTGGTGATCTCGCTGACCGGCTGGATATCCATAATGGCTCCCAAACGGGGGAGAAGCGACTTTCCAACGGCAGACGAAGGAACCACAAAGTGCGAGTAACCTCCGTCTTCTACGATTTTCTTGACCAATGGCGACAATTCTTCAGCCAAGTAGTGATCATACTTGGCGCCTTTAGCCACGAGTACCTTCGAAATGCCCTCAACACCAGCAGCTTGCTGAGAAGCAGCTGCACCTTCGCTGCCGGCCACCAACGCAACCACCGGTTCGCCCAATTGGGATGCGGCTGTGATTGTAGAAAGAGAACCGGGGGTGATCTTGCCACCTGCGGTCTCCACGAATGCAAGAGAGTCAAGGCATCTCCTCGAAACCGACACGAAGCGTCTCTGGATGTGCAACATGGTGGTGAGTCAATGAAAAAACCGGTATCGGCGCGGCGGGTGCAGGAAAAGATGGAGGAGTGTGGAAACAGATAAGAGTAAAGGAAACAGATGTAGAGAAACCAGGAGGGGGATACAAAACGAGAAGGAGAACATGGATCAATATCATGCTCACAGACGCAGATGTCTACTACAGATACCAAAATTGCCGTACTTGAAATTTTTCCAAAACTTGTTCTGACCACCATCATCACCACCAACACCTCCACACTTCCGCTCCACACTACTATCTGTGCAAAACCCACTTTCCACCTCTACCATCCACTCTCCACTCACCTCGCACAACTTTCTCACCACGAACCCACTACTCCTGCATCGCATCCAGGCTTGTCATGAGTTCCCACGAGTTCAAGAAGGGTCCTCGTGACGACATGCACGCCAGAGTAAACAGCCCTTCTCCCAGCCGACGGCCCGTGTCTCATACTAGAGTCAACAAGGAACGGCAGCCGCTTCTTGGAAGAGACTACTCGTCCATTAGGAGAAAGAGTGATGACCACGAGTCGCCGCAGACCGGTCTGAGCAAGGACGAGCTTCTCCAGGCGTTCTCTACGTCCCGGAACATTGCCCTGGAGGACGTAGTGTCCATCATTTACCATGCACATGGCACCCATTTTTCGGCCGACGAGCCGCTAGAGCACCTGGAGATTCCCAACACCAACCATGTAGACCAGTTGCCATGGGCAGACATGCTTCCTTACTATCTTCCCATCGCCTCGTGGATCCACAAGTACGACTTGTCTTACTTTGTGGGCGATCTCATTGGCGGCTTGTCGCTAGTGTTCTTCCAGCTTCCGCTCTCACTTTCCTATGCCTCGGCGCTTGCCCATGTTCCCATTGTGTGTGGTTTGCTTTCGTTGACAATAGCTCCGCTCATCTACATGGTCTTCGGCAGCGTGCCGCAAATGATCACCGGTCCAGAAGCCGCTATTCTGTTGATCGTGGGCCAGGCCGTAGAACCGCTCGTGCACCACAAGAAGAAACTCGACCCCATCGAGCTCGTGGTGGTCATGACGTTCATCAGCGGAGCCACATTGCTCGGGTTTGGTCTTGGCCGCTTTGGCTTTCTCGACAACGTGCTTAGCGGCTCGCTTCTCAAGGGCTTCATCAGCGGAGTCGGCATCATTATGGTGGTTGGTGCTACCGTCGACATGATGGGCCTTACAGAAGCAATGAAACATGCGGGCGAACAGGGCTACGAGATCCACACTTGCTTGGACAAGGCCAACTTTGTTCTCCACAACTTGGACCTCACCCACCTGCTCACGCTCAAGATCAGCTTGGTGGGCCTAGTGGCCATCTTGGTGATGCGGACCACCAAAAACATGATTGCCAAAGTCGACAAGAAACACACTTCCAAGGTGACCTACTTCCCGGAAATCTTAATCACTGTGGCCATTGCGACCTGGCTCAACTCCCGGTTCAAGTGGAACCACGGCGGAGTCACCATCGTGGGTAGAATCAAACGGGACGTCGACCAGGACGGTGCAATCTTGTACAATCCTTTGGCCCACCACCGCTTGCACCTATTCAAGGCTGTCGGCACCTCTGGGTTCTTGTGTGCCATGCTTGGCTTCTTCGAGTCCACCACTGCCCTGAAATCGCTAGGTTCCCGCTACGATCTTCCCATTTCGTCCAACCGTGAGCTTGTGGCTCTTGGCTGTATCAACATCTTTGGCTCGTTCTTCGGTGCATTGCCGGCTTTTGGTGGCTATGGAAGACTGAAAATCAATGCGATGAGTGCTAAGACTACCGTCCTGGGAGCCATAATGGGCTTGTGCACTCTCTGGACCATGCTATTCCTCCTAGACTACCTCTACTACGTCCCCAATTGCATATTGAGTGTGGTGACGGCTACCATTGGATTTCTGTTAATCGAGGAAGCGCCTTACGACGTCTATTTTCACTGGAGAGCCCGTGGCTACAACGAGTTGATCACATACTTTGTCACCGTCTTCACGACCGTGGCCGTATCCATGGAAGCAGGTATCGCCGTGGGGTTGATTTACCTGTTGATAAGAGTGATCAAGCATTCAGCGTCGTCAAGAATCCAGATCTTGGGCCGTGTTCCCAACACAAACCACTTTGTGGCCGCTGACTATGTTCCAGAAGCGATAGCCGCAGTGGAAGCTTCAGCTGAAGTATATCCTCTGCAAGACTTGACATTTTTCAACGACGAGTTTTCACGACACGTCAACAAGGACATCATCGAAGAGATCGAAGGATGTCTCATCATTAGAATCCCCGAGCCGCTCACATTTACCAACACCAGCGATTTACAAGCTAGACTTCGCCGTGTGGAACAATACGGTTCAGCCAGAGTGCACCCAGCTACAAAAAGAACTAGATCCCTGACACAATACGTCATTTTTGACTTGAAGGGAATGTCCAGCTTGGACTCGTCTGCAGCACAAATGCTCGTCACGTTGTTGGCAGGCTACAAAAAGAGAGGCATCCACTCGATGTTCGTGAGGGTCCACAAAGACGAAAAGCTTCGTTTCCGTCTCCAAAACACCGGGATTGAAGGTCTTCTTCGTCAAGACTTGAAGACATTGGGCTACTACACAGCTAAGTCGTACGTCGCCCCATCGCTAGGCTCAGTGGAAAGTAACAACGACCTACAATTCTTGACCGAACATGGTAAGCCTTACTTTGAGCATATCACTGATGCATTAAAACTCATCGACTACTACGAGAACAATGTTTTTGCGCTGCTGGGCAGCCTGCTAAATGTGGACAACGTCGAAAGGAGATCCAGCTTGCCTCTGAATACTTTAGTATGATCGACCTGTCTAAGTATCGGTGTGCTGGGTGTCGCTATGTACGCGATTTTTCATTTAATAGAACACTAACAACTCCAGATATCGTAGACAATTGCGGCCATGTCGATACAAGAAGCTGCCGAGGCGATGGCCTTGGCCAAAGAATATGAGAACCAACCTACAGAAGAAATGAGCATCAACGAAGAGTACCAATTATGGCGTAAAAACTGCCGCTACATGTATGAGTTTGTGAGTGAAACGGCATTAACGTGGCCGTCTTTGACTATCCAGTGGCTCCCAGAGCACGAGAAGGATGGCGATGCATACCAGGCACAGTTACTACTCGGAACTCACACTTCTGGTGAAGATACAAACTACTTGAAACTTGCTAATACCCAAATACCAGTGGAAAGCGGTGCTAACAAGGTCATGTCGAGGCTCAAGATCACAAAGAAGTATGCCAACAACCACGAAATCAACAGAGCAAGATACATGCCACAGGACCCTAACATAATTGCCACTATCAATGGTGCTGGAGAAATCGATTTCTACAACAGACAAGACGTCTCCAAAACAGCTCATCTCCACTATACGCCCCACTCAGACAACGGTTACGGCTTGGCCTGGAGTCCTCATGTGAAGGGATACATATTGTCCTCTTCAGACGACAAGTCTGCCATTGTGAGCGACTATGCCAAAATCTCCACGAATAACGCACAGATTTACAAAACTACAGACCACGACGATATCGTCAACGACGCCAAGTGGCACATGCACGAGTCCAATGTCTTTGGCTCGGTTTCAGACGACAACAAGTTTCGGTTGTTCGACATTCGTGCCTCGTCCACCAGTGCAGTGAGCACCTATTACGACGAAACGGCCAAAGGAATCAACTCGTTATCGTTTTCGCCTTTCTCACACCACCTTGTGGCTCTTGGAAACGCCAATTCCAACATCGAGCTCATAGATACACGGAAACTCTCTTCTACTCCTACAAAACTGGGCCTTCTACACACTATGATGGGCCATTCTGATGCGATCACCAGTATGGAATTTTCCCCCCACCAGGACGGAATCCTCGCGACCAGCTCCCAGGACCGCCGCTTGATTCTCTGGGACCTCTTCAAGATCGGAGAGGAACAAGCCCAGGAAGATGCCGAAGACGGCTGCCTGGAACTCTTCATGATGCATGCAGGACACACTGGTGGAGTTATGGATCTCAGTTGGTGTCCGTACAAAAACTGGACCATAGGATCTGTAGCTGACGACAACATCGTTCACCTCTGGCAGATCGGCTCGTCGCTCTTAAACTCGGATGTGACCGAAGCTGTGCAGCCGGCGGTGCTAGAGTAGTCCTGCAGAATGGCGGAGCCGGTGCACTGGCTGCGCACGCCTCTCGGTCGAATGTCATTTGCGGTTAAAACAGTGGACATTATGTCAGACTTTCCCCCAAATTTAAGCATAAGGCCGTTGACTGTAGAGGATGTCGACAAGTGTGTGGCATTGGAGACCAAGGGATTCTCGGAACATGAACGTGCGTCACGTGAAAAGATCGAGTACCGCTTGACTGTCTGTCCGGAGTTATGTTCTGGCTTATTCATCAGAGAGTACAACTACAGATACAACTCGATAAATCTTCCCGAGGTGGCCGAAAGGAAGGAGAAGGAGCACGAAGATGCCGACTCGGGCAAGGAGGACGAAGACGAATTACCCGCCAGTTCCTCGGTGGTAAATGAGACATTGATTGGCCATATCTTGGCGACCAAGATTCACTCCAACCGTATAACCGACTCGTCCATGGCATTTTCCAGCGACACCGACAAAAACAGCGGACACCAGGAAAGCTCCCGTTTCGTGGGCATACACGCGTTGGTGATTGACCCAGAATGGCAGGGTAACAACTTGGGCACATTGTTGATGCATGACTACATTCAAAAGCTCTCGAACCAGGACTTGGGCGACAAGGTGGTCATCATTGCCCACAAGGAATTGGTGCCCTTCTACGAAAAGATCGGCTTCAACGACCACGGCGCAAGCGCATGCCAGTTTGCCGGCGAAACGTGGAACGACTTGACCATAGATTTGATTCCAGAGGAGGAAGACTAAACTTGTATATTTGCATGCTTACCCCGGTGTGATGTCTCTTGAGCATCGCATGTATATGATCTCCATGTCTAGATTTGTATGTATCCCATAATTCATATAATTTGTCCACTGCGCACTTCAATTTGTAAAATTGTCACCTGGCTATGACGAGGCTACAGGTTCCCCAATGGCTCAAAGCGGTGTTTGATACCTTTCCATTAACAACATACGATGCTGTAGAGGTCGGAGATCAAGCAGATGTTGCTAAAAACCAGTATTTCTTTCTGTCTAGTGAGCCTGAAAAGTCCCCAGACCACAATTTTATACTTGGGGTTGATAATGTGATTGAAATTGGTGATAAAATAGTGCCTTCTACGCCATTGGCTCTCTTCCATGCATTGGTGCTCTGCCACAAAAACAATCTTCGTTTACCAAATCCGAATGGAAACAAAACCAAATCCCAACACTCAATATTCACCATTTCGTTTCTAGCGTCCTCCACAAACGAACTTCCCATAATGATAGAGACAAACGAGCGTATACAGACCCGAGATATAATCCCGAAGAAAGCGTTGTTAAACTCAATTGTCACGAAAAACTTTGAATCCGACACCAGGGCCAAGTTGATTTTTAACATGATAGTTCAATACGTCCAAGACTTGTGGATTCTCACTTTGTTATGTGACAAAGCTGTTGATAATAGCGTTTTGAGTCGTATTTTTATGCAACATCAACCCGAGAATGGCGTAAAAACAGCAGAACACTTCCAAGCTATAGCGTTGAAAGATCAAATACCTGACTGGAACGATTTTAAAGTTCGAAATCCAAATTTGTTTCTGAGCGGCTGGTCATTCGGTGACAATGGCTCGGCATTGGATCAAGCATATGACGATAAGTTGGCGCAATTCAAACGTGAACTACCCAACATCATTAAAACTGTCTCTGGCGCTGATTCTTGTACCAACTTTATCAAACTACAGGTTGCTGCTTTTGTCGTGCTAGTGACTGAATTACTCCCAAATACTAAGCTTTATGACGTCTTAAATCAAGACAAGAGCTTTGTCAAGGTTGCCTACGACACCGTTGACAAATATTAATTATACTCGTCTCCATATCTGTATATACGTTTCATCAAGAAAAAGCAACTCACCATCCGTTTGTGTCACATTGAGATCGTGGATATTGATCCATTCCGACTTCCCTTTATCAGCAAGAAGCGATATCGACCACTGCTGTTTGTCCTCTTTTCGGTCAATGGCTCCTCCAGCCACATGGTGATGTTTGATGCAAGAAACAAGCTCATAATTTTGTGGATCATCGCTTCCGTCAATGTATGGGGCCATATCAAGAACCGTAGGAAAAGTTACAACACTCAGGTTTCCACGGACGTCCCCGTTGTCCAAATTCCGATCAATGTGCATTATAAGATATGGTGGTCCTGGACTTTTCAATTTGTGAGTACGTAATTCGGTAGCAGAAACTTGGGATGTGGTCTTGCCGTCGTATTTCAGTAAGAGCAGTTCGATACTGACCTGAGGAACCAGTTCACCCTCACGTTGCTTGAGAGCAGAAGGAGGGCCCAAAGTCAAGGTTAAGTACCAAAACTTCAGATGTACTTCTTTTTTGTTATCGTCTTGAACTTCCTGGATAACAGTTCCATCGCTAGCTGCTTTCTGCGCGACAGGGATAGTTGTGATTAGAATGTTTCCCTGAAAAGTTTTAGAAAAGATCGTCTTCTTCTTTCCGAGCGCTTTGGCTAGTTGTGAATGAAACTGGTTAAGGAGCCACACCATGAGGTTTTTGGGGGAGTTCTGTTCAATTAGGGTGAACTTTTTCTTTGACATCAACGACACGAGCTGGAGAAACTCGTGGGGTGATACATGTGGTTTGAAGAGTTTCGATGACCATATTTTTCGGACTAAGAGTCCAAATGTCGTGACTAGTGAACACTTAGGTGCTATTATATCGTAAGCTGATTCATTGGGTAGTAAAAGTAGATAGTCTCGGATGGGCTCCACATGGGCAAGAGCTTGGAGAATGACATTGGAATAGTCGTTGTGGGAGATGTTGTTGAGACCCACATAGCCAACTGTATACTCTTTGTTATTCAATCCGTAGGAAGACCTTCGTGTTTTCAACTGGGCTATGCCTTGCTGTGTATAAGTTGGGTTTAATAGGTATACAATGTCTTCCAAGTAGTTTAATGCTCGGGTGGATTTCACTTGGTAGTTTTCGGGAAGAATATGGGTCTTATGAGAATTGACATTCATAAATACATGATGATTCTGTTCAATTGAGTGATTATAAGCAGGAGAGGTAACTGACCGTCCCTGGAAGTATTTTCCACACACCAAACAGCAGTAGACGTTGTCTTTCGATAACGAAACCAGGCATATTTTTTCAAAATCAAAGTCGATTTTGTGACGATTGATTGTATCTATGTAAGCCTGAGAGTCCTCTAGTGACAAATCTCCATTATTGGAGGCGTCATCTTCTCTCCGTTGTCGCTTTTGTGGAGGCTCTTCCATTGTGAAGATAAATGCGATGCGCACTAAATATACCATCTATTCGTGAAATACCTACTGAATAGCTAATGCATTCAAGTTACCCGTGAGTAACGACGTAACGTTTTCCTCTATGGTTAGGTCGGCAGTGTCGCCCAAATGCTTCTTTGGGTCCTGCTTACCGACATACCGAGTTTTCAATTGGTCCTCCAGCAACTCTTTTTCTTCTTGTACTCGTTGATTATACAACTGGGCAATGTTGACCATCTTGTCGATGTTCTGCAAGTTGTCATGCTCTTTGTGGTCGTACTCAATCATGTTCAACCCGGACTGCCATGTCCGTTTATGGAGGTTGAGAAGCATGTTGGTTTCGTAGGAGGTCTTGTGGTAGTCGATGTTGAGGGAATAGTAATGGCGATTTAAGCCATGGATCAATGCCTGGATCAGCGGCTTGTTAAGGTGTCCCACGTTAGAAGTGGTTTGACGTGGCTCCTGACCCATCATCAAGGTGGTGGTGTCGATTGTTCTGAACGCATCTATGACAACCTTACCCTTGACCGATTGGATTGGATCAACAACAACAGCTACGGCCCGTTTGTTCAATTGCTCAAACGACTGCTGGGTATTGACATCCACCGAGGAAAGCCAGCATCCAAATCCCGGATGCGAGTGGTACCATCCCACAACCATTTCGTCACGGCCAGTCTGTCTCAACATGTCCATCATTTTTGTTTGGAAAACATCGTCCACAGCTTCGACACTGACACCAGTTCCCGATTGAGGCATGGCAAAGACATCTTTAACGTGGATAGTGAATTCGTCCACAAATTCACCCAACATCAATCCCATAACCTCCATGGGCACACCGGCCCTTCCGTGTTTCAACATCTTGAGCAATGCTAACGATGAGATGTGGACAGTTTCAGCATTATCTATGGCTGGTCCGTCTGTTGCAGCAGCAGCAGAACCGCCAAGTCCAGCTCCAGATCCTAGAAGTCTCTGTAATCTTTCCATTAGTGATAAAGACGGTACGTTGAGAGAAGTGGCGGCGCGACATGTGCAGGAGCAAAATACAGGGAATGAGACAAGAGCGACAAGAGGGAGAACGGAAGAGAATAGGACAAGCGAATACGTAAGAAAGGTTAGCACTGGGTATTACTTTAATAGACGGGTACTAAATATACGCAGGTACCTTTGATATTGAGTGATTATTCCTGTTATTTACAAGAAAACGCTCTAACAAGCTTTGAGGAAGTCGCTACATCCCTTTGCTTCTCAATCACCATGCACGAGCCCTCAGCACCTGCTAAGCATCTCTCACTACCGCTGACACCCCGTTTTGTCCTCCTTTGTTCTTGACTCGGGTCCGATGCCGTACCTGCATACACTCGTCCATAAATGGAATCGCTGCTGCACCCATTCTCTTCGTCATGACAGCTAAATACCCAGCTAAGGAACACGCTAGAAGAGCTTTTAAGCACTTTCTTGAAAAGAAGCCTCAACAGTCCAAGAGCGGTTTTTTCATTAGTGGAGAAAGTTTGGAGCTTTGGCCCTACTGCGACCAGTCCAAGCCTATTCGTCAAGACCGTTACTTTTTCTACGTTACTGGATGCAATATTCCAGGGTCCCATGTGTTCTACGATGGTGGTCGCGATAAGTTGGTGTTGTACCTTCCCGATATTGACGAGGAAGACATAATGTGGAGTGGATTACCACTCAGTCAGCAAGATGCTGCTGCAAAATTCGATGTTGACGAGGTGAAGTACGCTCACCAGGTGCTGAAGGACTTGGAGCTGTTCTCGGGCCACATCTACACCACTGACATCAACCAGTGGAACAAGCAATTTGGCAGCCACCTCATTGAAAAAGATACCGACTTCTTCTATGGCTTGGACGAGGCCAGATTGATCAAGGACGAATACGAGATCGAGCTCATGAGACATGCAGCCAAAATCACCGACAAGTGTCACTACGAGGTGATGCTGGCCACTGCCATTCAAACCAATGAGACTCACATCCATGCTGAATTTATGTACCATGCACTCAGGGAAGGTTCCAAGTACCAGTCGTACGATCCAATCTGCTGCAGTGGACCCAACTGTTCCACTTTGCACTACGTAAAGAATGACGACGAGATTCCAGAAACCAAGCACTCCGTCTTGATTGACGCTGGTGCAGAATGGGAATGTTACGCCAGTGATGTTACCAGATGTTTCCCCATCAACGGTGACTGGACTGTGGAGCACTTGAACATCTACCGTGCTGTGCTCAGAATGCAACAGGTAACTATGTCCATGATCAAGCCTGGTGCCTTGTGGGATGACATTCACTTGAAGGCACACGAAATCTTGATTGAGGAGTTCTTGAAGCTCGGCATCTTCAAGTCCAAGTACTCCAAGCAAGAGATTTACGACAGCAGAGTGTCTGCACGATTCTTCCCTCACGGTTTGGGCCATCTTCTTGGTATGGATACCCATGATGTGGGTGGCCACCCCAATTACGAGGACCCAGATGCGTACCTTCAGTACTTGCGTTTGAGAAGACGACTCCAAAAGGGTATGGTACTCACTGATGAGCCCGGTATCTACTTTTCTCCATTCTTGTTGGAGGATGTGTTGAACAACGAGAAGAAAGCCATGTTCATCGACCGCAGTGTTCTTGACAAGTACTGGTATGTTGGCGGTGTGCGTATTGAGGATGACCTTTTAATCACTGAAAACGGGTTTGAGAACCTCACCAAGATCACCTCCGACCCCGCTGAGATCTCTGCCATTGTCAAGAAGGGTTTACACAAGAAGAAGTGCTGCAAATTGGGTGCAAAAGCCGCTGTAGCAGCTGCGGTGGTTTTCGTTGCCGGTTACTTGTTCAGAGCTTGGAGAAGCTAGTTGCTGCAGCAGGCGCAGCTTGGTAAATACTACATATACGACATCAGCTTTTCATTTGTGCTTCTGTACCTTCGCAGCCTTTCCTTCGTTCACACTTTCCTTTGCGCGCGAATCCGAACAATCCTTCCTTGCTACATCATGGATGAGAATTACGACGTAATTGTTTTGGGTACTGGGTTGACCGAGTGTGTTCTTTCGGGCCTCTTGTCTGTAGATGGCAAAAAGGTGCTCCACATTGACCGTCAGGACTTTTATGGTGGAGAACTGGCATCTTTAAACCTTGGCCAACTCTACAACAAGTTTAGACCAACAGGCCAAAAACCAGAGCTCAAGGGCCGTGACAGGGACTGGTGTGTGGACTTGATCCCCAAATTTTTGATGGCCAATGGCGAATTGACCAACATTCTTGTGCATACAAATGTCACCCGTTACATCGAGTTCAAGCTGATCGGCGGCAGTTATGTGTACCGTAATGGCCGCATTGCCAAGGTTCCTTCCAACCAGTCGGAAGCCATTTCCTCGTCGCTCATGGGCATTTTTGAAAAGAGAAGAATGAAGCAGTTCCTTGACTACCTCACCAAATGGGACGACGACGATGCTTCAACGCACGGAGCCCTCGATTTGGACAAGAACACCATGAACGAGGTGTACAACTATTTCAGATTGGAAAACGGCACTAAGGACTTCATTGGCCATGCAATGGCTTTGTGGCCCAATGATGACTACCTCAACGAGGTGGCTAGACCAACCTATGAACGGATCATTTTGTACGGCCAGTCGGTGGCCAAGTACGGTAAGTCGCCTTATATCTACCCGCTCTACGGTTTGGGTGAACTTCCACAAGGGTTTGCCAGACTTTCCGCTATCTACGGTGGTACATATATGTTGGACACACCCATTGACGAGGTGTTGTACGACGACGACAAGAAGTTTGCCGGTGTCAAGACGAAAGAAGGCACTGCCAAGGCCCCTATTGTTATTGCTGACCCCACCTACTTCCCCGATCGTGTGAGCAAGACGGGGCAGAAGGTCATCAGAGCCATGTGCATTCTTGAACACCCAATTCCCAACACCCACGATCTTGACTCGATCCAGATCGTCATCCCTCAGAACCAGGTGGGCCGCAAGAACGACATCTACATCGCTGTGTTGTCGGACGTGCACTGTGTGGTCCCCAAGGGCTACTACTTGGCCATCGTGTCGACCATTATCGAAACGGAAACACCCCACGTGGAGTTGGAACCCGCTTTCAAGTTGCTCGGCCCCAGAGTCGACACTCTTATGGGCATTGCTGAACTCTACAAGCCACAAGACGAAGGCACCGCTTCGGGCATTTTCCTTTCCAAATCGTACGATGCTACATCCCACTTCGAGTCGACTACAGATGACATCAAGGATTTGTATTTCCGAGTCACCGGCAAACCATTGGTGGTGGAGAAGCTCTCGGAGGGCCTCAATGGCTTGGATGAGTAGATTGTATGCAATATAAGACACATTATGTAATACACATGACAAATAGGAAATGGAAATGGAGCGATAACGAAACCACAACTATGGCTAAACAATTTTACACGAAATCGGGTCAATTGCTCAAAATTGGCACAGGATCAGGAACCAAATGGCAATGGCTCAAAAAAGGTAGACCTGAGGATCAAAGACTGACAATCCATGAAGAATTGGTCGAGAATCTTGTCACTACGATAAACTGTGGCTTTCGCCATTTGGACACTGCTGAAGTCTATACTACCCACCCAGAGGTCGGTGCTGCTGTGAAGAAGGCTGGTGTTGCCAGAGAAGACCTCTGGATCACCACAAAGTATTTTCCGGGAGTCGAACATCAGCCTGCGTTGTCGAAAGATCCAAAGGAATTCGTTTCCAAGGCTTTGAAAGAACTCGACATCAGCTACTTTGATCTCCTCTTGATTCACCATCCCTTCACCAACCCAAAGCTCGAGAACTACCTCTCGCTTGGTGATATTTGGAAACAATTCATTGAGTTGAAGAAGCTGGGCTTAGTGCGGGAGATCGGAGTTTCGAATTTTGCAGTTTCCCATCTTAAGGAGATTTTTGAAGCATCAGGAAGCCCGGAGTACTATCCGGTCGTCAACCAGATCGAGTTCAACCCTTTCTTGCAAAACCAATCCAAAGGAATTGTTGACTTTAGCAGAGAGCATGACATCTTGATCGAGGCTTACGGACCATTGACATCATTGCGGATCGAAGAGGATAATGAACATGTAGCAGCATTGAAGAAGTTTGTGAAGGAATTGAGCGACAAGTATGGAAAGACCGAGGCCCAGATTCTTCTCCGTTACACTCTTCAAGAAGGACATCTTCCTATCACTACCTCCTCCAACGAAGAGAGAATTAAACAAAGTTTGGACGTTTACGACTTTGAGTTGGAAGACGCAGACCAGAAGAAGATTACGGACATTGGCTCAAAGTTTACCTTCAGAAGGTTGTTCGTTGAACAATACGGCGAGAAAGACGGAGAGAACTAGATCACAGATTTATATTTCTGTTTAATACACTTGTGTAACCATTATCATTGGAAAAGCATCGATGCTGCCATTTCCACGTTGCCGTTGCAACTCTCTAACGCTGTAATAGCTTCTTTTCGGGAGAAGCCTAGACCTATGATTTGATTAATAGCGTCTTCCAGCGGAGGCTTTGCTTGCAGCTTGCCGGGATTGTGTCTCTTGACAGCAGCTTCAGCTGCAGCACTAGCAGCAGGTCTGGTACCAGTAGTCTGTGGCGAAGACAAATTAGCCGGCGGTATATTCATTTCTCCACTTCCAAAAAGATTCCCACCCAATCCACTGGGTCCCAGACCACTTCCTAGAGTGTTTCCGCCATTGGCACCAAACATGTCCGATTCGATCTCCAGCTCCGGTAAGAACTTGGCTTCAATCGCTCCACCCACGACTAACATATCTTTCTTAAGATCAATCACACACTGATGTCTTCTGAGCATATCAAGGCCAAAGAGTAAGTCAACCTGCGTGTCTATGACGATGAAGGAGCAAGGGAGTTCAACATTCGAGTCGCCAATAGATATGGGAACACTGTGAATCTTACCCTCTGTCATCTTGGAGCCAACACCTCGAGCCTCAGATCTGATTCTACGGTCAATTAATCTTGAAATGCCCACCTTTTCAGCTAGTCTTGGCGAGATGATCGTGCTTTGCGCTCCAGAATCAACGAAAGCCTGAACTTTCACGCCATTGATCTTGATGTTGATGAAGAGCATAGTCACACTAGCAAAAGACTCAGGAGTAAGGTCTAATGCCAATTGCAAGTTCTCGTCAATCCTTTCTTGTCTAATCATCTCCATGATCTTGGCCTGATTGTCGGGGTCGTCAGGATTCTCTTGAAGTCTATGAAGCTCTTGTTGTTGCTCAGGTGTCCGATAAGAGTTCATGCCGCTATTTTGTACTTGTTGTAGCGTTTCAAGCATAATTTCTTTGAAACCAGCGGGGTCATTGAGTTTGGAATGAAGATTTGGGTTCGTTTGACGAAGATGGTCGTTGAGTTGTTGGTTGTTCAAGAATTGTGATCGCATCATTTCTACCTGCTGATCCACCGGATCTTGGTCTTGTTGCGTCGTCGAGCCGGCTCTCTTTTCTTTGACCACAATCAAGTCATCTTCACTCAATCCTATCAGCTCGAGCGTATCGGTACCTTGTATGGTTTTACCGTTGTGGATAAGAATCTGTTGATCTGGATCGATATCGGTTTCCGCCTGGATATATGCACGGAAGTCTTCAATTGAGAGTGACAGTGGAAGATCGGCTGTCAAGATGTTGCCACCTTTTTCCACACTGATGGTCAACTTCATGATGTTTTGGTGACAAATCAAACAATAAATAGTGCGAGTGGCGGTGGCAATCTGATAATAACGTAACTGCCTAATAGGGATAGATGGAGAATAGAGACTTCTAGATATTTGATGTGTGAAAGACATCCTATAATGCAGTAATATAGCTGTGCAATATTGCACTACTTTATGGCAAAATATTATTGCTGAAATATAGCAGCTACTATATGTCAATGAGAACGAGTATTTATGGAGTACATAACTTGAATGCCTATTAAAGCTCGATAAATCCACTTCAGTGTTACGGCATCTGCTAGTCTTGAAACTTCAGGAAATGGTTACTAGATACCTTTGAGACTCGAGAATTAACCTTAATAGCATTTTGCTCTTCCTGATTATTCCCGTACTTCTCATTCTATTGTACAAATGGTCCATCCACCATTGATGCTTGCCTAGTTTTCGGTAACCATCATTGCCACCTGTCCTCCATTCAACAACATCTTTTTCAATGATTCTTTCTTACCGTCGCTATCAAACTCTTCGACATCTTCCAACACCATGTTCACAAAATCATCAAAACCAACCAATGTTCCATGGAACTCCTTATCGTTAGTAAGAAGTACTTGAATTTTATGACCGATAGCACGGTCAAGGACCTCCAAAGGCAATACAGTGTCAGACATGCTCAATTGATATTTCTCGCCGAATTTGTAGATAGTGCGCCCGTACACCGGGGTTCATGAAATCTATTTCTATGTAGGAGATGCCACCAGCTTGACCGTGGGAAATACAACTCCCTTCCCATTGCTTTTCAATGCGCGGGTGCCCTCGTCTTGTCTTTTGGTCTTCCATCCTTCAAAATCAATCAATGCTTGCATACATCCCCACTCAGTAATCTTTTTTTGCAACCATACCAAGTTCACTGGTTTAGTAAGATAGTCATTGCAGCCGGCTCTCAAGGCATTGGTCTTGTCTACTGACGAGTTTGAGGATGCAGTTAGCGCCACAATGATCACTGGTGACCTAAAAATTTCTAGATCCAAGCGTTCCTCCGGTTTGACTTCCTCCAAGTCGGTTGACTTTGCCAGTCCCATTTCATCTTCAGCAAAGACCCCGATGCGGTTGATTTTTTCTAACCGACGGATCTCTTTGGTGGCTTCGATTCCTGAGATGACAGGCAACTGAATATCCATTAACACAAGATGGAATCCTCCCTTGCTCCACTTGTCGACAGCCTCTTGTCCGTTTTTTGCTATCTGGTAGCTTATCTTGTGCCGACGCAAGAAGGCACCCAAAATTGCCTGGTTAATGGCGTTATCTTCGACCACAAGTACAGATACCGAAGGAAGCATCCGCTCATTGGTGGTAGGGTTCTTCTTCCACAGTTTCTGTACCATCGCTATGCTCTTGCCATTCAACCTCTTGACAGGTGGGGCAGGTGCAGCACGTACAGGTGGTCTTACAGGAGCAACGTCTCCCTTTTGTGCAACTTCGGGATCGGATTCCATATTTGGCTTTTCGTCTTCACTGCGGCTTGTCTTTTCGTTATCGGCACTGTCTTCATCGTTATTGTCATTGCTAGTGGTAGGTATCGCTGGAAGAGAAGATGCTTTACCCAAAGGAGGAGCACCCTCGATGGTGAGACTCTGTTCAGAACTGGACTCTCCAGCTTCTGCTTTAGGTTCCGTGCTTATTTGAGAAAGTATGCTTGGACCCTTTTGTACAAGCGGATAACTGGAAGCTTGAACAGCAGGAGGAGAGCTTACACCACCTATGCCCACGCTAGGTAGACTGGAACCCAGTATGGATGCAGAACTAGCTCGGTTCATTCTGCCTTCATCGAGCGAAAGCCGCTTTTGGTCCCTGAGACCACTGAGGTTTCCCGAAGAGCCAGCACTGGTGAGGGAGAAGTTCTTGGGGAGTAAGAGAATGGCTTGCGAGCTGGGGTTCTTGGGTATGGACGAGGTAAGGCTAGTCACAGGCGATTGGGGTGGATTGGACTGTGATCTTCGGTGAACGGTCGAAGGTGACTTCAGAGTTACACTGGACGGAGATATCGACTGTTCCTTGACACCAGTATACGGCTGGTGCTGCTGGTAGTTGTACTGGGGTCGTGGCAGGTGATATGTGCTTTGGGGAGATAATGCTCCCGCTCGTCCAGGTATGGTGTTACTTGATGGAGATGCTGAAGGTACAGAATTTGACTGTGAACTTAGTCCGGCAGGATTGACTTGGAGCGCCGTCACTGTGGGCAGATTGAGCGAGCCTATCGAATTCTTACTGTTCAATCGACTTCGTCCGGGCTCTTCTATGATAAATGCATTGTGTATGGACATTCCGTTGGGAAAATAGGTGTCAAGAATTGACCATACGTTCTGGTCGGGTTCGAGTGTGGCATATGTCGGGGTGGAGTTCTTCTCCGGAGAAGAAAACGAGGCTCGTTGTTTGTTGGAACCGTTGGATGTTGTCTGTGAAGGGTGTTTCAACTGGATTTCCATCTTTATGACTATGTCTGCAGCATCATACTCTCTTCCCAAGGAGTTGGGGTACTTCTCTATAATCAACAGTTTGACGTCATCTATTATATCGTTCTGGTGGACAAGTATGGTCGTTGGAGAGCCGCTGGGCCGTTTGATCCACAATCGTTTGCTGGAAAATATGCTGGGGGAAAAGGGACCAGTATTTATTGCACCACCGGCAGGCTGGTGTTTGTTCAGCTTCATCATGCCTTCCAATAGTGGTAAACTACGATAATACTCGGGCAATTACTGTATATATTTTTGTAACGCACTCCCCCTCAAAAATATCGACCAGCGAGTCACGTGCATATACAATAGGTTCTATCGGTCTCTAGTGATTTGCCGGAACACCGATTCCAACAAGTCCCTGATTTCTTTGTAGCTGACAACGATGCATGTCTTTTCGTCGCGGGTGGTCAACAAAAACTTTTCGTCGATTCCAGCATCGAGCTTGTTGAGGTTGACAAGCACCCGCGAGAGGTCGGTGACCGGCTTGCCGAAATCATCGGTCTGGTGGAAAATGTAGTCTCTGAAGAGCTTGATAAGGTACTTGGGTCCGTTTTCTGTCCATCCTGCCGCTGCTGCTGCTGCCTCGTTATCCCATTCTGGTCTGTCGACGACAAAATTGATCTTTGTCATAAGTCGCACGAGCCGGGCATTCTCGAGTTCTGTGCTCAATTGTGCTTCGAGGTAGTCGTTCAGGTCTTCGAGCATGTTCATGACATCAACCATGCGGAGGACTAGGTGTTTCTGGATGTAGGTGTCGAGGTCATCGAGTTTTGGAAGCAGTTCAAGCGCAGCCAAAAAATCCGCGCCAAGTCCGCTGGACTTCAATTTTGAGTAGTCGTTTTGTACGGACGGGGCCATGATTGTGACCAATTCAATAATCACGCGGGACAAGTTTTGTATGTCTTCTTGTTGTAACTGGTCCATGTATGTGTGCAAACCCACCCGGGCAATTTCTGCATCGTCCGCTTCCCAGTTGAGGATGTCGCTCACACCTACACCAGCAAGGCGGATCCGGTTTGTGGTGGTGACAATGATCTTCGAGAGATCCAAGGAAGATCGTACCGCTAGCTTCTTTTTGTGGACAGTCCGCACGGCATTGACTAGTTGCACGAGGTACAACCACAATACATCCTCGGTGAGTGGTTCAAGGCGTCCGCCCAAGCGACGAGTGAGATGGTGTTCAAGCAATGTAGATGCATTGGGGTAGTAGTCGTAGACCACCACGAGCGAGGACGAGCCAAACGCCAACGTGGTGAATGCATCTTCGAGCGATACGATGTTGGCACATTTGAGGTTGTGCCATCTCTTGATGGTTCTGAACGGGGTTTCGTTGACTATCTTGACATCCTCAAGTTTCCGAAGCGCATACACATTCCCGTCCACATTGGAGACTCCCTTGTACACCGAAGCCGGCACCTTCCATATTTTGGAGGTTCCCTCGGCACCAATGGGCACCACCGTATGGTATACATCAACGATTTCTGGTCCGCCAGGGATACTCTGCAAAGTCGCCTCATTGCGTTTCTGGAGGGTCTCCCGGAGCTCTGGATCGATGAATAGAGAGTGGGCATCGGTCTGGTGGGAAGAATGGGCCACGGCCAATCGTGGAGGTGGAGCCGGGGCATAGAGATGGTACTGAAGAGGATAGGCAGACTGGTAGTACATGTCTGTTGTGGGTCCGTTCTGTGGCATCATGTATGGATTAGATGTCTGTGGGTTGGAATTCTGAGCCGGTGAAGGCATCAGCACCAGCTGGTTCGGGGTAAATGATGGAGTAGCCGTATTGAATTTCCGTTCAGGAACCGATTGCGGTACAGGAGTCGTTGAAGATGGTTGCTCGGTGCTTGTAGAGGTGCTTGTAGGCACAAATACCGGTATATCTTTAACTTTCGGCAGAAGCCCAGCAAACTTATTGGTTAGTCCTTGAACCGGAGTGGAGGACGGTTGGAAAGATGGGGTGTTGACATTGAATTTACGTTTGTCAGCGGTTGGAGTGGATACAGCAGGCTTCGCTGAAGATGCTGCTGCGTTCGGTGACCCATTATTGTTTCTTCGGTGACTGAAGGCACATCCCTTGTTTTCATATTTGCAGTAGCCGTAAATCAAAATGTTCTTGCAAAGGGTGCCCTTTGCCGAGTCGAGGTTGATGTTCATGGCAGCCGAATCTAGCGCCGTTTACGCAGTCCAGATGTGTGGTAACCACAATTGCAATCGTGATGGGTTGTTTGTCACCCGTAGGAAATCCGGTGTGCGGATGTGTTGATCAAGGAAGAGCGAGAAGTGAGATGGCATAGAGAGAGAGAGAGAGAAAGGTGAGGAGAAGAAGGTAAGTAAGATAAAAAGCGAATGAGGGAATGAGATTGAACAACAGACAGTGAAAATGATAAAAATGACGTGATTAAAACGTATTGGCGGAATTCCTGGACATTTCCCCTTTTACACCTTCTATTGTAGTCCGTTCTTGGCTTCGCTACATCACTTCTCCTACATTTAGTAGCCCGCTCCGCCATTCTCGGTCTGCGATTATGTTGACGTAGTTTTCCTGCGCCGGAACAGCGGCCATACAGGACAAACGTTCCTGCTTATCGCCGCTTAATTTCGGCAAACTAGCCCTCGCCGCATCATCTAACACGGATTGCCACGTCCTTTTCGTGCTCTAACCACGCATTTTCTTGCGTCATGTCAATTATTATTAACATGCCGCACACATCTTTCCTTTTTCTCTCCATGACAGTGCGTAGCAACCACCGATTATGTAAGTCGGACCAATTGAACAAACGCTCATGCTGAATCGATTGATTTATAATATTCTTTTTGTTCACCATCCTTAGCCTATTTGCTCGCCAGAACTGAATTACACAATACTTGTGCCTGCAATCTCGCGAGGAACTCGTTGTAATTACTTCTTATTCGATATACAGTTGTGAAATCGTTGTTTGCGGCCAACTGAACCAACGAGTAGGACCCAATTCCAAAGCCATCTTTCGGCTCTGAGCTGCCTTAGTGGCCCCAAATCGCTGTATTCCAGACCCTGGACTCTCTGCTATGTCTGATGGCATAGGACATGTTCCAGAGCTGCCTCTGCAGCAATCCGGCAACTCATCGAAGTCGGGCCTGATGCTGGTGTCTAGAATGATACTGCCTTCTGGTTCTGGCAAGGACGACAACGCTGTATCTCTGGAGTCACCCTCGGCTCCCGGTGCTGGGAGTTCCACTGACAAACCTACTCCGGGGAAATTGAAACGAAATGGTCCGTCACAGAACAAAGTGACCAAGAGCACCAAACAAGACGCTCGTAGTGGAGTGAAAAATATCATCAAGTACTTCTGCCCTTCGTGTGGTCAAGGGTTCACCCGAAAGCACAACATGGTGTCCCATGAGTTGATCCATTCGTCATTAAAACCTCACATCTGTACAGTTTGCAATAGCAAGTTCCGCAGAATCCATGATTTGAAGCGCCATGAAAAATTACATACCGGTGAGAAGCCCTATGTCTGTGACAAGTGTTCTCGAAGCTTTGCTCGTCCTGACGCTTTGACCAGGCACAAGAATTCCCAGGATGCATGTTCCGGAGTCAAGTCCGAAACTGACCTGGGTTCTCTTACCAACATGACGGTGGGAGAACCGGTTTTTAGCGAACCTGAAAACTCTGTCAGTGACAGCAATACCCCGTTGACGACACTGGATGGTGCTAGTGAACCTAGTAACAGGCCCAAACGCAAGACTACTTCGTCATCCTATTCATTCAAGTCGCTGCCTTACACTACTACCACAACTACCACAACGACTACTACCAGAAGGTTCAACAGCAGCCATGGTCATACTTTCGACAATAGTGGTCCCCCGCCCGACAACTCGCCCCAAAAGAACCAGAGCCAGACCCGTCTTCCACCATACAGCCTGATCATGGGCCAGTCGAACTATAATTCACAAACGAATTCCCCACGGCTGAACTACTCTCAGCAGCTTCCTCCTATTCACCAGAGCAATCAACAAGCTCAGCAGATGCAACAACTTCAAATGCGCCATCAGCAGCAGCAACAGCAGTTACAGCAGCAGCACGACCAGCAGAACCAGCGCCATCAAATACAACAACAACAACAACAACAACAACAACAACAACAACAACAACAACAACAACAACAACAACAACAACAACAACAACAACAACAACAACAACAACAACAACAACAACAACACCAACAACAACAACAACAACATCAGCAGCATAGCCAGCACCATCAAATGCAACATCAACAGCAGCAGCAACAACAATATCCACAGCAACAATTTCAACAACATCAACAACCTCAACCTCAACCTCAACACCAACAACCTCAACTTCAACATCAACATCAACATCAACATCAGCACCATCAGCATCACCCCCAAATGCAACACCATTCCCACTATGGTGCGCAACCGTTGCAACACCATAATAATAGCCTGCAGCTGCAAGACGAGAACAAGTCCGACACGTTTCATTCACGTCCCATGCATCATCTGCCCCTAATTTTGAACACATTCGTTCCCCAGAATAAATTGTTTCATGAAGCAAGACAAAACCAAGAGAGACGAGCTCTGTCTTCGCAAGTGGTTCCAGGATCAACTCTGCCGGAAAGGAGTAATGATAGCTCCGATCCAAACGCTATGCAAGGCTATCCGTACCTACATGAGCAGCCTCAGCAGCAGCAACAATCCACAGGACCCAAGAACTATGTTACTCTCGCCAAGTACCAAGATCTCGTCAACTACGCACAATCACTACAGGATAGTATGTCCAAGATGAACGTAAGACTAAAGCTACTTGAGGGGCAACAAGATACTGTGCCAATCGAAATGAATGCCGATTCAGACCACAACTAGTATATAGGAGATAAATAAATCATCGTCGTTGTGATTTCCGTACTGTACATCCAATGCACCGTTGGCGGAACCCTTCCGATATGCAATTACCGCACAAATCAGAAGGGATAGATAAGAGTGACAATCCAGAAAGCCACATTTGCGTAAGCGAGAAACTTAATTGTGAAACAGATCACATATTTGATACCCAAATAGCAATCCTGCAACTTTATACTACACAGAGCCTACATTTGTAACCTAGTGGTCTGTTTAACTGCAAATCATGAATTCGCAAGAAGAAGAGTGGTCGATCATTTCTTCGTCCTCAGACTTGGACGATGACCAGTCGACCCAAAGTTCAGTCCACAGTTCCACTATTAATGTCCAAGACAATATGGTACTTGCTAGTGTCGATATTGACAATGATAACTCTCTCGCCACCTTGAAGTTACCCAAATTTGCCGAAAGTAACCTAACCACAAAGAGCCCTGAGCCAATAGTCAAGGAGCTGGATACACCAGAGAATCAGAAAAGTAAGATCTCTGATGTCATTCTGTACTACGAGGATCTCAACCTGCAAATCAAAGCGTCCTCAAACAACTTCTGGGCAGCGGCAAAATCAAGACTCTCAGACCAAGAGCCTCCAGATAATGTGAAAGATTCCCGAGTGCTGACTTGTAGATTGAGGCGCATCCATAATGCTTATATTTTGGACGTCTTGGATGCCAATTCCGAGTACCTCATCCATTACTTGGTGGCTGTGGGAATCGCCGTGATCTCGGCTTTTGGCACCTACTACCTTTTCCACCAAAGCTTCCAGGCAGCTCCCCCTGTTGCAGCAACCCCTTACGATGATATGAAAAGCCAAATCTGGAGTGCATGGAACTACCTTGTGTTTCAGCCCGAAGATCCAGAACCTTGGTTCAACCAGTTGTGGCCATGGAAACGACATGTTCGTGTATCCAGACTACATCAGTACACGAAGCTTGCGGCAGTTCAGATCCATGTCGTGTCGAAGTCGTTTGGTGAGAAGCTTTCGGAAATTCAATGGTCGCAGATATCGAATGGCATACTGGAAAGATCCAACGAAGTGAGCCGAAGGGCAGTAGAGTCTTTGGGCTCGTTTCCGTCCGATCAAATACGGGAAAGAGGTTTGGCATTATGGCAACAATTTAAAAACGATAATTATGCCATTGCCAGCCATCTAACGCATTCACTGAAGGTGTTGAAGTCGTCAGTGGACTCGTTGGCCATTCATATTTATCGTCTCGGCAACGCACTGGTACACCACATTGATGCCTTTATTGCCGAGAGAACGCTGCGGTTGACCACATGAGATAAGAGTAGCGTTGCTTTATTTAGTTCTTGTTCTGGTGCCATAATGGCTCGAGACAGTTGGTTTTATGGTTAGTCTGAATATATGTATTGAAATAATCTGAACTATTGTTCTGTCTGCAGGCGCGGTCGTGTTGGTTCCACGAAATGTCAGGTTGAGCCAATTTCGACAACGAGTAACGCAGCAAAATGGGTAGGTAATACTGGAGCTAATGAGATCTATTTCTTGGCTTTGCAAGTCGTACTCACTTGGCAACACTTCTAGTTCAGCAATTTCACTTTATTTTCCGGAACTAACGCAGGTATCCCTAAATTTTTCAGGTTTATCTCTGAGAGATGGCCGTTAATATCCCAGCTTATAGATGGGAGTCAAATACCCGAATTTGACAACTTGTATTTGGATATGAACTCCATTTTGCATACTTGTACTCATTCTAACGATGATACGCTTACTCGTATGACCGACGACCAGATGTATGCCGCCATTTTCTCCTACATTGAGCACCTTTTCGACATCATAAAGCCCAAGGGAGTATTCTACATGGCCATCGATGGTGTCGCTCCAAGAGCTAAGATGAACCAACAACGTGCAAGAAGATTCAGAACCGCTTTCGAGGCTGAAGAAAATTTGAAAAAAGCAGTTCTGCAAGGCTTGGAAATACCAAAGGAAGATCCTTTCGATTCCAACGCCATCACTCCCGGTACTGAGTTTATGGCTAAATTGACCGACAACTTGAAATATTTTATCCACAAAAAAATCTCCACCGACTCTAGATGGGCCGAAACGTCGATCATTTTGAGTGGACACGAAGTTCCTGGTGAAGGTGAACATAAAATCATGAACTACATCAGAACCATGAAGTCGCAACCCAAATACAACTCCAACTCGCGTCATTGTATCTACGGCTTGGATGCCGACTTGATCATGTTGGGATTGGTGAGCCATGACCCTCACTTCTGTTTGTTGAGAGAAGAAGTCACCTTTGGCCCTCGTGCTGCCAAGAAATCCAATGATCTCCACGACCAAAAGTTCTTCTTGTTGCATATCCTGTTGCTTCGAGAATATATGTCGCTTGAGTTTCAAGACATGGACGCCGACGTTTCCTTTAACTACGATTTCGAACGGATATTGGATGATCTCATTTTAATTATGTACGTCATTGGAAATGATTTCTTGCCCAATCTTCCCGACTTGTTTATCAACAAGGGTGCCTTTCCACTTCTTTTGGAGACATTCAAGCAGGCTTTGACTGAGTCTGATGGTTACATCAACGAAAACGGAACCATAAATTTTAAACGTTTGGCCATCTGGCTTCGTCATTTGTCAGAGTTTGAGTTGGAGAACTTTGAAAAGCAAGACGTCGATGTCGATTGGTTCAATAAAAGGCTTGAAGATATCTCCATTACCGGCGGAAAGAGAAGAGAGAGAATGGGAAAATTGTTGATCTTGAAGGATCAGAAGAAACTTGTGGGAGCGATCAAACCATGGTTGATGGAGTATTCCACCAGAAAAGTTTCAGATCTCGTTCAGTTAGAAACCGAGGGTAAACTTCCTCTGTTGCGTCTTCCAACTGATGAAGTCACCAAGCATTTGGACTTCATTAGACAGTTTGCACTTGAGGTAGGACTCATAATAGTACACTCAAGATCAAATGACACATATGAAGCTAAGTTGGACATTGATGGCATGTCTCCTTATGAGACAGATGAGGAGCATGAAGCCAGACTCAATGACATAAGAAAGATTGTCAAGAAGTACCAATCTGCCAATTTATTCGAAACAGAAGATTTGCTTCAAGAATCTAAAGACATTTATGATAGCAAGTTCATGGCTTGGAAGGACGGTTACTACAAGGACAAGCTCAAGTTTTCAATTCACGATAAAGAGGAGATGGTGAAGCTCACTGAGCACTACATCGAAGGATTACAGTGGGTTTTGTATTATTACTATCGTGGTTGTCCTTCTTGGAGTTGGTACTACCGTTATCACTACGCTCCAAGAATTTCGGACATTGCCATCGGATTGGAGAACATGATTGAGAACAACAAGAAAATCACGTTTGATCTTGGTACTCCATTTAAACCATTTGAGCAATTAATGGCAGTTTTGCCTGCCAGGTCTCGTAAGTTGATGCCCCTCGAATATCGTCCATTAATGACCGAACCACATTCACCTATCATTGACTTTTACCCTGACAAGGTTGATATTGACATGAACGGTAAAACAGCAAGTTGGGAAGCCGTTGTCTTGTTGAGTTTCGTTGATGAAAAGAGGCTCATTGAGAACCTCAAACCGGTTGAATCCAAGCTTACACCATATGAAACGAAGAGAAACTCGTTTGGCACTGATCTCGAATTCGTACATAATCCCCAGATTGACCACGTTTATCCTTCACCTTTGCCAGCATTCTTCTCCGATGTGGAACATGACAAATGTTATGAAAAAGAATTTGTATTGCCTGATGTCGACCAGGTGGCAATCGGTTTGGGTGATGGTGCTTTGCTTGGTAAGAACCTTCTTGCTGGTTTCCCATCCTTGCACACTATCAATTTCAAGGCAGAGCTTAAGCTTGCTGAAGTAAGAGTATTCCAAAATCCTTCCAGATCTGAGTCTATGATCTTGGATTTGTCCAACGAAGAGAGCACTCTCTCCAACTATCAATTTGGCCAAAAATATCTTGGTCGTCTTGTGTACAGTAGATGGCCCTTTTTACGTGAGTCTAAGGTCGTTTCTGTCGTTGATGAGGAATTTCATTATGAGTCAGTGAGAGTCCAAGCTTCCAAGAAGGTTGTTACCACTCCAAACAGCCCTGAGGAAGTTCGTGAGTTCAAGACTCAGTCTAGAAATCTCTATGACACTTACAAGAAAACCATGGGTGTAAACTTGGGTAAGATTGATGCATTGGTATATGTACAGGCAGTCACTGGACTTGTCCGTAACGCTAAGGGAGCATATGTCAAAACCTACTCTAAGGACACTGACGTCTATCCATTACAACTTATTGTTGAGGAGGTTGTCAACAAGGACGAGAGATTCGCTACAAGACCACCATTGCCAATTAATGAAGAGTTCCCACTTCAAAGCGAAGTTGTGTTCTTGGGAGCTTTTGCCTATGGATCACCAGCAACTGTTGTCGGATTTGGCGAAGGCAATGACAAGATCAACGTGAAGGTGTCCAAGATCCAGACAGCTGCTGAGCCCAACATTGGACACAGACGTGTGGACATTGAGAACAAAGAGATCAGATACATGCCATCGTTCGAGGTGGCCAAGCGTTTGAAGTTGAACCCACTCTTTTTGTCGAAGCTTACTTCGGGATTGATGTTGGACGACAAGGGCAAGAAAGTCAACGTTGGGCTCGAGTTGAAATTCGAAGCAAGACGCCAAAAAGTATTGGGACACACCAGAAAGAGTGCCAAGTTTTGGGAATTTTCACCACTTGCCGTGAAATTGATAGACGACTACAGAACCAAGTTTCCCACCTTTTTCGGCAAGTTGGCGCAATCAGATCTTAAATCCATGCCCAAGGTGCTGACGTTAACCAATGCCGATGAGCTTGCTGCTATCAGAAAATGGTTGAAGCAAGTGAAACTGGAGTTGATTACCGTATCGTTGGAGTCTGAATCTCTTACCAGGTTTAGTTTCACTGCCATTGAGGACTACGTTGAAGACTATGTGTCTCAAGACATTCCATTGGTTAACAAGGACATCAAGGGTGTTCCTCGTGAAGCAGTGTTGAACCCTGGTCAGTCATATCAAATCTTGAGCACCCAGAGATTCCTGCTTGGGGATCGGGTGGTGTACGTGCAAGATTCTGGTAAGGTGCCATACTTGTCGAAGGGTACCGTCGTGACAATCACTACGATTGGCCCCAAGACATCGTTGGGAGTTGTCTTTGACCATGTATTGCTCAGTGGAAACAACATGAATGGTAAGTTGAAGACCAACCGTGGGTTGATTGTGGACTCGTCGTTGGTGTTGAACATGTCTGATAAGCAGCTTGTGTATCACACCAGCGCTTCCAAGAGCCGTAAGCCTGTGGCACGCAAGCCTGTTCAGGCTAATGGACCCAAGTCCAACAAGCCAGTGGAACAAAAGCCCACTATTGCCAAGCCTGAAGCTCCAGTTCAGCCCGAAGCTCCAGCAAAGCCTAAGCAGGCCAACGAACTTCTTCAACTTTTGCAAGGAAAGAAGGTTGACGCCAAACCAGAGACCACCGATGATGGAAACAACGGTGCGCATGCCAATAATGCCATCAAGCAAATCTACGGTCAAATTTACAACAACGTGATGAGTGAAGGTGCAGCACCAGCTCCTCCTTTGGCACAGCAGCAGTATGTGCCTGTTGTTCCTGGAGTTCCCCTTCCACCACAATACTTCCAGCAACCACCAAGAGCCGAAAACGGCCATGGTGACCAATCCAACGGTCGTGGACGTGGAGGTAGAGGAAGAGGAAGAGGAAGAGGTCGTGGCAGAGGTCGTGGCAAGAGCGATGTCTCGTCGTAATTATTCGTAATTAGCGTTTATGTACAATTTCAATGCTGTCCATCGGACTTTGCTTTTTGTGGCCGGTCTCCGGGAAGATTTACCAATCCCAAGGAGTCCCAGTCCGAGTCCTCCATGAGCTCGTGGTCCATTCGACACTTGAGGTACTCCTTAGACAACGCCCGGCAATTGGGAGCATTCATATTGCTGGTATATTTCATACACTGCAAGTACTTGAGCATCTGGTCTCGGCATTCACCATCGTGATCCAAAGGAAACGATCCTCTTTCGGGAGGTGTTGGTGTCCACCTCTTAAAGCCGCCTACGGTTAGAACACTCTATTGTCTAAGCTAGAAATTACTTACCAGGACCGCCAGTTGCCATATTGATCTCGAACCGTTGCGACTGTTTCCGATGGTTGACAGGCGCACGTGATGCGATGCCGTCTAGTTGGCAAAAAAACGCAGCCATCGATGAACAAGGGCCGGAATCAAGATCTGCAACAGAACGGTATCACTGGCCACAGGTGCATGACACCGAAATCGAGCCGAAAGAATTACCGTGGATCCTGCCTCATCAGGTGCTGATGTTTCGGGTTGTTCCGCCCGCGCATTCTACCGGCGCCAGTTCCTGCACGCGCACGGTTCGGTCCAATGGAGGCTTGTGAAAAATGAGGGGACTCCGGGGTAGGCAATAGCCATTTTTCATAAAAAGCGCCGTACTCAATTGCAAACTAACATTGCGGTTGTCACCAGAATCCGGTCTCCTCTCCAGCTTTGAACCTCCTTTTCTTCGACAGAGAGCCGTGGATTTAAAGTTTGCAGCCTGCATACACCCCGCTCTTTCCTGCGTAAACCACCTCGGCCAGCGAATCGTTGTGGAGAGTCAATATTTAGTACACGAGACTTCACCGGTAAATAATCCAAACTCCAGATTTCGGTCATATAGATCAATTCACGCCAGTGTGGGGATATCAGCTATAGATATAGAATCCCCGACATTAGCCCAGCTGTTTATTTATAGCCCAGACCCGATTTTGCAGCTATCAACTTTGGTGTTGTACCGTATGAAAATTAACAGTATCCGACAGTATTAGTACTTTGAAAATGGCATCGGAATTTAAAGCCAGGGAAATCTTCTCCCAGTTTGCGACCGAGAACCCCTCGTTATTACAAGGCGAGAAAACCCTTTCATTTCCTCAGTTTGTGACCATCTTGGCTCCATTCGAGTCGGACGTTTCCAGGGCATCGTACTCGCTTTTGTATCTTGCCTGCGATAAGACTAACAAGGGTTACGTCACCGAAGAAGACTTTGTGCGCTTCATCAATGTCTTGACCTCCACCGATGGTGAGTTCAAACTCGTGTATTCGATGTTCAGTTCCAAATCCAAAGACCGGTCCAAAATTACCTACGAGGAATGTATCGATAAACTTAATGGTTTGAATAAGGCAATTGATCCTGGCTACCAACAAAAGAAAGTGAAGCTTAACTGGGCTTATCTTGCTCGGTTTTTCGCTCCCCATGGTTCGATCGATTTTCCCGACTTTGTGTCGTTGATAAATTACCTTCCCGTGACCAAGCTTATTGGTAACTTCGAACTCTTGGCCGGACGCTCGGGAGTTCTTAATGAACAGGAGTTTTATGAGTTGCTTACGAAGAACTTGAGCCATAAGCTCTCGTCCAAGTTGAAAAAGAACTTGCACACCTTACCGGAATACTTCAAGAAGGATGAGTTCTCGCTTTCCAATGTCTTGTTTGTCTACAACACCTTGAATCGTATTGATTTGGTGAATGAAGTCATTGCTAACACTCCTCCCACTACAAAGGATAAGGATGACATTCTTATCAACAAACGTGACTTGTATGCTCATTTGAATGACCATTTGCTCAAATCCTCGAACTTTAAGCCTGTTTCTACTACCGAGCTTGACTTGTTGTTTTTCTTGATCGACAGAACCGAAGAGACTATTCCCAGAAAGGAACTCATTTCGGTTTTGAACCCCAACTACGACAATAATGCCAAAACTCTTTACTCAATGTTTGAGCACCCAGCTGCACAACCAATCCAGGAGGATAACTTCTCTCTTTGGCCCATTTTTGACTCGTTATACTCGTTCTTCTTAGGTTCTATTGCCGGATGTATTGGTGCTACCGTGGTGTACCCAATTGACTTGGTGAAGACAAGAATGCAGGCTCAAAAGCACAAGGCCATGTATGACAACTCGTTCGACTGTTTCAAGAAGATTGTGAAGAATGAGGGTTTTAAGGGTCTTTACTCTGGTTTGGCTGCTCAATTGGTTGGTGTAGCTCCAGAAAAGGCTATCAAATTGACTGTCAACGACTTAGTCAGAAAGATCGGTACCGATGAAGATGGTAAGATCACCATGCGTTGGGAAATTGGTGCTGGTATGTCTGCTGGTGCTTGCCAGGTCATCTTCACCAATCCTTTGGAAATTGTCAAGATCAGATTGCAAATGCAAGGTGGTAACAGCAATAAGATTTTGGGACCTGGTGAAATCCCTCACAAGAAATTGACTGCCGCTCAAATTATCAAACAACTTGGTGCAAAAGGTTTGTATAAAGGTGCCTCGGCTTGTTTGTTAAGAGATGTTCCATTCTCAGCTATTTACTTCCCCACTTATGCCAATTTAAAGAAATTTTTGTTTGAATTTGACCCTCATGATCCAAACAAGGTCCACAAGTTGGACTCCTGGCAATTATTATTGGCTGGTGCTTTGGCTGGTGCTCCTGCTGCTTTCTTCACTACCCCCGCTGATGTTATAAAGACTAGACTTCAAGTTGAAAGTAAATCGCACGAGGTCAAGTATAGAGGTATTGGCCATGCTTTCAAAATAATTTTGAAGGAAGAAGGTGTTGGAGCCTTCTTCAAGGGTTCTATTGCACGTGTTTTCAGATCCTCACCCCAGTTTGGTTTCACGTTGGCTTCGTATGAATTGTTGCAAAACTTATTCCCACTTCATCCCCCAAACACTAGAGAGTCGAACTTCAAGTCCACAAGTGGATACCCTGGTGTTTACAATTTGACCAACGATCAAGTCTACAACACACAAGGCAACCGTATCATGTACTTGAACCAAGCACAGCTTTTCGAACAGAATGGCTTGCGTAGTAACAGTGAACTTTCAAATGCGTTGGTGAAGTTGCCAGCAGAATACGTGTACAAATCGCAAGACGCTATCAAGCTTTTGTTAGACATTGACTACAAATTTGGTAACTTCACTTATGACAGTTACATGAACTACGTCAAGAAAAATTAATTCATACATGAGCATATATCAAGTATAGTACTTGAAATACGACACTGAATCATCTGAAAAATGAATAACAATCTCGTTTCCGAGATTGTATATACCTTGTAGCGTTCTCTCGTCATTCTCGACCCGCAAGACCGACGAATTTAGGTTCATCAAATTTGTAACTCGAATACTCGAATCAGATTCTTTGACCATCAAAATGTCATCTTTTATGAAGGATGGCTGGATGGTTATGTTGTCGTTTAAATAGGATGCTGGAAAAACTGTTCGTTCTTGGTTCTCAAGTATGCGATAAACTTTGATCTTAGTTATTCCAACAATATACACCAAAGTCAAGTGGGGAAGAACCTTCACTTCAAAGTTTTTAATCAAGTCGCCATGCTGGACATTTTGAATTGGCTTTCGGTTGGCATCCATTATTGTGAGTCTAGTTCCATGCGCATAGACAATGACATCACGCATAGCTTTTATTCTTGTGATTGATGTGCTAGATTTCGATGTTATCATAGAAGAGTCAGTAAATATTATGCCACCAGATTCCTCTTCGAAAGACAAGATTAATAGGGACCCATTGTTACAACCAAGGTATAAGGTCTTCTCCTCAAGAAGAGCTGCTGTGATGGAAACAGAGTCAATGAAGAGGTTATCGTCTAGGTACTGGTAACTCCCTCCTTCTAAAGAAACAGCATTGAGCCCAAGTATCTGGCCAAGATGATGTTGAAAAGAAGATCGTCCCAAGGATTTCCAGTAAGAATATAGTGCCAGGGTAAAGTCTTGTTTGCTTATTCCATTATCAACTTCTAATCGCTCAATCCGTACGTAGTTTTGTACTTTATTGGGGAAGTCGATCGATGTGACGGTTATTGAATAAAAAAGGTATCTGCCATCAGAAACAAGACATGAGACGTTAGGTTCATGAATTGGGGCAATATTATTCGTTATTCTTTCAAAGTGGCGCCAAAACATCAAGTTGTTAAACTCATACGATCCATTGCCTATCAATTGAACAGCATAGAGGCTGGAGACTATTATCTGAGGACCATGATATGGCACATTAACAATACCCCAACTCTTCAAGTTTCTCTTTTTGAGTTCACGTTGACCCCGAAACTTCACTGACAGCAACATTTGAAAATTATAGTCATGTTCCAGAAACTTTGTTAGACCTAAGCGCCAATTTATCAAATTAAATGGTGGATTATCATGTTCTTTTGTGGTTCTACGTTTTTCTGCTTGGACACGATTGTTGTGGTACTTCTTGTTGATCAAGTTGCTGCCATTGACAACCTTGAAGTACTTTCTTTTCTCCTCATCAAAGTAGTAGCCAGGGATCTCTCTTATCAGCATGTAGAAATTTCGCGATGAGGGACAGAAGGATAATGCAAAATCATAATCATTTAATATTACTATCTATCTATTCTAGATCTAGGTCCAACTCTATTTCGTCTTGTATTTTTTGGTTTTGTTTTTCTGCATTTCTCTCGTTACGACGTCTCATCACGGATTCTTCGAATCCGTTGGATCGATCAATTCCATCCCAGTAAACTCCGGCTACAATATTAAACCTGTTCGCTGGCGAGATACCTTTTGAGTAATTAGGACGACCTGATTTGGATATGCTGTTGCTACTCGTTGTGTCAGATTTTAATATCAGTAATGGGTCATCAAAATGCTTTTTGGCTCTCATGAAATCATTATACTCTCGATCATCTCGGGAAAAGTGGTTGGATTGTGCTTGTCGGAGTTTGTCTTGTAGTTGTTCGTTCTCAATTCTCTGTACGTCACCCTCATTGACCTGTGCTTCCAATTCCAATTGCTTTTGTTCTCGCTCTCTCTTTTGTTGTTCTAGTTCAAGTTTTCGTTCTTCAATGTCTATTATGCGTCCACTGCTATCTCTGAAAACTGTATCCTGCTTCTCCGTGGGCTCGACAACGTTGCCGTTGTCTATTCTCCGGAAACCTTTCGATTGGGTAACTACGTTTGAAACTTGTACAGGTCCTAGTTCTCCTTCATCAATGATGTTCTCCGACGCATTTGTGGACAGAAGTGTAGGCTCCTCTGTCACAATAACATTTTTCAATTTCCTTTCCTTTTTCTTCTTTCCGGCGCCCAAATATTTACTGAGGTCTACTTTCCCCATAATGTCAAGTCGATGATCATCGCGCACTATTAAATTACAAGTTATTTCCACTGAATATTTTACATTTCGTTAGAGAGTGCTTCACTTCAACTTCATTACTTGATTATGTATCTGGGCCATGTTGTCACACAACTCCATGAAAAGATTGTACTGTGACTTAATAACTGCAACAATGTTGAACAATCCACCAAATCCTTCCGAACACAGTCTTTCTAATCCACCAATGACTTCTTCCACCTCTTGTAGTATTTCCCTGTAGCTGTTGAGAACCTCATGGTACTTCTTGATCTTTCGTACGAAGAAATCGTTCAATTGAATCGAAGATGACAACTTTGTTCCCGGGGTTGACAACTGGATAATGAGTTGCATGATTTTACTGAGATCTTCAGAAAGCTCGTTGTTTATGTCCTTGAGATTCTGAAGCTGGCTGAAGTTATATCTCAAACCTTGATTCACGGCTGTGAGTTTGTTATGCAAGTAGTTTGTGTCCTTGGGGATGGAAGTGATAAGGTGGTCATGTTTCTCCATATCCGCCTGCAATGTACTTGCGATCAAATGCTGTGTGTTGATGTATTGACCAAACTCCTCCAACTCTTTTTTCATTTGGGGTGGAAGCTCACTAACCCGAGTCATGGCGGTCAATTGTGGTTGTTGGGCTGCAATTTGGTTGGATTGGTTGTTGTTATTGCCACCGAAAAGGCTGCTTGTCCCTTGGTTGTTGTTACCGAACAATCCTGATGTTGCTTGGTTGTTGGTAGCATTCAAAAGACCTCCCGATGCTTGAGTGTTTCCACCGAAGAGACCACCAGGCTTTGTAGTGGAGTTATTCGATCCAAACAAACCTCCTCCAGTATTGGTGTTTCCTCCTCCTAGCAAACCACCGGTAGCGGTGCTGTTATTTGTCGTTGATCCGCCAAACAAACCGCCAGATGGGGCAGCAGGCTTTGAACCGAAAAGTGAATTTTGACCAGTAGAAGTGTTTGCAGCTGTGTTTCCGGATCCAAAGAGCCCACCGGTGTTACTAGCGGTATTCTGGGCAGTCGAGTTGCCGAATAAACCCCCAGAAGTGGGTCCGGCATTTTGGTTGTTTTGCGTGCTTCCGAAAAGTCCTCCACTACTTGTTTGATTATTGTTGTTGTTGGCTCCAAACAATCCTCCAGAATTATTAGACGATCCAAATCCACCGGAAGTGCCTCCAAATGATGGTTTAGCAGCGTTTCCAAACAGATTTTCACTGGAGTTCTGTGAAAAAAGTCCACCTTGGGCGGTATTCGTGGTACCTGTGGCTCCAGTTTGAGCGTTGTTATTTCCGAAGAGGCCACCTGATGGTGCAGCAGCGGGCTTAGCTCCAAAGAGCCCACCACTGGCATTATTAGTGCTCGTACTTGTCGATGAGCTGCCGAACATCAGTCCATTACCACTGTTGCTGTTTCCAAAAGGAGCTGCATTTGTGGCTGCAGGTGCATTGCTGCTTCCAAATCCTGTAGTGGCTGGCTTGTTACCGAAAAGTCCACCAGAAGTGGAGCTACCAAAACCAGAACCACCACCAAACATAGTGTTGATGAAATCACCGCACAATTTACATATGTGTTGGTGTATGGATGTAAAGTTGCAATTCTCAAGCACAACGCGATCAGTGATTGGGTTTACGATGCTGGATTTAATACGACGGGGGCTTGAAGAGTTAGAAAGAGAGAATCAGGAGCTTCATAATGCGTTGAAAGTGCAAAAGCGTGAGTATGAAGCCAAACTAGCAGAAATTAAAGCATCATTTCAGGACCAATACAAACAGAAAGTACGTACTTTGAAGCGTCAAATCGAGAATGTAAAGAAGTTTAAGAGAGGCGAAAGTATTGAGGAGGAATCTGGAGACGAATATAAGCTGCAAGATCACTCTCGTAATAAGCGAAGAAAAAAAGAAGTTGCGATCATCGAAAATGAGGACCCCGTCTATGAATCGATCAATGAACCCATTAAAGAACCCATTGAGGATCAATCTCCGAAAAAAAGTCTCAGAAAGTCTCCCAGTAAAGTGCTCATGTACCAAGGCAAACCATTCAACCGACACGAGTTCACAGATTCAGAATTTAACATGCTCCCCACACAGTACTCACTGCAAGTATCAGTACATTCTCCCGACCGCCCCGTGTATGTCAAGCTCTCATCTTCTCCTATGAAAGACTTCGTGGAAGATTCACAAGACATAGGTATTCTAGCTGGGCAGCGGACGGAGCGTAAGCCATTGCAAGAAACTACCACTCATAATATCCAAAAACCTACCAAAGAGACGAAGCTTCAGCGACGTGAGATGCAACGAAAGCGTCTCGAGGACCTTCTCCAGGACGAAGGCTTTGTCGTCGATCTTACCACAAACCCCATAACAGAAAGCAGCTGGTGCTTGACTGACTTTAAGCCCAACGATAAGTACGGCATTCCCATAGAGGGTCCAGCTTCACGTGTACAGCTAGAACAGATCAGTGCATTCAACCGACGAGCTGGTGGGCCCACCAACGAGATTCCTGAATCACAAATGTACGACAAGTTTCCGTCTCCTCCTGGGTTCATGACAAGTGAATTTCCCTCCACACAGGAAGCATTAGAAAGACAGAGAGTGATTAGAGAACGGCAGGAGGACAGGGTGAATCGCAGATTGAAGCTGAGTCTTGAAGGAGGAGAGTTCGTGTTTTACGAAAGCGTTCTCAATCAGTATGTAGAACAGGGCCGCTACAGAGTATAACTAGCTATGAATTATGAAATTGCAGCATAAAGGGCATGACAGAATGTACATCAGAATCCTGTTAGGAGTACACAGCATATAGGGGTTTGATTAGTGACCAAAGCATAGCAACAATACATACGTGCGTTCCCCACATCGCGAAATTTACAAATAATGTACAATTGACAAATTTCACAGTACTGGATCCGAAACAAAAATAGAACAGAGCCGGAAACTAAACCACATGACAGGCATGAAATGCGGAAACAGAACAGAAATAAATACACGTCGCTACATAGAACTCTTACAATCTTCAAGCACATGCTCTCACTCCTCGCTATTTCCGTTCCTTGTCCTGCACGCCGCCTAAGGTGCTTGATGTCGCGTCTGTTGACATCCGGCACATAGCCTAAGCCTTGAAACCCATCGCAACCAGGCGAGTGCAGGAAGTATCTTTGCACCTCCTTTATGGGTTCTAGACCAGTTGTCTAGGACACTGAATCCGGAAAGCCTAAAACACAATGGAAAAGCAAGCTTGTGGGCTGAGACCATTCTCCGGCACCTCCGATATGCATGCGTCCACATATGGCTCTTGTAGGCAACTTCTATCGCAAATACCTCTCCACTATCACTGCCGGACCCATCGTCTAAGCTGCGTTTTTCCTGTACATAGGCCTGCAGATGCTGCATAATTCTCAACAAGTGCTCCAGTGCCCTGTCCTGCAGGCAACTTATCGGGGGTTCAGCCCGATCGTACCGCCTTAATATGGACGATGGGCGCAATTGGAGCACACCGCCATACTCGCCACGCCCACTTGTACCTGCTGACAGGCGCATGAACCTGCTGTACTCGCGGTTGTTTTTCAGCTTGTGATACTCTTTGGCGGGCTTGGTGGGGCGCCGCCTGCACACACCACCTCTTTGATCCGGATCAGGACTCGGTATATAACTCTGGGATTTCGGAACCACTGTAGTCGCATTGCCACGTACTCACGGTGCAAGCAGACAATAATCACCAATCAATACTACTTTCGTGAGTTTGACGAGAACCACTAATACTGCGCCCACATATCATACTTCGTTTTCACCACGTAACTTCCACTGCTAAGTATACTGTTACCGCCATATGTCACACCGTCCAACCTTGTCGGTCAACTCTATCAACTCCATCATTGAACCCACTACTCCTCCCGCCGCATCCAGACTGAACTTGTGGGAAGACAAGACACCATCATCCACCGCTAGCCATACTTCTTTGCTGCTACCCACGTTTAATCTCGACTCGGTATCCAGCGCTAAGAGCCACAATGGCGGCCTGCTGTCGACCAAGATCGACAAGGACTACCTACTCTCGATCAACAAGGTCCCGCTCAGCCAGTTGAGACCCGAACTCTTGAACTTGGCTAAAGACCAGTACGGTTGCCGGTTTCTCCAGAAGAAAATCGACGAGCATGTAGTGTCCAGCGCCCAGCAACGCCGGGCCAACTTCGAGGTGATCTTCTCGCAGCTCAGCCCCAATTTGTATGAACTCATCATTGATCCGTTTGGCAACTACTTGGTGCAGAAGCTCATTGGCTATTGTAGTGAGCAAAACATCAACCTCATGCTTGAAATGCTTCTGTACAACCTCTTTCAAATCTCCATTAACCAGCATGGCACCAGAGCCCTCCAGAAAATCATCGAGGCTTTGTCCAACAAGTACCAGCTCAACCTCATTGTCAACGGCTTGAACTCATACATCATCGAATTGATCAAGGACCTCAACGGTAACCACGTTATCCAGAAGATCTTGAACAAGTATCCTGCCAAAGATTGCCAGTTCATCTACGACTCAATCATCGAAGACTTGCTTGTGGTTGCAACCCATAAGCATGGCTGCTGTGTACTCCAGAAATGCTTGAACCACGTAACTCCCGAGCAATTGTCGCTGTTCTCTGCCCGCATCTTGACGTTTGAGATCTTCATCAAGCTCATTAATGATCAATTCGGAAACTACGTGTTGCAATACTTGATTTCCATCAACTCGTTGACAATCAATAGGGCGGTGTTCAACAACTTTGTTAGATTCGGTATTGGTAACTTGTGCAAGTTGAAGTTTTCCTCCAACGTGGTGGAGAAGTTTTTGAAAAATTGCTTCAACAATGAATCTGTGTCGAATTCGTTCTCTTGCTTGAAATATGATTTGTGCTACCAGATCTTGATTTCTGACTTGAACAAAATGATTAATGACCCTTATGGCAACTACGTTGTGCAAACTCTTATCGAGGTGATTGTTAATGCCAGATTTCAAGAACCTTTGGTGGAGAATTTGTTGGTCCTTTTACCATTGGACTATCAACAAAACATTGAACCTTTGGAAATTCAAATCATCAAGAAGTGGTTTCAAAACTGTAAGATTGTCTCCAGTTTTGGCAAGAGAATACAATCCAAGATTAATGTTATTTTGAATGGAAGTTCTATGCAAAAATCTGCTCCCACTATTTCCACTAATATGAATTCTAATGGTGAGTTTATCATGAACTCGGACTTTTACGGTCAAATGGAGTCACGCATGGGCAACAGCTTCAACAAATCATCGAACGCTCAAATGCCGTATGTGTATCATCAACGGGGATATCTGCTTCCACAGATAAACCAACAACAAGAAGTGAACCAGTCTGCATTTATGCAGCGCCCACTTTATAATTCAACGAACAGGTATGTCACTCAAAACTCCGAGTACGCTCTTACGACACCAATGTATGATGGCTCAGTTAATCCATCCTTGAAGTACGATCACAGTCAAAATATTTCTAGGCTTTCAGGCATGCATCTCTCGAATGATGCTGCTTTTGGCCTTAATTACAACGACAAGCAGTATCATCCTTCTATGCAGCAGACCACATCTCCTTGGTATGGTGATAAATGAGTGATTGTTCAATTTATTTGCATGATTTATTATGATTATTTTTGTTACGGTAAACAGTTGAGGAATCTCATGAACTCGATAGAGTCAATTATAAACGAAAAAAAAAAGGTTTGTTGGAGAGGTATGTGATACTCTTCCGAAATTAATACGTGGTAAACAGTTGAAAACGATAATTCAACTTTGTTACGCCGGCAGAGTGGTTTTCGGACCATGTATATTCTTGCTTGTTGCGTTGCGATTGTATTGTATGTGTTATTATGTCATATAGAAGGAAATCACTATTATGTCTAAGTCTTCTTACGTTTCACTTTATCCCAAACCGTGCCTGGTTTACGCTTACGTGAAGTACTGCTAGAGATGTCTCTGGAGTTATTGAACATCGACCAGTCTTCACCTGCAAAGGTGTTCATCATGTTGTGACGCTTCTGCTTAGCAGAAACCTTGGTGGTAGTTGACGGTAATCTTGTAAAGTTGCTTTCTTCGTAGTTCTGGATCTCCTTTTCTCTCTTTCTATCAGCTTGTGTCTTAATACCTCCACGTCCATGCTCAACAATATTGGAGCCAATAGAGTGGTCCACCAGAGGTAAGTCAGATGTCTCTCGTAAGTATTCCTCCATACTTTGAAGTTTACGATTGTTGGTCTGCACTGGTAAGTCATTCGTGGGAGGAGCCACGGCAGAAATTTTGGGAGGTTTATATTTCCCTTTAGAAGCTTCTTCATCTTTAGAGCTGGTACCAGACATCTTAACAAGAGCAGCTGCGTCGGGTTTATGAGCAAGTTCATCATCATCGGACTCTGAGTCGGACTCTGAATCCAAATCTCCATCTGCCACCCTTTTCTCTATGTTTTGCTCCATCTTGTGTTCGTTTTCTCTCATCTTGACGTATGCACCCACCATTTTCTCAAGCTGGTAGTTCAACTTCTTCTCGAGAGGCTTGACGCCCTTCTCCAAGCAGACCCGCTGTGCGATGGAGTTCTCTATCACCTGATCTCTGAGTTCGTCTACGTTATCGCCATTCATGCGTTTGAGTTGGCACAACGTGACGAGTACCACCTGGTTTATGTATGAGAGTAGTGAGCTGTTTTTCAATGCAAGTAAAGACAAACCTTCTGGTTCGCTTTGGCCGATCTTCGCCAACATGTCCTTTACCAAGACCGGCAATGATTCAGTATCCATAGAGTCCTTGAGACCATCCACAGATTTCTGTGCAGCCTGGGATGACTCGACAATTCCTTGTACTAATTCGTCAGTATTCACCATGCTAGGCGAGCTCATCTCATCGCATTCGCTTTAACTGTGCAGACCGGGTGCGCCTGCAGGACGCATCTCACCAATTTTTTTTGGCTGTGCTCATCTCCACAACCCACGATGCCTCAAAATGAATATATCGAAAAGCATATCAAGCAGCATGGTCGGCGCTTAGATTATGAAGAGAGAAAGCGTAAAAAGGAGGCTAGAGAGGGCCACAGAATCGCTAAGGATGCACAGAACTTGAAGGGGTGGAGAGGAAAGCAATTTGCTAAACAAAGATATGCCGAAAAGGTGGCCATGAAGAAGAAAATCAAGGCTCATCAGGAATCCAAGGTGAAGGGCCCATCCACACCAGCTGAGAATGATGGAGAAGCATTGCCTACATATTTGTTGGACCGTAAAGATAGCAATACTGCCAAGGCTATCAGTTCATCGATCAAGCAAAAGAGAATGGAAAAAGCTGACAAGTTCTCGGTGCCCTTGCCCAAGGTGAAGGGTATCTCTGAAGAGGAAATGTTCAAAGTGATCAAGACTGGAAAGCTGAAGACCAAGTCGTGGAAGAGAATGATCACCAAGCATACGTTCGTGGGAGAAGGCTTTACTAGAAGACCAGTGAAGATGGAAAGAATCATTCGTCCATCTGCATTGAGACAGAAGAAGGCTAATGTGACCCATCCTGAATTGGGTGTCACCGTTTTCCTTCCAATTTTGGGCGTCAAGAAGAACCCTCAATCACCAATGTACACCCAGTTGGGAGTTTTGACCAAGGGAACTATCATTGAAGTCAATGTTTCTGAACTTGGGTTGGTGACCGCTGGTGGTAAGGTTGTTTGGGGTAAGTATGCCCAGATCACAAATGAGCCTGATAGAGACGGATGTGTCAATGCCGTCTTGTTGGTTTGAACTCTGCATTTTTGTTACACATAATTATCATTAGCCATGACTTTTCCTATTTACGAATGAATACTCAAAAATACTTTTACTCTTTAAGCTCGCTTTGGAAGAGACTTGAACAAGTAGCTTCCTTTTTGCCGACGGATCTCAACCCGCAATGGATAATTAACTGAGCGTTTTCTCGAATTACGTCCCACTGACTTTCAAGTAGCCTGGTTCCCACAAGAAAGCAGAGTCCGCTGATGTTGTTTTTCCTTGGTATCAGCTGAAGTGTATAGCAGCATTTTTCAATATCTCCGATAAGATGACCGGTAGAATCTGTTTGTGCCAGGATCTTACCATCGAACGCAGATCTTATCCGTTTCAAATATTCATATCCTCCTTCCTTGCTCATCTTAGCCAATGAATCGTAGGTATGGATGCCGTCTAATTCAGTGTTGTAAGCTTGAGACTCAACACCACAAATAGAATACACATAACTCCACAATACCAAGGTTGCAATTGCAATTGCATACATACCATCGAAGTAATCCAGAGTTGCACTCCAATGAAGAAAGTCGTATCCTGACGGGCTGAGCATCATCTCCCAGAATAGAATATAGCAATGCATTACACCTTTGAGATTCATCAACTCATTATCTGAAAGGGTGCCCCGGTTTTTCTGCCACATTTTTTTAAGTTTGGTTTGGACAATATACTGATCTTTCAATGTAGTATCAACACTTTGATTAGTTGGGGACCCTCCAAATATAGCAATGTCGTAGTGGTTGATATCACTCATTCCAATAATCTGTGTTAAATGGTACAATGCGTACTTGCATTGCGTTGTGGACATAGCAGAAAATAGCTTGGAAGGCGGCTTGATAACTGGCTGACAACATGAGCCATTCAAGACGACGTTCCATTTTGCAAATGCTCTCGAAAGTGTAACTTTCCATTGTTGTAACATGCTTTTGTTAGCAGACTGTATTGCTTTACTATCATTGGATGCAAGAAGAGACCAGCTGTTCTGGAGTCCAGCTTGCTGCATTTGATACATCAAGGATACAAGCCCTGCAAATATCAACTTTTTGTTGAAAATTGATAGTTTTGTCATCTGCCAAGTCTTCAGATCGTCCGACTTGAGCAACTTCTTCAATACACTGAGAAAACTATCGCCACTTTTGATTCTGAAGAGACTTAGCTCCTTTTTCAGTAATTGAGAACGTTGATGTTGTAACTTCTTTTGCCTTTTAAGGATCTTATGGAATGAGCCATTTACATCATAGGACTCCCAGAGATTTTCATCATCGCAGGGAATATTCAAAAGTTGCACTTGGTAGAAGGAAATTTGAGGATTGTGACGGAATTTGACGTAATCCATGATGTCTAGGTAGAATGTCATAAAAGTTATTCGCTTCAACGACTCCGAATCTAACCACTTGAAGAATAAGTCACGATCAGAAGTGTCATCTGCTCCACCACTACCATTCATTGCTCTTTCAGATTCTGAATCCTCTTCGCCGGCACTAGAAGCACTACCCGAGGTCGGAGGTGCTTTGTTTGAAGTTGCTGGATTTCCACCCAACAATGGAGATCTTCTAAGAAGCTGTACGTTAGTACCATGATGTATATGCCCTCGTTCGTGCATTCTACGCAGTAGAAAGTTCTTTTCACACCACTCTATCAAATTAAGACTTTGTAATATCCAAATCCTTACTGGAGTCTTGAAATCATCATGCTCAAAGATGACATAGCGAAGGGGAGGTATAATAGTGTCGCCCAAAATCCTCTCGGGGCTCTTTTTATCATTAGCGTAGAAATCAGACAGGTGACTGTAATTACTTCCAAGAACAATCATCGCCCAAAGGAGTGGTGGCTGACAAGTCTTAGTATCAAATGATGGCTTGTGAAGTATCGAAAACTGGGGGTGGAAAATCAGCCAGTAAAGGGAAAGGTAAAAAGACAATTGGTCTTCTATCGAGAAAGGTGTCGGACTAGGTTGCAAAATTTTCTCAAGTTTCTCTCTGTCTATGGAAGGGATGCATTTTAGTAACAGGTCCAAGATCAAGCCGTCAATGAATAGGTGCTTTTTACCGGCCACATTGCATTTAGCAGCATGTTCCTCAATAAATGGAAAACTCTTCGATCCCAGTTTCGAATTGTTGGAACTTGAGCTTTCTGGAGAGATGGCCGAGTCAGCAGTGTTTGAGGGGGAACTAGAGGTAGCAGACGACATACGTGCTCTTTGGGTCACTTCATCCAATCTACCAGGGTAGTTAGCCCAAAAGATTTCGTCCAAAGGATTTTCACTAGTAGAGAATATATTGGTATCTTGAAAGCCATAGTTGCGATAAGGGTCGTTGTAGTTATAGGACGAGTCGTTTGGAGCAAAATTTTGGCCGTTGTTGTTTAGGTTGATATTTTGGTTCATCAAATTCTCCGCATATGGAGATACTTGGGATCCACCAAGCGGTGATGGAACAATAGGAGTGGTGAACATTTCATTCTTTTGGGGTGGTGGCTGCTTGGGAGAACCTTTGTTTGGAGCCAATGCATTATTAGGAGGCGAGTCAGTGAAGAGCCAAGAAAGTATATCACTTTGTGAGTAAGGAACATTGATGTTACCATATGGATATTGCATTCCATTTGGCGGCTGGTGGGGATTAGTCTGTGGCAATTCAGGCCATGTGCCAAAAGCTTGTGGCTGTGTGCCTGGGGTTTCCTGGAGTGAATTTGATCTTTCAAAAGTTTGCATGCCGTTCAAATTAGGGTTGAGATTGGTTGAATTAATCGATACCGGCGATGAATTGGAGGGAGCCGATGCAGTGAAAATCGGAGCACTTCCGTTTAGTTGCTTTTCAGCCTCCTTGTTGTATTCCGAAGCCTGTGAGGCAGGAATGACGGAATTATACGTTGAGTCAGGAGGAAACGATGTGACTGAAGAGCGGGAAGCAGAGGAGCTTTGGTTCATCGGAGGTAGTTTGGGGTGTTCTTTAAACCTACGTGCTTCCGGCAGAACACCCTCAACCCCTTCAGGAACATTAGGATCTGGTTCATAATGGCGTTTCATGTGACGATCTCGGAGATCCTTGCGGACAAACTGTTTACCACATTTTCGTTTTTCTCCACCAAAATGGCTAACAACGAAGTCACATTCAAACACCTCTTTTGGATCGTGGTTTAAATGGTGTCTGGCAAGGTGGTCTGAGCGTGTAAACACTTTGTCACAGTCTGGACATGGGAACGAACCAAGGGTTCTTCTTCTCTTCCGAGAGTTTTTATCGTTGTCGTCAGTCATTAAGGGATCGACAGTAAGGGGAGACAGTCAGAGCGTAAGCGTTAACCTCCACAAGCTTCTGCTCGTCGAATATCACTTGTGGGGTATAAAAAGTTGGAGTGTTGGATTGGGTGCGAAGACGCTATGTGATGGAGCCAAATGCAAAACAAGATCAGAAATTGTGTTATCTGCCAGAACGATCTATGACGCAGGCAAAGGTAGTTCTATTTTATTATAGTATCTATCGGGTAGCATGTATCTAGCGAGCAGCATGTATCCTATTTTGGTATTGCTCTGTTCAGCTTATCCTCTATTTTGTTCTATCTACTCAGTAGCATCTAGGTAAACGTAAACCGGTGCCTCCTGCTGGTTGATGTGAAGCATTCTTGGAGACAGCTCGAAATGTACCGCTTTGACGGACCGTGGCACACTGTCGGCTGAAGGAATCTCATAGGACGGACAGTAGTCCATGGAGATCGGAGAGCCAACCGTTGCCAGATAAAGGCTCGAGTCGTCCGGTGCACTCACTTCTTTTTGGGTCTGGCCCCGTTTGTAATAGTGGCGGAACTTGTCCACGTTCATCAAGAGCCCGTTTTTTTGGAGCTGTTCAGCCATGTTTCCCCAAAAGTCGTCATAAGGAGTGGATGACCGTGAAAAGTAGTCGTCGATGAAGCACTGCCCATCGTACATGTTGTGGAAATCTTCGTCGTACTTCCACACCAGCACATACTTGCCATATAACCTCGGGTTTTCTGCTCGTTTCTGCAAAGGCGGGTCAAGCAGCATCACGTTGAAGTACATAAGCGAAGTCACGTCATCCACAAAGTCATCGATATGTGCATCAAAATACTTTTCGGTGGCTAATTCGCCAACAAATGCAGCAAGATCGTCGCTATCCCACTTATGACTTCGAGGTTCTCGTTGCACAACACAGTTTATGATGTAGTTCTCCACTTCGGCGTCCGCTGCAGATTCATTTTCATCACAATAGAGATTCAACGCAGCCCGTACTTTTGATGCAATAACACTTGGCTCACTTTGGGTATCCGATTCCATGAAGCGTATCACCGGCTTGTTCTCCGTCGAGGCTGACAAAGCCGTATCGACCGACTCTCTGTCAACTTGCAATACTTCCTCCTCTTCATCACCTTCCGCATGTTGCCACAGTTCTCTGTACATGTCCTCTTGGGCAAAGTACTGTTGTGCTTCCGTATAATGCATCAAAGACATTCTGATTCCCGACTCGACGCTGGATCGAGTGTCCTTGAGACGAACATCAGTACATTGTAATGGAAAAGACGAATATCGATTTTGTGTTTTTGGTTGAGGTAGACCCGTGGCTCGTTTCCGGAACATTTTCATGCGTTATAACGCTAGTTTTGTGTCGAACAGACCAAAGTCCATCCAAATGGTGGATGGAAACCGTTTTTTCCTCGTCTATGTGTCGGTGCAGGACCGGGCCGGGGACGTCATCTGAGCCGCACGGAAGGTTAATAGACAATTGGATGCAAAGGTAAGTCGGAGATGAAGAGAACGGAAACGGGAAAGGGGGTTATATCGAAACATCAACAAGTGGATGGCTCCAGAAAATGTTTCAGGGATCATTTCAAGTTTTACGAGAACGAACATGTTCTACGAGATACCCTTCTTTTAGTGAAGATTTACCGTAATGCAGCGTATTGACGAATGCTGTGAATGGTCTTGAACCACGTAACAGCCTCCTCTTGTAGTAATGTCCTAGATTGCAGTACACTAATTGTACAGTGTCCCCTTAGACCACTAAGTTCAGCCGTATTTATGGTTACGACGATGGCCTCGTGTATGGATGTCCTCTATTCAGTGCCGCCGGAGATCTCCGTGTACGATCGGGACCACCACTTCGATCAGTGTTTGTTGCTGTAGCTGGAGGAGATTGACGAGGTGCTTGAGAAGCTTGTGCTCGCACACGAGGCTCATGGATTGTTGCAATTGGCACCGTGTGGCTTACGAGAATGGGTCCTTCTCCAACGGGAAAAGGTCTTGGGATGACAATTTCAGGCTCTTGAACACCCACAGGTATGCTGTTTGACGGAGTGGCCGTGGCCTGTGGAATGAAAGAGTCTGTGAGTGAGGTAACGTGCGGAGTGTAGGGACGACGGTAGGGACGAAATACATCCGTCAGATGATAAGCCAAGTGAGTTACAGCACTCTCATGGTCATTATAATGGAACTCGATGTTCTCCCGTATCTCTTCTGCCTTCCTGATCCGTGGGTCGCTATGCTTTTGGACCTCAACCTCTGATCTACAGAGCGGGCAACTCACACTGCTCTTGAGCCATTGTACTATGCATGCTCTGCCAAAAATGTGCTCACAACTGGGCATCTTGACGGGTGTATGGCCCGCTTCATCAATCTCTTGCTTCAATCTTTCCTCCTTGGAAACTGAGCCAGGAAGTACTTCTTCGGCACTTGGATCTTGTAAAGTCGTGATGTTCCTCATTGGAAATCTGGTATAAGTGGATCCCGTTTGGTCGTCTGCAAAGAACAATGAAGGGTCGTTAAACTGCTGTGCTTCTTCAGCCGTCTGGACCGAAAAGTCGTTACGGCCATGGCGAAGTTGCAAATAGAAGTCATTGCTTTCATCGATAAGCAGCTGGGCACTACTCCTTTTTTCTCTTTGACGCTTCAACAGCTTCTCCTCGTATGGCTCATAGCATATAGGACACTCCTTCTCCGCTATCGACAGCAATGGGAGGTCTTGCAACGACTTGATCACTCGTTCAGATGCAGTTTTTTTGTTTGGACGTCCACCGTTTAGAGTTCTGTTTAATACAGCACGAATGAGCTCTGGTAGATCTGTAGACTGACCTCCGTCAACATCCAAGTCGAACACAGCAGCGTTCATGAAATTGTTCATAACGTGGGTTATTAGTTTTATAGCAAGTCAGTCGCGAGCACCATACAGGAGATAGGCAGTTGGACCACCAATAGTGGATACTAAGCTGTTATTGTTTGTGGTTGTAATATATAGTAACTAGAGGTACTGTGATCGCAACGAGGTGACCATAGTCTGTTTATCTGGCGGAAGAGCATTAATTTGGTCCTGTGGAATTGACAAGACTTGTGCGATGAGATCTGCTTGATCCGGAGCCATTGCCCGGAGCTTTTCCACAGTGTGGGGTGGGAGTTGCGGCCAGCGGGAGTTCTGGGCGGGAGGCGGTGGTGCTTGTGCAAAATTGGCCCCTGGATCAGGAGCTTGTGTGCTTTTCATCGATTCACTTATGACATCAGCATCGATGAATCCCATTAACAAGAGCGCTTGAGCAGCAGAAGATGCAAGATGCGGAGACAACTGAAACACATCCGCAGCACGACTAGCATTAGGTCCGGTCAAAATGTTTTTGAGGTTGGATATCAACTCGATGAGTTGTGCGGGTGGAATTTTACTCAATGTATCATTAATCTTGTCGGGAATTTCAAATGGCAGGTTGTCATTGGGGAAAGGAGGTAAGGTGCTATTAGCAGAAAGAAGATGGCTGGGCATAGGGCTGCCAGCAAAAGATGCAGAGGGTGCTTGTGGAAGCAGAGTTGGCATTGAGTGGTTGGGCTGCTGCATTGGGGGTGGTGTATTATTGGCAGCAAAGAGCAATTCCTGCGGAAGCTGTACGTTGTTTGGGAGACGAGATCGGTCTAATTGTATCGTGGACTTTTCATGGTTGTTGCTGTTCCGTAAACCTTCCTTTGACAATTCAACTCTTAGACGTTTTGGTTGTCCATTGGGCTGGTATATCATCACCTGGCTCAAAAGCCCCATGGCACGCTGTGCGTCCTGGGCATTTTGGTACTCCACAAACCCGTATCCTTTGTTTTTACCCGCAAAGTCGAACCCCAAGCGAACATCAACTACACTTCCTGAACCAGCCACTACGGCCTTCAATACATTTTCATCCCAATCAAACGGTATCAGCCCGACAAAGAGAATTGTCGAACCAACATATCCACCTTGGCGACTCATGGTGTTCTAATGCAGAAAAAAATAAGTTGCAGACGCTGAAGAGTCAATAGTGAATTCAACACTTCGCGAGCCTGCACTGAAAAAAATAAGTTCCGATACCGGGAGTCGAACCCGGGTCTGCTCGGTGAAAGCGAACCGTGCTAGCCGTTACACTATATCGGATATCCTTGGTGTAACTGGCCCATGGTAAACTCTAATACAGATAGAAGAGTAGTAGCTACAACATTACCAAGCTCTTTCATGCCGTTTCTCTACTTTCCTACAACGCTTCGTAATTCGTTAATTAAGGATCTGCCCGTAGCTACCGTTGTCTATCTCTTCTTTAATGCTGTTTATGACCCGCCGTTTGTCGGCAGTGAGTGATTTGGTATCGTCGTCCGTGAGGTTGTATATTTGACGCAACAATTCCGCATGTTCGTCTGTGAGGTCGTCCAAAACCATCTGCTTTCGGTTCAAGCAGAGCTCTACAAGATCTCGGTTGGTCAAGTTGAGCAACAAGCATGTTTCCACCAATGCGTGCGAGAGCTGTGGTGCCTGTTCTAACAACTTTTTCATCAACGGAGGGTTGTCGATGCTCATTTGCCGGGCGTCCTTGATGATTTGGTATGCTGCTGTCTGGTCCAACGACGAAAGCGCATTGGCTATGACCTGGGCCGGATTTTGGTTGCCGTATATTTGCATTCCCAACGGAAGCGGTGGTATTTGGTTCATGGGATCGTTTTCGCCCATCGATCCCGACATAAACTGGTCGCTGGAGAAGGTACACTTGATATTACGGTTTCCTACCATGAGATTGTTCAAGTTCCGCACAGCAGAGGCAGCAGTCTCAGCCTCGCTGTACTTGACATAAGCTGAACCCTTTGATTTACCCGACATTGTGTCAAACATGAGTCGAAGTTCTTCCACGGGCCCGACAGATTTGGCGATCTCCATCACCTGCTCCTCCGTCTGGTCAAACGGAAGACCCGAAATGCTGACTACGGTTGTTTCGTCCATGATGAAGTAAACTGAAAAAGTGCGTGAAGTATATGGGGTACTGCAGGTAAACAGTCTTTCACCACTGCTAAAAAGCAAGATAAAGAAGCCAAGAAATGTGCTGTGTAGTGCTGGGAGCCACAAGATTAATGCTCTAGCTCAATTACTTTTCACGTTTGCTATCACTGCTTTTGTCACCTTTCCAGTAGTAATATTCCTGTACATTTTTGCGAGGCGAAATTCTCATTATTCACAATGGATGCCAAAGAAATACGGTCCACAGTATCCAACTTGGAGAAGACTACTGATGACGTGACGATCCTCAAGCTCCTCAACATCCTCAATGATGGTGTCAAACCAACAGAGAAGCTCTTGCGTGAGACAAAAGTCGGTGTCACAGTCAACAAGTTTAGAAGTAGTACCAACCCGGAAATCAATTCGCTTGTAAAGTTGATGATTAGAACATGGAGAGATGTAGTGCAGGCCGAAAAGAATAGTAAGAAGCGTACCGCCAACGGAGACACCAAAAAGACCACTTCTTCTACTTCTGCAACTGCGAGTCCATCCACCTCCAAACCAGCTGCTGGTTCCACGACCAGCAAGTTCCACTCAGGTCCTCGTAACCCCAAAATTGACGGTGTCAACACTGCCTTATATGATGACCCTACCAGAAATGCCTCGGTTAGTGCTTTATACACAGCATTGGCTATAGAACGAGACGACTCCAACGAGACCATTCTCGGTGTTGCTACCAACATTGAGTTGGGAGTGTTCAAACAGGAGTACTCGGCTGTAAATGATAACTATAGAAACAAGTTGAGGACGCTCACCATGAATTTGAGAAATAAAAAGAACCCCGAATTGAGAGACCGTTTACTCACCGGCCAGATTGCTCCCTCCAAGTTTATAACCATGGCGCCCAACGAGATGGCTCCAGAGTCGTTGAAGCAGGAGATTGAAAAATTAAACAAGCAGAATCTTTTTGATGCCCAGGGAGCTACTGAAAAGAGGGCTGTCACCGACCGGTTTACTTGTGGTAAATGTAAACACAAGAAGGTCAGTTACTACCAAATGCAAACCAGATCTGCTGATGAACCGCTCACTACGTTTTGTACTTGTGAAAACTGTGGTAACAGGTGGAAGTTCTCCTAGATCATTACTGTATAGATTGTATATTAAGATGTAAATGCTCGAATTAATACGCTGATTGCTTGGTCAAGTACGAGAGCAAGTCAACCTTGGTAACAATTTGCACTGGTTTATAGTCATCATCCGTGATGATAGCATTGGAGTTGGTTTCGAAGAACTTATTCAAAAGCGACAATGGGGTGCTCAAGGTGATTGGCTCGTAAGAACGCTTGGCAAAGCCAGAACTCTTGGAAATGGTGAAGGACTTTTGGAAGTCTGCCAATTTACGGAAGTCAATGATGATGGAAGTGATGGAGTTCGTGGGTTGCACCTTCTTGGTAGAAAGCGATTTCAAGATCTTGGACAAAGTTATCAAACCAACAAGCTTGCCTTGGTTGTTCAAGACAGGCAATTGATCGAAACCGTTGGTTTGCAATAAGTCAACGGTCTTAGCAACAGTGTCAGAAAGACCAACTGTAACAACTGGAGCCTTACCAGCCACCAAGTCCTTGATGGTTTTCTGGGAAAGAACGTCCTCAGCCTTGGAGGAAGAGGACTTCTTTTCTTCGACCTCAAAGCCATTGGTCTGCATCCACTCGTCGTCAGCAAACTTACTGAGGTACGATCTAATCGAGTCGGGGAACACAACCACCACCACGTCGTCTTCGGTCAAATCTTTGCTGACTTGCAAAGCAGCCTGCAAAGCAGAACCCGAAGAACCACCGACGAGAATACCTTCTTCCTTGATGATTCTCCTAGCAAGCTTGAAAGACTCGGCGTCATCGGTTTTCACCCAGTCGTCAACTTCTTTCCTCTTCAACACATCAGGGATAAAGTCATATCCAATGCCCTCAACCAAGTAGCCCTCACTGGTATCGTTAAGAGACTCAGGCTGGGCCAAGATTGAACCCTTTGGATCAGCAGCAGTGATTCTGATCTTGGGGTTCTTCTCTTTGAGGTAGCGGGAAACACCAGTGATGGTACCACCAGTACCTGCACCAGCAATCAAGTGAGTGACCTTACCCTTGGTTTGCTCCCAAATCTCAAATCCAGTACCGTAGTAATGAGCGTCTGGGTTAGCTTCGTTCGAGTATTGGTCAAGAATCACAGAGTTGGGAATCTCCTTCTCCAACTTTCTGGCAACACCAATATGCGACTCAGGGGCATCCCAAGCAGCCTCAGTTGGAGTTCTAATGATCTCAGCTCCCAAGGCCTTCAAGACAGACACTTTTTCGTTAGACATCTTTTCTGGCAAGGTGATAATGGTACGATAACCTTTCACAGCACCCACAAGGGCCAAACCTATACCGGTGTTACCACTTGTGGGCTCAATGAGAGTGTATCCCGGCTTGATACGACCTTGCTTTTCGGCCTCCAAGACCATGTTCTTGGCAATTCTGTCCTTGATAGAACCTCCAGCATTGAAAAGTTCAACCTTGGCATACACTTGTGCCTTGATGCCAAAGGATTGGGGAATACGATTAAGCTTGATCAAAGGCGTGTTGCCAATAAGATCTAAAGCATCAGCAGAAATTTCTGGCACTGGCATTTTCGTATGTTGGGAGTGTTTGTCCGAGTCTGCTCATCGCTACGCGGCACATCCTTGCACCATGAGCCACAGTGCGGCGCCAGTAAGGGTCTTGTGCAGGCGGTTGGCTGCTAATTACGACGACACCAATTTGCACTTGGTAACGTCGGCGTCGTAGCCAGGAATTCCTTTGGCAAAGTCAAACACCTGTAGAAGACCACGGCGGTCTACAACGAGGATTTTTGATCCGTCGGCGGAAAATCTGATCGAAGCAGCTGTAGTGTATCGTTCTGCTCCCATGGTCTCTCCTATGAGAACTACAAGCCTCTTGGCTTGACGGCTGCTGAAGTTGGGAGTTGAAGCAACGAAGATACGGCCATCGCGGTCCAAGAATGCCATTCCATCTCCTCGAGGCAGAAGTGCCACTTTGTGGATGTATGTACCGACTTCATGGATCTTAAACAATGGAGAAGCTGATGTGATGGCAGAAGTGTGGTCAAATTCGTCAGTGTCAGCCTCGTGGGCGCTGTTACTACTGCTATGCCCACTAATGGCCTGTGAATAGGAGTCGCCGTGAACATATTTGTGGTCCATGGTGTCTCCTTCGAGTTGAACAACCACTGGTGGTCTATTCTTTAATGAGCAAAATGTAAGCACCACTGTGTTGCTTCCACGCTTACCGAAATGGATGTCGGTAATTCCTTCGTTATCCATCATTATATCGTCATCACTAGAACGCTCACCTCTCTCTGATCCAGGATTGGTATCTCTGCCCCCTTCCCTCACATCGGTCCATACAAGTCGGGGTCTGTAGAAATCTCCAGCACCCTTACTGACCAACTTCACAACGAAATACCTTGACTCCCACAGAGTGGAGCACACGAGATGGCTCAGAGACAGGTTGAAGTTGATAAGTTTGATGGGGTCACGGTACGGAATGGTGATAGTTATGGGTTCGACCGACACTAACTGGCGGTCCTTCCAATGAAGTTTATGCAAGATGATGAACGGCTGCTCCTTTTGACTCACACGTTCCTTGGCTGTTATAGCACAGGCAATGAGATTTTCACTGGGTGATACAGCTATGCAGCGAATGGGGAAGTTGGTGACATAGGTATACAATGGATTTCCATGGAGGTCGAGTAACCTTAAGGTACCACGAGAACCAGCAAGTAAGATCAAATTGCGTGAAAGACAGCACCGTACGATTTCCCACTGATCCAACCATTTCTTGAGGTCGTCAGCAGTATTTGCTGCAGTAGATCCCGTGAAATCGTTTCGTATCACTATGCCAGGATTCTTGGGAAGTTGGAGCTCATTCAGTCCTACCGCACATTCGCCTGACGCTTTTCCACTGCTGTATTGTATGGCTTTCTTGTTCTCATTATTCATCTGGTAGATGTCCCATCTCTTGGATGATGCTAAAACGTATCTGGTAATCTCATGGCCCAGGTTATGGTCCATGTGTGAATGGATGCATGTGGATAAGTACCGGTAAGACTTCCGAATCATGGAGCCCAGTCGAAACGAAAGGGATGCAATATTGATCTTTGGTTGTTGGGTTTGGAATGTTGTGAGTTTACGATAAAGTGGGAAGCATTTGCTGAAATTGTATTCACTTTGCTCGTTCATACCAGATAGAAGTGCTGATTCCCAAGCCGTGGATTGTCGTGCTTCCAGAATTGAATCGGTATACCTTTCTTCAGGTGATAAGGAAATATTGGTAAGCGCTCGAGCCATCGGAGAACTGATATCGGTTTCATTAGGAGCTTGAATAGGGATACCGGTTGTCTGGGTACCTGTAGATGCAGTGTTGTTAGAATCGTCTCGAGCATAGTTATAGAATAGTCCGAGTAAATCCATGTTGGGTCGTTGGTCATCATGGATACTCTTCCGAGAACTTGATCTTCTTCGAGCATTTGAGTGCATCTGTGCTGATCGTAGCTCCTTTAGAATAGAGCTTAGCTCTCTTAATGGGGTTATAGGGGCTAATATGCTCTCCTCGGTGTTGCAAGTGGGGCATGTGGACTTGACACCATCACCAGACTTGCTGGAAAACTCAACTTCTGATACCAAGCAACCACAAGTCAAGACAGATATGTCATCTGCCTGCACCACTCCATTACTCCCACGAACTTCGAGAAGCCTTTCAAGATGATGTAGTCTCAGTTTATCCATGTACTTCTTTTGCCTGTGCGATAACTAAAATTCCAAGAGGTAAGGATGGAGTGAATATCACCATATCATAATCATTACTCAAATTAGCTATATATCATGTTGGGGGTCCTTATCTGCTGCCAGTGAGAGTTCCGAGCCAGTGCCTTGCACTGTTTGTACACGGCTCATTGACGGAGCAGAGCTCAACTTTGGCGTCAGCGACCGACTCAATATTACTCGTTCATTCGACAGAGTGGCATCGCTGTCAAGGTTCGGTACCTCACGCTTTTCAAGGCCAATCTGCGATGGCGGATGCATGTCCTCGTATGCAGATGTCTCCATATCAGAGCCATGTCCGCCAGCGGACACTGCATCGTCATCGAGTGATTCCAAAGCGTCGTCGATCCCGTAGTCAAAAAAGGAAAACAAGGCATGGCCCAACCGTTTGATAGCCCTGCCCGAATCTCGCCACATGGACCCTGGTGCTGATTCACGGTGGGCATAAGATCCGTGGACATTGATGAACAGTGGTCTCAAGATTAAAGCAGAACGGGGCACAAGCTTGAGTTCAGCAAGACTCGAGAACTCCTGGGTATCGCTGTACGTTATGCGGGGTATGGCCGGACTGTAGAAGTTGTATGTTGTAGGGTGTTGGGAGGTGGCTGCAAATGATGGGACAGTGCTGGTGTCGGGTAAGACAACAAGACCACTCTCGTTGTCGAGCCAGTGACGTACGTCATTAAGTGTCTCCGATACTGCAAACTCCTGTCTAACCGTGGTTCCATCCAAAAGCTTGATGGAAAGTAAGCATTTGCCAGGCAGCAACGTCGACTTGGGTGACGCCGAATCGTTTGTTGGGCCGCGTGGTACAGAAATGTACTTTCTCTCCCGCTTGTCGGCCTCGATAAGAGCACGTATGCGCTCAGTCTCTTTTGCGTGTTCTGGGGATGTTGCAATCAACTTACGCTGGACCGACAGGGGTCCAGCCGTATTATTTTGTTCTGAAACGTCAGCGGCGGTAGCCTTTGGAGCGGCAGTAGCTTTCCCTTTTTCCTGTTCTTCTTTTGGCAGCTCAGCGTTTCCACAAACTCCATTAAGTTGGTTTACAAATTCGTCTGGGGTAATCTGCATAGTGACAATCAGCTTTAGTTGTCCGTTACTGATGATGTAGATGGATGGGTATGTTAGGTTGGGGAAGATAGCTGCAAACTGACCAGCCTGTTCGGTGTTCTCTACTAGTTTTAGCGCCACAAATTTGCTTTCCAAAGTTTCAAGACGGGCGTTCGTGGTAAGGTAGTTCTTGACGAAAGACTCAGATTCAGTATCTTCTCTAGAAAGAGCAACAAGAAGGGGAAGCTGGCGCAGAACAGACTCTTGTACTGCTTGCTGGACCAGCGAGCCAAACGATATTCTCGTCATGTTTATTAGTTCACTTTGCCCGCCCGCTGCGCTATTGCGATCGGTGGTGTTTGGGTGAGACACTATTGTACGAACCAAGCCTCGCCCAGTCGAAGGAATGTGAGGAAAGATCTACCGGTTGTGTAGATATGATTTTGCTACTACTAGTGAACTTGGGTATTCGTAGCTTCTGTAAGTGTGTGTAGTTACAGGTCTAATTTTCTTCTGCAAATTGCAAAAAGAACTGACCTTGCCCGACCGTGCTTTATAGTCGTGTGGATGTCGGCTGGATTTGCGATCGGCCGGTGAACTCTTAAACTGATTGCTGCAAGGACGCTTAAAGTAGACGGCTATGGCAACTATGCTACAATTCAAGGACAAAGAATGAAAGAGTTCAGATGTGATTATAGGTAGGTGGTGTTTGAGTAGGTTATTTTGCAGTTCGACAGTAAGCCGTTGTTCGTAGATTCGTGACGGCTGCAAATCGCACAAAGTCGGAATAATTGATTGTTGAACCGACTAGGGTCAAGGGTTCAAATTAAAAATCGGGGAGCCATAGAGACATACTGTAGGAAAGATGCATCTGCTCGTAAATCCAAAAGTATAACCACCAGAATAATGCATCAAAAGAAGACATAATCATCACATGATTATTAATTGATATGGCTTCAAGCACTTTAAATCCAACTTAGTCATCTTCCAATGCATCCCATAAACCTCATCATCAAACCACATGCTTTCTACTCATCTCTTCTACATTTTATCCGTCCCTTTTCATGATGCCTGGTTCATTGATTTCCTGTACACAACATCTGATATATTTCTTGTTTTCTCGAATCGTTCACCACTATGACAGAATTCCTCAACTACAAGGTGGACTTGTTTATGAAAGATGGATCCCACTCCATCGGTGTCATCGACGATATAAACAAGGAAACCATGCTCTTGCGTCTTTCAGATTCTGGCCAATCAATCAACCTCAATAATAACCATATACGGGACTTGAAAGTGTTGCAACTTCCGCAACAATCCTCGAAGAAGAAGAACAATAAGGCCAAAGATAAACATTTGGATGACGCCATAGTGTTCTCTCTGCCGGCAGTCCGGGAATTGGCCACCAATACCATCAGCGTCGGAAGTAGTACTGATAATACTCGCTCAAACACCCCGAGATTGAAGAACAAGAAAGATAAATCTGCTCCAGCCTGGGGACAGGGTGTGTCTTCTGGTGCAGACTTTGATTTCGAAGCCAATTTGGCTATGTTCGATAAGAAGTCAGCGTTTGAAGATTTCCAAAGAGGTGATACCGTCAGTCCTCGCGACAGACTAGTTGATCACAACAAGGTCAAGAAGGAAAAATATGACAATGACGAGATGGTTTTGGATGGATCTAAGCCAGACAAATGGGACCTCATTGGATCGACATCAACAGTTGTCTCGAAGAAACCACAGTCGTCTGGACCATCGGTTCCAAGTCGTCAAGATACCTCTTCACCAAGACTCCTGCGCAATTTCAAACTCTTCAACCGGGAATCCAACAGTACCGTACAACAGTGTACCCCAGTACAGCTTATGGAGATCGAGAGACAGGCATCTGAAAAGTTTGGAATCAATGCGGGTATCATGGCTGAAATCGCAGCATCTCACTTGTCGACTTTGATCACCAAAAACATTCTTGGTGGATCGACTCGCTTGAGCAACAAGAAGAACCACAATCTACCACCTCTCGTGCTTATTCTCATAGGCAGTGGTCGTTGTGGATCTAGAGCGCTTGCTACAGGAAGACATCTCACCAACCATGGCATTAGAGTTCTTGCTTTCGTGCTTAATACCGAGGATACAGACAAAGACTTGCAAGCACAGTTGAGCCTTTTTGAAAGCGGTGGAGGAAAGGTGCTAACATCCAACGTTTCAAAAATGATATCAACTATCGAACATGATCTAGACACCCCAGTGGAACTTGTCATTGACGCACTTCAAGGCTACGCTGACCACTTAGAGGATATATTCTATCACGAGGAATCCCAAACACAGCTCGAAGAATTAATAGCATGGTGTAACCGCCAACACATGTCCAAACGCATATTGTCTCTCGATATACCTTCGGGAATCGATGGAGGATCAGGAACATCTATGAATGAAGATCTACAAGTCAAGTGCCATTGGTGTGTATCTATGGGCTTGCCAATATCAGGACTTCTCTATGCCTACAAAAATGGAGTTTTGCCATACGAAGACGACGCTCAAGTTATCCATTATTTGATTGACGTTGGTATTCCAAATAAAGTCTACCAATCAAAGGGAAACTTGCGCAAGTTTGACAAGTTCTGGTATAATGCCGACTTTGCCTCGAAACTTGAAGTAGTTGCCGATTAAAATGTATCATAATAATTAATACACCGTACCGTTGTACAACCATCTTAGTCCATCCTGCATACATTTCGAAAAATGTTGATAATTTGGTGCTCATAGCATTGATTTAGTTACAACAACAGGAAGCGCATTTTCATTATTACATCGGGACTTCCCGCTGATACAAATCACTTATTAGAACTCTGCTAACTATTAGCAGTCTTAATTTGTCGTTCAGTTTGTTTCTCTGATAAATGTTTGGGGCCTCTAGTACATCTACGCAGGGTAACAACTGGAATGCTGCCACGGGGTTTTCCAATCCTAACAGTTCCTCGACTGGGCTTTTTGGAAAACCTGCTACATCATCCAGTGGTAACCTTTTTGGTAACTCGGCATCCACCAATCTATTTGGTAACACCTCATCATCAAACAACAACCAGTCGACGAACACTTCTGCCGGTTCAACAGCCACAAAGCCACTATTCGGAACCTCTAGCAATACTGGTTTGTTTGGAGCGCCTGCTGCAAATTCTGCTAATAACCTGGGCTCCACCAATGGCGGTCTCTTTGGACAAGCTGCCAATTCTACACTCACAAATAACTCCAGTTCTGGAAATAACCAACTAGGAACTGCCAGTCCGTATAATTTCAACAGCATCATATCTAATGTGAAGAGACAAGAGGAATCTATGCCACAATCCATCACTCTGTCAGTATTTGGAGAGGACGTCAATGAGAGCCAACCGGAAAAGAAGAGGAAATTCTCTTACTTGGATGCACCTAAACAACCACAGAAGCTGACATTGTTAGCAAAACTCGGTCAGGTGTTCAACATATTTCTGTATGAATCAAAAACAAAAAGTGACTCGTCGTTTGGTATCTTCACCTCGCCAGATTACATTGACCGGCGAACACAGAAGTCACTTCTTCCAAACCGTACAGCAACTAAAAATAAGCATAACAAACGTTCTTACGATTCATTGGATCATCGTTCAATTGGGGACGTCAAGCGTTTGGTTATTGCCACCAAACCGGTGAAATTCCATCTAATTGATACTGACAAAGTTTTCAAACCAAAGCGGAGACGCATTATCAGCTCATGGACTGCCTCCAAACAAATTGCAGATGATGATCTTTCAAACTCCGAGGATGAAGCCGAAACAAAACCTAATGACCGATTCCCCTACCGAGTGAATACAAACGAATTATCCAGTGAACAAAAGAGTGGCAAGACCACCTTTGAAGGTGAGGCATACGTGCAAGAAGATACAAACATCACAAAAGAGTTCAACTCCGACGGATACTGGTGTACACCTGGAATTGCCGAATTGGAAAAGACGAATCTCGAGGACCTCGCTAACGTTGAGAATTTCATTATTGGCAGAAAGGGTTATGGCCAAATTGCATACAATCATCCTGTTGATTTGTCAGGCATTGCAGCTGCAGCCTTGTCAGATGGCCCCTCCATCTCCCAGTCACTTTTCGGTAACATTGTTCAAATTCTCGAAAAGCACACCATTGTCTATGAAAACACCAACGAAAAGCCACCCATTGGCTTTGGCTTGAATGTTCCAGCTACTATTACATTGGAAAGAATGAAGCCTAAGGACGGTGTGACCATTTCCGCATACATACAATTATTAAAGCGTCAGGTGGGAATGGAATTCATCAATTATGATCCAATCACTTATACGTGGACTTTCAAAGTCAAACATTTTAGTGTATGGGGATTGGTAGAAGATAATGAGGATCAGCTGGAAGATTTGAGGAGTTTTGTGACTCTCAAGAAGATTCAAGATACGAAAGAAGACGAAGCATCGATGGAGTATTCGAAAATTTACGAGGATCAAAGATACAAAAAGGAACTCCGGAATCAAAGGCTTTCCAACTACACTAGAGGCGTTCCTGGTGGCTGGAAACACAATAATTTCAGCACTAGCAGTCCTTTGAATATCAAGCGCCAATTAGTCGCTGATGAAATTGACAGCCGTCTCAAAGATTACGAAGACGACAATAGAGCACGTAAGTTGAGTGAACAAGTGAGTGAGATCACTATAGAGCTGGACCGCAGCACTGCTGCATCGCCATTTCTTCCCTTAGAGGCTGTAAAGAGTGCAGTAACAAAAGATACGGATGTGGAATATCTCAAGAATTTGGTCAGTATTTTACCCAATGATCAAAATATGGAAGACATTGTACAAGAAAGAGCATTCGAACCACAAATCACAGATGATGCTGCCTTCGAAGTCATTCAAAGTAAACCAAACTTGCCAGTAGCTCAAGACTGGTTGGTACAGCTAGAATTGACAAATGACTACAACTCTGCTCTACTGCCTTACGCAGCACTTTTTGAACCCGAACAAGGTGATTTGGGACAAGCTTCAGCAATCGAGAAACTCGATCATGCATTGTTTGCTGACTTCAATAGGAATGTGGCCCAGTCTATGTCCACTCCGATTGCTAGTCCAAAAACAAAAAAGAAAGCTGTGCCCAAAGATTTGAAACTGCTTGAAAGCATAATCACCAAGCTCGTTGGTTTGGTTAAAATCCAAGCAAGAGACAACGGATATCCTCAAAGTACCACTCAAGAGTCTCTTACTTTTACAGAAATATCCGATGACTCAACATTTGCCCTTGCGTCGGCTTTGTTTGATCGTGATCGCTTCGCAGTGAATCTGGATTCAGCTGAAATGGAAGTTGTGGCTCGACAAGAATTGTTGAAACAAAGGGCAGTGTTCCAGGAGTGGATTACAAGCTACTTGGCATCACGTAGTACCAGAAAGAATGAGCTACAGGATCCGTTCGAAGACATAATCGAACGCTTGGTCCTCGGGGATATCAAGGGAGCTGTTTTGCTAGCACAAGAAACTTCAAACCCTCACTTATCAGTACTTTTGACACTCGTGGACTCCAATGATGATGTTGTGCGAGGAATAGCTGCTAGCCAGGTAAGTGAATGGCAGAAAAGTGGCACATCAACTCTAATTCCCAAAAATTTGGTTCGAATTTATAATCTTTTGAGCGGCGACGTTGAATCTATCACCGATGGTTCATGGCAGGAAACTCTTGCAGCACAATTCTTCTATGGTGAATCAGAATCTCTAGAGAGCATCATTGGAAATCTCATTACGAAATTCGACGCGCAGGTTGGCTCAGATGATGTTTTTGATATTCTTCGTCTTTACATGCATATTAGTGAACATGGAAGAAAGGGTGTTGTTTCGTGGGTAAAGGAGTCTGGCTGGAGCCTTATGCGAGCATGGCTCTTTAGTTTGGTGCTTTCTTCAGGGGAGCATGATGAGTACGATAAACTTTCGAGTGAACTTGGAAAGCTTTTGGAGCTGAATTTACTTTGGAAGCAGGCACTCTTTGTCTTTTCCCACGTTCATGATGATGAGATCTGCCGTCACAACATTCGTCGCTGCGTAATCGAGCATATTAATGAGGACATTTCAGTTAATGATGATATTTTCCAACAGCTCCATATTCCCGAAGTCTTAATCCATGAATCCTCGGCGATAAAAGCTCAAAAGGAAGGTGATTATTGGCAAGCCTGTCGCTGGTTTATTAGTGCCAAGCTTTGGGGACCTGCGCATGATTTGATTATTACACAATTAGGACCCGAGACCATTATTTCAAACGACCCGGTGTTGAAACGGATGCTCTTGGACCTTACTTCAAGATTTCCGGACAATGGAATGATCATTCCATCGTGGTCGCATGGAGCTGGAATTTACACCAAGTACATTAATTTGGTTGAGGGTGGTGAGGATTCTGCATCACCTATTAATGATTTACTCACTAATATTCCCCATTTCCGATCCACGAACAACTTCAACGTGCTGGTAGCACTTAAGATCATCTCCAAGAAGGTTGGTGATGCTGCCATAGCAGCAAAGGTCTCTAACTATAAGGACAGGGTGATGACTTTATATCTAGGTGAAAATGAAACCCACTACTTCAAGAGTCGATTGAGCCGTGTATAAGAAACCTTGGTTGTAACAAGACGATAAGAAGCTGGGGATTAATGGGCTACAGGCTCATAAGAAAAAAGAGTGACGCATATAATCGTGCTGAATCATGAAGCTTAACTCATGCTAGGTATGAAATTTATTAATTAGTTATTAAATATATCGAGCTAGAAGTACAGTAAACCGGACAGCTGAATCAGTCCACTTTCATATACAATTTAATTGTGGTCAGGTAGTTTCCTCCAAGACAGAGAAATATTGTTGATGATCAAATTCGTTTTAAAATGGTAGAGTGTGCTACGTATTACAACATATCTCGGGCTCCTACCATCACTACACAGAGACTACCATCTTCATGTTTCTCCGCTATCAGTATAAAACATCCTAACACCACAAATTAATAAGCCCGATGACCGGTCTTATCGAGCATTCTAAAAACCTTAAAGCACGAAAATTTACCCCCATATTTATTTTAGAAGACAAATATAGTATGCCAGTACAGGATCTACCGAATCCTGAACCAGAACATTGTCCAGGACCCTCTTCTGAGGACGCAGGAAAGGACGATGCCTGTAATGGATGTGCAAATCAAAGCATTTGTGCATCACAAATGCCAAAAGGACCTGATCCTGATATGCCGTTAATCAATAAGCGTCTTGAGGTAGTGGACCACAAGATTTTGGTGCTTAGCGGAAAGGGAGGTGTTGGAAAATCCACTTTCACATCTATGCTTTCATGGGCTATGGCAGCAGACGAAGACTTAGAAGTAGGTGCCATGGATCTTGATATCTGTGGTCCTTCATTACCTCGTATGTTGGGAGCGGAAGGAGAAACCGTCCATGAGTCCAATTATGGATTGTCCCCAGTATATGTTGCGGACAATCTAGGATTGATGAGTATATCGTTCATGTTGCCTGATCCGGACGCAGCTGTGATATGGAGAGGTGCTAAGAAGAACGGTCTTATAAAGCAATTCTTGAAAGATGTCAACTGGGGCGAACACTTAGATTATTTATTGGTTGACACTCCACCAGGTACTTCTGATGAGCATCTCTCTGTTACATCTTACATGAAAGACGCGGGCATCGATGGAGCATTAATTGTAACAACACCTCAAGAGGTCGCCCTTCTTGACGTTAGGAAGGAGATTGACTTCTGCCGGAAAGCCAACATAAAGATACTTGGTGTGGTTGAAAATATGTCAGGTTTTGTGTGTCCCAACTGCAAAGGAGAATCGCAGATATTTAAGCCCACAACGGGAGGTGGTCGCAAGCTTTGCGAAGAGCTTAACATACCCTTTTTAGGCTCGGTTCCATTGGATCCACGTATAGGTAGAGCCTGCGATGAGGGAGCATCGTTCTTCGATTCTTATGCCGATTCACCAGCTGCCACAGCAATTTTGGATGTGGTAGATGGCTTAAGAGACCAGATTGAAGCAGAGGACAATGTGAAGAACTTGAACCTGTTATCGCTCAATTAATGCAGCATGATGTAAATAGTGTATATTACAGATTAATCTATGGGAATGCGAATTGATTTCTAAGATGACCATCGAAAGTGACATACGAAACCACAAAAGCTTCACATCTTCACGACTACGTTCGTTATACAGCGACTTCTCCCGGCTTAAGGAACTAAATCCTGAGGGATACGAAGCAAATCTTCAAGCATGGAACTCACTAATTGTCGATTTAGTAAAGAAGGGACACTTCGGTCTCTTTTCATTTCTGACCCGTGAACCAAAATTGACAGAAACCTTAGCATTGTCCGATTATGGACGACCATTATCAATGGGAGAAGTCCTCCAGTTCATGTTAGACTCCGAAGCAATAATACCTTTGTCACAATATATCACTCGAACATCCAAATTTATACCTAAGAATGAAGACAATGGAATCACGGGTGCTCCTCGTCGCTTCATTTCCTGGATATCTGCACTGGTAGGGATCAATACAATAAAATCGTCTGATTCTAAGGGTACTCTTGTCAAAGAGTCCTATATTTTATGGGATCGCCTTGTGCTTGTTGCTAACGATATCCTTCGCTATCTTCAAGACATGATGAAGAAGGGCACTTATTCTGACCATCTCTACACCAGTTCTCTCCTACAGACACATGTACTGGAATACATGAAACGAGATGTCGACAAAGGGGAGATTGATATTCTTCTTAAATATTGGTCGAGAGATGTGCAAGTGTGTGTTGTGGGTGATGACCCAGAAGATAATCAGACTGTGGTCAAGTTTGGTAATGACCTTATTTCGCCTGAAGACATATCTGTAGCAAAATTAAGAGAGAACGTGGAAAAAGCGGCCAAGAGGGAACTTGGTTTGCAACAGAAACTTGACGAGACCAGCGAATCTATTAGTGGATTGCTTCGTAAAAAAATGAAGACCGATGACACGACAAGGCAACAAATCAAGTCACGTTTGTTTAGGAAGAAACTTCTTGCAAAAGCCTACACCCGTACTTCAGATGTTTACATGCAACTAAGCACCATTCTCACCAAAATTGATGATAGCAGTGATAATGCAGCTACTTTTCACTTGCTTACACAAAGTGCTGAAGTTCTTTTAAGCTTCAATTCAAAATTGAATGTGGATGATGTCCTTGATTTGAAAGAAGAAATCACCCAGCAATCTCAAATAACTGATGAGATGACGGGTGTACTCAATGAAACAGAAGAGACCTGCGATGAAGAAATTGAACAGGAGCTTCAACAGATGTTACGGGAATCACAAAAAGTAGAAGCCAAGGACACTACTGGAGTACCAGAAACTGAAAAGGAAGTTCTTGACAAATTGGAAAATTTGAATATCACAAACAACGAACTTAACAAAGAAGAGAAGGATGAACAGAGGAGGATACCTGCCCAATAATATTATATTTTGTAACATACAATGCATCTAATCTAACCAAGGATTTGAAGAATTTGTTGAGTGAGATTGTACAACTCAACTTTGGGGTCATCATACTGGTCCAATTGATCTGAATTTCCCTGCTGTGGTTGCAGTTGGGACGCACTGAGCTTCTTTATACCTGTTAAAATGACTTCATTATCCTTTATCAAGGAGTTAATCTCAGAATTATTTGATTCCAATAATTGTAGTATCGTCCATAAAGCGATGTGTTCGAATGTAGCGCTGCCACTTTGCAAAAACCTCAACAAAAACCCATGGATACCTTCATTTGGTTGCGACCAGTTGTTCAAAATATATTGCTTGTGTTCGTTGGAGACCCGAGAACATAAGTTAGCAAGTGCAGCAGCGGAGTTTCCACAAACTTCACCATTTTCGCTAAACGTGAGGGGAATCAATACCTCTAATATTTGGCTCTCGTAAAGCTTTGGTTTCAAGTCGTCGGCAAGGGCCAAAATGGCAAAACATGCCAGAATTTCCAGCTGCACTGATAATGGCACCTTCAACACCAAGTCCTTACATTTGTCCACCGCACCGGCAGCCAACAAAGCCATTCTATTTCTTTCGCTTGATGCAGCCAAGTTACGAAGGGTTGACACGGCATGGCACTGGATCTCTTCCAGACCGGTGAAGTCGAGTAAGCTGACCAATGGTTTCAAGAAGCCAGCCTCAATTATAAGAGCTTCATTGAGGGGATGAATTGAAATGTTCCGTATACAAGCCACCGCTGCGAGTACTAATGGTTGATGGTTGCAAGTCAAAAGCTGAACCAAGTGAGGCAAGCCTCCGGCCCTAACAATCTCAACTTGGTAGCCAGAGTCAGAAGCCAAATTTCTCAAAGCAAGTGTAGCCTGGCACTGAACGCGAGGAGATGGGGAGTCCATTAAATTGACCAATTGTGAGACCAACTTGGGCTCGGTGGTAGCGAGTTTTTTCCTGTTCATTTCATCGACCGCGATATTAGACAATGCAGTAGTACAGTAGTATTGCACATCAGCATCTTCATTGGCCAAAAGAGACACCAATACCGGTACTGCACCAGCATTGACCAACTCCTGACGGTTTTCGCCCGAATGGGTCATATTCAACAATGCACCAGTAGCATTTCGCTGTACACGGATATCCTTTGACTTCGCTAACTTTGTGAGTGGAATGAGAGCTCCTGACTTGGCAATCTTGGACTTGTTGTCGTCCTGGGTCGCCAAATTGGTGATACAACCAACGGCATTACATTGCACCTCGATGTTGGTAGACATCATTTGGCGAATTAATGGCTCAAGACCTCCCATTTCTACGATAAGGGTTTTGTTTTCGTTGTTGACAGCAAGGTTTCCCAACGCTCCGCATGCGGCCCGTTGTACTTCAGAGTCGGCGCTCTGCAAAAGGATGAGAATAGGTTCCAAGACATCTCGGTTGACTTCCCGGACGTCCTTTTCGGTAATTTCTGCGAACGCCAAAGCAGCACTGCGTTGTAGATCGATGTTCTCGGAGTACACCAACGTGCTCAATGCACGCAAAGGACCATTGCTGAAGAAGTCCACATCGGTACGGTTCTCGAGGTACTGTAAAAGAGCACTAATGGCTTCTCTTTCGTTATCGGCTAAAAGCAAAGGCAGGTATTTCTCGTCATGGCGAGGTGACAAGCAACTGCAGACGGCACCCATTATATTTAGGCGGCGATTGCTAAAGTGACTAAAGTTGTAATTGGTATGACACTCCGAGCGGGTACTAACTTTGAGGAATCAAAGAACTAATCCAGATTATGGAAGGTATACAAAGTTCTCGACTATTACAACCACTCAGGCAACGGATTGATTTGAAAAAAAATGCCGAGAAAGGTGGATGCTTTTTCTGTGCTTTTGTCTTGCTACGATATGGGTTCGTATCTTTTCGTGACGGAACGCGGACAGAGTCCGCATGCAGGGCCGAGTATAGTGGCCAGGCACATCGAAAGGCGGCAGGTGACCTTTAGGTCCAACATTCGGGCGTGTGGTCTAGTGGTATGATTCTCGCTTTGGGCTTGCGGCAACGCGAAGTTTGTGAGAGGCCCTGGGTTCAATTCCCAGCTCGCCCCAATTTTTTTTGATTCTCCAAGTTACATACAAACGCAATGGCTATGGACTGGTTACGGTTGGAGAAAGGGCAGTGCGTGCTGTCCCGTCTGTTCTTCGTCCACGCTAACTTTTGCCCTTTTATTCTTGCACTTCCTGTGGCGTGCATACTGCCAAGCCCACGACTTCCGGATTCGAGCGTCATCCAGTCGCCATCTTCGAAGTGAGACAGAATGGGTATTAACAATCCTATTCCTCGTAGTTTACGGAGCGAATCAAAGTATGTATATATGTACCACAGACCATATATCTCTCAATCGCCCTATTTTTATGTGAAACCTGTTCTAACCCAGAAAAGCCGCTAAAGTATTGGCTTCATTTGTCAAACCCAACCAAATTGCCGGTCCTGATGATGTTATTCCTCCCCATATCCTCAAGAATGCAAAGGGTCTTGCTATTATCACAGTGTTGAAAGCCGGGTTCTTGTTTTCCGGTCGTGCCGGTTCGGGAGTTATCGTTGCTCGACTTCCCGATGGTAACTGGTCTGCTCCTTCAGCAATTGTCACCGCTGGTGCTGGTGTGGGGGGCCAGATCGGTGCTGAGCTCACGGACTTTGTGTTCATTCTCAATTCCAAGTCAGCTGTGGACTCCTTTGCCCAAATGGGATCGGTGACTTTAGGTACTAACATTTCCGTGGCTGCTGGACCACTCGGAAGAAACGCAGAAGCAGCAGGAACGGCGTCACTCAAGAGTGCCTCAGCCGTGTTCGCCTACTCGAAAACCAAGGGACTTTTCGCTGGAGTTTCGCTCGAAGGTTCAGCCATTGTTGAGCGTAGGGAAGCCAATAGAAAGTTTTACGGCACCAATTGCAAGGCCGCCCAAATCTTGGCCGGACGAGTCGAACCACCTCCGGCCTGTGACTCGTTGATGAGAGTGTTGGAGAGCAGGGCATTCAGTAACCGTGGCCCATACGAGGATGACGACTTCTATAATGACGATTACTACGACGACATTCCAGATGACTTCTCGTCCGCCACGTCCGGTTCTCCTCCCAGACGCGGCAGCTCTCGTGGAAACAGTCGCAGGTACGACTCTGACTATTCTGACTCCGATGACGATTACGGAAGTTCTCGTCCTTCTGCAGCTCGTGGTAATAGCAGAAACACTGGCAGATCGACCAACTCGAGATCTCGATGGGAAGACGATGTGTATGACAACGGGAATGTGGACCGTTTGGGATCTCGTCTCGGTGGTACCCGAATCTCTAGTGGAGGGCCTGCTCGTCCGACCGACACCAGCAAGCCAAATTTTGGTGGCAGTGCCAAGTCCAATGCAACCCAAGCCATTGCCTTATTCACATTCAAGGGTGAGCAGAGCGGCGACTTGGCATTCAAGAAGGGCGATGTCATCGATATCTTAAAGAAATCAGAAACTACTGACGATTGGTGGACGGGACGCAACAACGGGGTGACAGGCATTTTCCCTGCCAACTACGTGGAATTGATCTAGTATCATATCATCGTATTCTATTATCAATAAATACACACATAGTATTACTCATCCTTGAAAACCTCTTTGGCAAAGTGTTGAATCAGCACCTTCCCCTCCTGGAAACTGGGGATATCGTGTCGATATATGGCAGCTGCATGGGTCATCTTGGTCTTCCGAATAATCAAGGGGTACTTTTCCCACTTCAAGTCATTGAGATGCTTGACAATGTAGAGCTGAGCATTGGTGAGCGGGAGCCGGAAATCTTGAAGAAACTGTCCACGAAGATTCATGACAGAATTGTCCAAGAGTTCCTGTTTTTCTTCTTCGTCCATCTGATTGATGGAGCTCGTAACTCCCTTCGGTGTGGTATCTCCTTTCTTGCTGGAAGTGGTAATCGAGTAGGTGTAGTCTTGGTAGCGTTCAGTGCTGACGGCATCGAATACGTTATCCACGAAGACTTCGGTCTGGTCCTTGAAGTGGTTGGCCAAGTAGTTCTCGAAGGAATAGAATAACGACTCGTGGCGTGTCTTTTTGGCTATTTCATTGGCAGCCTGAATATCCTCGGGAGGCCGGGGAAGCGACTCTTCGAGGTCCTTCAACACAGTCGAGTTGTCTCGCAAATACGATCTCACACGGAATTGAAGCTTGAGCCTTTCCCAGATTGAGTTGCACAAGAAAAACACCCCTAGTATCGGTGCAAGTATTACCATCTTGAGTATCACTTTGACGAAGCGAAGCCGTTTGATCAATGAACGAGAAAACGAAGTTCCAGTGTCCAAGATGGAGTTGCGGCGTATCTTTTGGAAATTGACCAGCTTTTTGATGTCTATCACTGTGGGAGCGTAGTTATCCACATACTCGAATTGGTAGGCGCTGGTGTTCTCATTCACCATTGAATTGAACGGATCAAACGCCGAGATCGATGCTGTGTACCAACTGCAGCGTCGGTCGTTGATCGTGTTTGCATATAGAGCACGGTGCTTGAACAACTCAAGTGCCTTGTAGAAATAAGAGTTAGGTTCTGCCATCCACACCAACAATGGCAAGTTCTTTCCGCCAGACTTGCCGTCGAAGCTATTGTCTTTGAGGAAGAGCTGGGAACCGGTAATTGCTAAAACGTACGGAGCACAGAAGTTGAAGATGCGGTGTCTGATTCCCACACTGACGTTCAAGCCACCAACATGAGGAGTGCAAAAGGTGACAAAGTTGATAGGCTCAATCTTATCGAAATAGCCTTCACGATAAAGCAACCCAACAGCATAACGACATACCAACCCTCCTAGAGAGTAGCCCACAATGGATATTTTTGTGACAGGAGTACCTCCCTTCTCCAAACGTTCTGTTTCAGCAACTATTTCGTCGCGGATCCGCTTTCCATTAACGTCTATTCCATCGTAGGTGAGATATCCTGAATGTGTACCCGTTGTATATACAATAGTCTTTTCCTTGTGGTACTTTTCGACCTCTTCCTTCAAGTACTTCATCTGGGAGCAATTGCCCCAGAGTCCATGTACTATTACAACCAAGTGCATTAGGTGATTATGTCTTGGTGCAGATAGCAGGTATATGGAGTGCGATTGAGAATCACAGGCGCTGCGGCAATGTTGGGTCAACTGAGAGTGCATGGCTTATGTGGATTGATGCTAAGCATAGCAGTGTTTAGTCTAATTGGAGTAGAGTTCAACACATTGTGCGTTGCGTAGGGAGATATAGGTATGTTTCGTACTTGACTCGAAACATGCTAAGTATGTTTGACCATTGATGTATCGGCTATTGTATGATAGTCATGCTAATTGTGCTCATTTCATGTTGACCATCGTAGGCTAATCCATAATTACTGCTATTTATTTCTAGTGTAGACCAGAACTATTGTCTTGGTGCTCTCTCTTCGTTGATTTTGCAGCTACAGTACAACTTGCCGCTATCTTGCAGCCATTTCAACTATGTACATATCTTCATTCAGTCACATCTAACGTTGACTCTTCTATGTTAACCGATGTGATCCACCTCAAAATCACTTCTTTTCATTACACTTGGCAATCATCAATGCACATGCTACACTAACGTTGAGCGAGTCCACAATTCCCTCGTCTTCTCTGCCTTTGTTCAAGCCCACCAAGTAGTCTGAACGAAGTTGGAGATGAGTACGCACTCCAGCACCTTCAGAGCCCATCACCAAGAGCACTGGCGAGCTGGCTGCTATCAGGGAAAGATCATCTGTCTCGATGAATTTTGAAGTCAATTGTTCTTGGACCTTGCGATGTTTCAGTTTTTGATCGTTGATGAACATCTCAGAGGTGTATGAGCTCGTGGTGATAACATTCCAGCCGTTCTTGCGGATTCTGTCAATGAAGCCAAGGTTGTCTGAAGACTGATATATTTCCATCAAGTCGAGTGATCCCGCAGCAGCTTTTGCAGCCACTGGTCCCAACCGAGCTGTATCATGTTCGGGAACAACAATGAAGTCAACCCCCATATAGAAAGCCGTACGTGCAATTGCACCCAAGTTCTGTGGATCAGTAATCCCGTCTAAGTATATTCCTAGCGGGTACGATTTACGTTGGGATTGTTGCTTGATGTCGGTTTTCATATCGAGAGTGCTGTCGACAAGCGTCAACTGAAAATCATTACTTTCGGTGTCGTACGATCCCAAGTCGTGGATGAATGGAATTTCCAATGGCTTGGTTTCTAGCACCACTCCATTGTGAACGCCGTTGTCTGATAGCACATTCATTTCCCTCTTGCTCTCTTTTTGAACGACCGGCACTCCCAACTTTTTAGCGGCTGCCATAATGGGTTTGGTCCCCTCTTTCGGATTGAACACATATATCTTGTTTAGTGAGTCTCTCTTGTTTCCTGTAAGTGCTGCCAAAACTGGGTGAGTGCCAAACACATACTCATAAACTGGGTTTCTGCCCACACCACTGGGTCTAAAATGCTGAATTTCAGATTCTTGTCGGGAAAGCAGCCCGTTATTTCTTTGGTATTCAGCCTCCTTACGTTCCGATCTTGCCCTTCTTTGTCGAGCTACCTTATCGTCCAACTTTCGCCTTTGTTCAGGCGATATGGATCCGTATTTGCGGCCAAAGAACTCGTCCTTGGAGATGTTTTGCTGTTCCCATGGTTTGATTGGCTTCTTCGTCACAGGTAGGTTTCGAGAAACCGTCTTGGCCAACCAGCTGGTGGACGTGGAAAACCGTCTGGGGAACATGGAGATAGTTGAGAAGTGCGATGAGATATGCGATGAGATGTGATGAGATATGTGATATGTGATCTTATATAATCGCATTAAGCCTGTTGCAAGAAGCAATGTTTACAGTGGAGATTGTTTCGTTGAAGCAGACAACCTGAGACGCCACACTTGGCAATGATATTAAATACATATGCTAGAACAAAACACCCTTGGTGCTGGGCACATCGTCCTTTCCGGTGGAAGAAGTAGCCTCTTTTATGGCAACTGCCAATGCCTTGAATGCGCTTTCCGCACGATGGTGGTCATTGAAACCTCGCAAGCAGTCAACGTGGACGGTGATGGCTGCCGTTTGGGCAAAACTCTCGATGACATGTGGAATCATTTCACACGACAAGTCGCCGATCTTTTCTCGCTTGAGTCCAAGCTCTACTACAGCGTACGGACGGCTCGACAAGTCCACGACTGCACGGCTGAGAGCCTCGTCCAAAGGTGCAAAGCCAGTTCCGAACCTTTTGACTCCACGAACATGGCCCAAGGCTTGGTGAAAAGCCATTCCCAATGCCAATCCTACATCTTCAGCACTATGGTGGTCATCAATGTGAAGATCTCCCACACACTCGACTACTAGGGACCATCCAGCATGCTTGGCGAGCGCATGGAGCATGTGGTCGAGAAATCCTATGCCGGTTTGCACCGATATTACTGGTGCTTTCTTCTCCGAATCCTCTTTAGCAGCAGAGTTGGGTAGTATACTCTTTTCCAAAGCAACATGTTCGCCATCTAAGGAAAGCGCTATCTGAATATTTGTCTCATTTGTCTGCCGACAAACCGTAGCAGATCGCATTGATAGCTGTGACTCAAACGTCGCGATAGTAACCATATTCTTGGTGTGTGGGTGCGCAGCGTCTCAAAAAAAGCCTACCAAGTGATTCCTAGTCGAACCCATGTACAAACGAACAGATGTTATAGGGAGGGGTAAGTTTGGAATTGTGTACAAGGGCTACCACGCCACTACAAAACAGGTGGTAGCTATCAAAGTACTCAATTTGGACACAGAACCCGAGGAGGTTGCGGAAGTGCAACAAGAGATTCAATTTCTCTCGGAAATCAAACAGGTACCGAACGTTACCCATTACTATGGCTCGTTTTTGGTGGATACAAAGTTGTGGATCATCATGGATTACTGCGCTGGGGGCCTGATCCGCACACTTTTGAAGCTGGGAGTGTTTGAAGAACAGTACATTGGTGTGGTGTTAAGAGAGCTATTGGTGGCTTTACAGGCTGTGCACAAGTTGGGCGTGATTCATCGTGACTTGAAGTCGGCAAACGTACTCATCACTAATGAGGGAAATGTCCAACTTTGTGACTTTGGTGTTGCTGCTCGGCTAAGTCTGACGGCCAGCAAACGCACAACCATGGCGGGAACTCCATACTGGATGGCTCCGGAAGTGATTCGAGAGGGTGACGCCTACGATGTTAAAGTAGACATATGGTCTCTCGGTATCACCATTTACGAAATTGCCACGGGAAATCCACCCTATTGTGATAAAGATGCGCTGTGGGCGATGCAGATGATTCTGAAACTGACTCCTCCACGGTTGGAAGGCCGAGAGTACTCTCCTGCTCTCAAGGAGGCGGTCGCCTTATGCTTGGACGAAAATCCCCAGGAGAGACCCATGGCTGAGGATCTCTTCAAGTGTAAGCTCGTTATGATGTACCGGTCGGTTCCCACCCTGGTTCTCAAGGAGATAATCACCAGGTATCTTCTCTGGCGTGATCTGCACTCTCTGAGAGAGTCGGTGATGCGGGTGGACGACGACCGCAGCATTAGCGAAAGCGAGGGCATCCAAGTCAAATGGGACTTTGATTCCTTGAGCAGCAGAGAATATATCGTCGAAAACGATATCGACGTGAAGTGGGACTCCTATGACAGCTACGAGCAGTCCACCATGCGCACAGGAGCTGAGACTCTGCTTCAGTTGGGTACAGTGACGGCCAAGCATCATGGAAATGACACCAACAGCACCAACCCAACATCTTTGGCTGAGTCTGCGGCTCCTAAGTCTTTGATTCTGCTTTTCCAAGACGAAGAAGAACGTGAGCTTGACTTAAAGCCACCCTCTGCTATCCAAGTTCCAATGTCTGACTCTCCAACTATTGAGATTCCTGACATGGATAATCTCCCGCACCACAACAAAACCAGCACCAGCTCTACACCAACGGCGAAACTTCTTAACAAGCCACCTCCTCTCTATCATTCCCAATCTGCATCGGCGTCCTTGGAAGCCCGTTTCACACCAGGAAGCTCTCCGTCTAATCGCCCCCGCAAGAAAACAATATCCAACTCACACTCAAGCAATTCATCAATTTCCATGCCCAATGTGCCATCGGCACCACAGACTCCCCCTCATACAATATCAACGAATACCTCACCATATTCGTCCCAATTGGCATCCAGCACCAATCATAGCCCTCCTTCAAAGTCCATGAAGGCATTGCAGCACACGACAAATCCTTTACTTCAGCCAATAAATTTGGGTAAGGAAAAGGATAAAGAAGAACTGGTTCTCAGTGCTGGTCTCAGTCAACAGCCACCGCAATCATCTAACGTTCTTCACCAACCTGCTCCCCTTGGTTCGGCTAAGCGCCGTCCTAGATGGCATCTTCAAATGCCCTCTCCGTCATCTAACTTCTCCAACCTTCCTAACCTCAATACTTCCTTTGATGGTGAAGTCAACCAGTTTGGGGTGCCTGCACTGGCACTGAATATACCGGTCTCAATGACTCCAGTGACAGAGTCTGAACCGGAATTACGGAAGAAGAGCCATCTGCTTTCCGTTCCAGCAGCCACTACTCGCTCCACCTCAAATTCCATCAGCATTCCTCAGATACCGGTCTCGTCGTCACCAGCTGTGTTTTCCAGTCGCACTTTCCCTTCAATCCCGCCTATTTCGCCAGAATTCTTTGTCGATTCGACTCCTCGTCATAAATTGATCAATGAATTGGATACTATGATTCGCTTGTTCAATGATGGCTTGGATTGCTTAGATGCCGCGCTCTAGTAATCTAGTGACGTCGAGCAGCAATGTTCAAGGCTCGTCTATGAAGTAGCTAAACTGATCAGAATAGATCAACGGGATTCTGCCACACCAAGTATGCATGCATCCTCATGTGGATGCGAAATACAACTTCCCTCATTTGCGCCAACGTCATCTTTTTTGCATATTTACAAGCCATTCACGTACTGAATCCGCATATATGAACATCTTCGGATACACCAACTCACGCGATGTAGAACCATTCTTCTAAACCTGACCTGGTCGTCATGTATGTGAGCCTGCATGCGGGTCCCAGATTCTCACGAAAACCAGATAATTCACTGTTTAGTAGACTAAAAGAACATAAACCTAGAGACATCATGCCGCCTCGTATGCGTCGTCGTATTACGACGGCCACTCGAGAAGAGATAGATCGTCAACAGAAGGCGCTTTCAAAATCTATAAACCGTCCTTTCGATCTTGTTTCCAACCTACCTGTCAGCTACAACGAACCAGAATCGTACGAACAGATGTTTAAAACACCATTAACGGTCAAGGATACCGGTGTTTTGTACTTGTCGCTATTGCGCTCCCGTCACTGTTATGTTTATGATGGTCCCATGTTTGCATTGTACTGGATAAAGCAAAGTGCTTATGCCAAGAAGATGGCCGCTCAAGACTCCAAATACTATGAAAAAGTGCAGAACGACCCCAATTCCGATGCCAGACAGCCAATATTGTTTGGAGATGTCAGTGCAAGAGATGTTATGGTTAAGTTGTGTGATGGAACGTTGGACTTGGGTCCTCACAACTTTGAAATCCGCATGTTCATCGCCAAGGACGAACGTTCAGACAAGAAAAAGAAGAAAGATAAAGATGTAAAGGAAGAAAATGGAGAGAAATCCACCACTCCTGTATCTACAGACGTCAAGGCAGCACCAAATGCAACACCGGTGCCCCATCCATCAAGCACAGGTCAGTCCGCTTCTGCAGAACCTGCTGCTGTACAGCAATCCCCACCCCCTGCCAATGCAACTCCTGTAAGCTCCACCCCTAAAAACTCCTCACTGGCTACGTCTAATAACCCAGCAGCTAATACTACAAATACTACTGAGCCAGCAGAAACAACATCATCAAATGAGCCAAAGGTTCCATCATCTACCAACGCATCCACTGCACAAGATACTCTGTCAAAGGCGGCCTCTTCCCCTTCGAAACCAGATGATACTTCTGCGCAAGAAACACCATCTACCACTCCAGCTCAGCCTGCTCCCGCAACACAACCAGCTGCCAATCCAGCTCCACGTCAACGATTGACACTCACCAACCTGAAGTCCAAGGTTCTACCTAACGATTCCAGCTCGCCGACAATTACTCCTCCCACTGTTCCAATCAACCGTCCTCAAGTGAAAGTGGGTAACAATACCAGTAATCCCTCTTCTCAACCACAAACACCTGGAAGCGACAGTAATCAGACCGAAACAGCAGTGCCCGAAAGACCGATATCCCCTCCAACAGTTCGTGCACCACCACCAAGAAGCGATCCGTCGAATATGCAATCCGTGGAAAACACCATTATGATAGCCAATTTGAACGCCATTGCTCGAGTTGATGCCTCATTGAATGCTCTCATGAAGATAGTGGCACTGGGAAACGCTTCTCCGCAGCAAATCATGACTTTCCAGGGTTACATCCAGCGGGCAAGAGAAATGGGTCCCCAACCACATCATGCATATTTGTTCCCCAACTACTTTCAGAACGGCCGGTACGTCAAATCTTCTACGGTTCGCGAGAGGAAACCAAAGGTTCCTCGAGACCAGAAGCTCACAGCATTCCAAGAGAAATACGTAAGGGATGCAACGGTTTTATTCGAGTTCGCTGAGAACTCGAATGTTCGTTACCAGCTTCCTAAAGACGCTATAGCTGAGGTACTTCCCCAGAGTAAAGAAAACATAGAAGCTGACGAAAAGGACATTCTTTTCAGTTTCCTCTGGATCCACAATCAAAAGGAGGTGGAAGAGTATGAGAAGAATAAGAAGGAATATGAAGATTTTGTCAAGAAAAAGGAAGAGGATAAGAGACGTGAAGAAGAAGAAGCCAAGAAGAAAGAGGAAGAAGAAAAGAAAAAAGCCGAAGAAGCTGAAAAGACCACAGTTGATGCTGTTTCCACAGAAACCAAAGGGACTGAGGAAGACTTGAAAGATGAGCAGGATGCTGAAAAAGGCGTGTCTAAAAAGCCTACGCAAGAAAATGATGGCGATGTAGAAATGAAAGACGGTGAGGAACAAGTTAAGCAGGAGCCAGGGGAGGAGGACGCAAACGAAGCGCCTCCAGCAACTGAGGATGCTGAACCTGCGCCAACTAGAAAACTTCCTCCACGAAGAGGTAAGAAAGGTAAAAGAGTTCCTCCTCCTCGTAAACCAAGGCCACCAAAAGAACCAGAATTACCGGTTGAGCCAGAAATTCGATTCACAGCCATGTCTTTCACCATTCACAAGGTCCCAAGTCGGTTCGTACCAATAATAGCTAATAGTGTGAATCCCTTGAACAAGGTGCAAGAAAGAATGAAGCACATCCTTGAGGTTGGCACCAGAACTTCTAACTACTACCTTTGGTATCAGGTTGATGGAAAGCAGGATGAAGCGTTAGCCGAGAAAGTGCGGGTTCAGCTCCACCAAGAAGAGAAAAAACTCAATGGTATTGTGGTGACAGGAACCGGTACCACCGCTCTGAGTCTCAAAAAGAGAAAACTAATGAAGCCAGATCCTATTAGGAAAGGTGACCAGTAGAGATATGTATATACAGATAATAGACCTATTTACTATTTGTCATTTCCTCTTCCAGCACCCATCAAATTCAAGAGAGTTTCAAGCTTGACATTCTCATTTCTGTTTCTTGTGGATGCAGTTACAAAGTTAGGGTTGGAAGCTTCGTAAGTACGGTCACCATACTCGTTTGCGTTTGTACGTTGCATCCATGATCCTACCTTGACTCCATCAGCATATAACTTGACAGAACCGTTAGCAGTTATTTCAGCATCATTAACCTTAAATGGCATAACGAATTGTCTAGAGTGCTTTCCAGGGAAGTTCTTAGCATAGTTGTGTTGTAATAATGTGGTTCTATCGTTGACGTTTGCAACAAATCCACCTATGGCAGCTTCACGATCTCCCACCATTCTACCGGGAGCAATCACGCCGTACTTAATTCCATTTGGTGAGTTCGTTAATCTTCCCTTCTGGGCGTACGAGAATCCAGCAGTTCCCTGAACTTTTGCACGAGGGGCATTACTCGTAGCCTTTCCATATGGACGTGCAAGGTCGTTGACTTGGAGTTCTTGTCTAACAATGTCACTTTGTGAACTCAAAAACTTGCGCAACAAGTCTGAGTAGCGAAGTGGCTTAGACAAAAGCAGTCTAGGGCTGTTCTTCAACAACCATTGCTGGAATCTGTCGTGAAGTTTGGGGTTCTTGGCAAGAAGTCTTGAAACATCCGCAGTTGTGGCGTTGTCGTTCAAGTTGAACGATGCCAATATGCTATCTACTTTGCTGGAAGTTGTGGATTTGGTGTTTTTTGATGGGAAAAGTGGGCTGGATTCGTTTTGGAAGTTTTTCACCACTATTCCAGTCTCTTGAAACTTGAGTCTATTGTAATATTTTCCAGAGTACTTTTCGACATCGGGCATGTTCTTAGGGTTGTCGATGTCATTGAAAACAATGTGAGATTGGCCCACTTGCTTCGGAAGCTGGGTTTTGATTCCAAAACTGGAACGGATAGATGACGATTTGGGCGTATATATAATATGATGGGTGGGTATTTGCGAGTCGCCACGCAACTTCTTGCTGAGAGGGGTGGCCACTTGAGCCAACCTCGAGTTCTTGAAGAGCCCGTAGAGCTCGTTGTTGTGCATACTGGTGGCTCGCTACAATAGTCGTGAAAAAGTCGTTGAAAATTAATTATGTGAGACCTGCACACAAGGGTACCAACCAACCAGTCTATTACGAGGCATAAGAGAAGCTTATACCGAAGCGATTAAGTTCGACTGTATTTGTAAGTGGGTTCAATGCGACCTTTATACCGCTGCTGACAAGAAAATCCTTACAACGGCCCTCCCAGAGTAATCTGAGCAATTTATCGTTCAAACTAGTTGATACTTTCACCACGCTTGAGAACTCAGACTGGTCCACGAGCGTTTGGAATGTATCGGGCGTGGTCGGCTGAGGTGGGTTGTTGCTAGGAAGCAAGCTGGGGTTGATGTGGTAGTAGTTGTCCCGATCGTGTATCGGGTTGATGAAATTCTGTGGGGAAGTTTTCGGTGCTGGAGGAGCGGTTGGAGTTGGTTTGGGATGATGGGGGCTGTAGTTGAAAAGCTCGAAACCTAACGACAAGTTACTGGCGTACGAGAATAGATTGAAGTCGTAGCGTGAGCAAAAAGTTGATGCCACCGATGTCTTGACGGTGTATGTGGAGGAGATGTGGCCCAAGATTGGGTTACAAGCAAGTGTCATGGTCAAGGGCTTTCCGGTGGATGTGGAGCGCGTGGAGTACCGCAATGCTGTAGAAAGTCCCGGACTCATTGTACGAGCGGCATACCACAATTCTGCTCCGACAGAGACCACCGAACGATCAAAATTGGGTGGAGATGGTGACCACGACAGCGACGAACCGAGATTGTAGAGACAACGTACGCCTGCGAGTGCATCATTTGTCGAGTAGATGACTTCTCTCGAGTATCTGGCGGTGTTTTTCTGGAAGTAGGCTATAAGCGTACCGTTTTTGTCGAGTTGGGGATTGTGAATGCATTTGATAAGAAGCTGCGTTTGTGGAGAAAAACGTCTGATAACCATAGCCTCGAGTGCAGCACCGGGGAAGTACATGCGGCCGTACATAAGTGAGGAAGGCGCTACATCTTTTGACAAAGCGGCGGGAGGTCTGGTATCGTTGGGTTCGATGGTTCTAAACCCGGCAATTGCGTCCTGGAGTGGCATTTTTCCTGTACCCGGTATTCCGCTAAGCGGCACAGACGAGTACATGTATGCAAGGGAGCCATTGAGCGAATGGTAGTTGGAAAGCGTGAAAGAGGACGCCAGACTGGGTGAAGATTGTGACGATACGTCCATCTTAATGCCCGAGGGAACTGCAAATTCAAGTAGCGCATGGGATGTGGCCGTGATGTTGGAGTATATGTTGTCTTCATTCCACCTGGTAGCGTCGAAGAAACATTTTTGGAGATACTCCATGTATGTATACATGCCTTCTCATAAGTGTGAGTCGCGAACAACATAGTGGGAATACCTGGTGTCTGGGCCTACTTCTTCGGAAGTCTCTATACGGCCCTAAGATCGTCAAGATTTCGTACAAGCACGTCTATGTCTGCAAACTGGTGGCGAAAAAGCTCCACTTTATCGGCTGGAGAAAGCCGTGGTGGCGGAAGCGGAGTCTCGTCGATAAAGTAAAAAAGAAGAAACTCGATGATCTTAAAGTTGACTTCCTGCTGCTGCAGATGTTCTTGTGCAACATGAGTGAGTGACAGGAGCGCTAGTTGCTGAATAACAGCGCTGCAGCCATCCAAGCGCTCGAATTGGCGCATGTTCGGGGAGTTTTTGAGTAGTATATGGATAAGCGTAGACACAAACAGTATGGTTAGCAGCAGCGGAAGCTGTTTCTGGGCAACAAAATAAAGCACACATTGCATGTTGGCAGCACTGGAAAACACCTGTCGTGACTCTGGATGCAAAAGAAGCAACCCTTGTAGCAACTTGTTGGTCGTTAGCAATACATCTCGGTATTCGTTGGGATTGGTGATCTCCTGGCTGGCATATCGGTACACGGCCACCAATCTCGATGCTATATTGTGCTGGAATCCATCTTGCAAAGCAAGAAATCGGGCCAAACTCGGATGCTTGACCAGGGAATTACGAGCTGCCGTCACGTGAGGAATTATCAGCTCTAGAAAACCATTTAGATCATGAACTGCACTGCTTATCTCTTCCCACGTACGCCCCTCAAGACCCCGAATGATACGGCTTAGGGTAGAATCCATGGCGCCTATTTTACAGTTAGAGTTCAGTGAAAGTCTGTCCTGCTTGTGTGCACTCCACATGTTGTCGCGAAAGTGCACGGCTGCCAACTGTCGCTATGCTTCCCACACAGATCGTCGTAGGATGCACGGTAGCGGTTATTTCGTCTGCTGTGCAGTCGTTTGGGATTACTTTGCAGCGCAAGTCCCATTTGATATCGAACCAGCATGCCCATAGTCATCAGAAAAAGCGAAATATGTGGCTTATCGGGTTCTTTCTATTCATTGTCACCAACATATTGGGGTCTTTGGTACAAATCACCACTCTTCCCTTGATCATTCTTTCGCCGCTTCAAAGTATTGGTCTCATATTCAACTCCATATTTGGCTGCATCTTTTTGGACGAACTATTTACTTACAAACTCGTTATGGGAACAGTGGTCATTGCCATGGGGGCCTTTCTTATTGCATATCACGGGAATGTACCTCCCTTGCCTCCACAGGATGAACTGCCATCTCGAAAATTCGACGAAGTTGTCCATAAGTTGGTCGCTCCATCATTTGGATCATGGTTTATTACTACTTTTGTGGTCATTGGCTTATTACTCTTGATCAATTCAATCCTAACTACCAGGCAAAGAATCCTCAGCACTCGTAAGAAGCGCACAAAGTCTTCATTCCCGCTTATTGCATACTACTCGTTCATCAAGGGAATCAATTTCGGCCTCATATCAGGAACGTTGACCGCCCATATTTTTCTTTTTGCCAAATCCATTCTTGATGTGGTGGTGGCCACTATATGGAACAACCCACATGGCGCAGGTCGCTCATTGTTTGCTGGCGGTGCTGTTCCTTACGTTCTTTTAGCATTGATGCTCGTCATCGTTGGCTGTCAACTCACCGCTTTTAATTTAGGACTCTCCCAGATCCTGACAACCGTTCTCTACCCTCTTTGCTTTTTGGTATACAACCTCATCAATTTGGTGAATGATTTGCTCTTCAATCAGCTTCTTGGCACAAGAATGACGGTTGGCCAGCTACTTTGGATTCTCTTCGGCTTGAGTGGTGTATTATTCGGAGTTGTGCTCATTAGCCGTAATGACGAAGCAAAAGACGACCACAAAGAACGGTCAATGGATGAATTACTATACTACCTGAAGTTCCCATACACCAATATTATTGCTGGCGATGATATCACGCAAGCCTTACAACGAAAACACGAACCCCATATTACATTTGAAGCACAGCAACTATGGTCAGCTGTGGAAGTATTCACCTAACCAGGAAGAGGAATTGCATTGGCAGTAATGTACGAGTTTTGCGGAGTAGCAATTCCTGCAAATGCATTGTACCAACCGCAGCATGCCGAAATGGTTGCCATCACGCCGCCAGCAACTTTAAGTGATGGTTTGCCTGTGAAGTTGGCTGCTGCCAAAAGAATAAACGCAAGTTCCAAAGTGGCGAACAATGCTACTAGCATCACAGTAGATTTTAGCGTACACAAAAGCATCACAATAGTGAAGATCGCCCAACCCACGAGCATAAATCCAATAGCATTTGAGAGCTGTTCAGGCTCATCGGCGTACGCATCGGCGATTCCAAAGCTTTTAACAAATATAGCACCAAACCCGAACCAGAATGGACCGTAACTGGCAAATGCAGTGGCTGCAAAAGTATTACCAATGGCCAATTCCCATATCCCTGCCAACATTTGAACTGCTCCCCCATAGAAGAATGTGAGCGAAACAACAACATTCTCCACCTTGACTCCCATGGCTCCAGCGTAGTACAACCCCAAAACGAAAGTGGTCATTGCAAAAGCAGCAAGTCCTAAAGCTGATGCATTTCCAAACTGGTGGACTGGGTAAGGAGCATATCTCTCTACGTTTAAAGAACCACCAAATGCTTGCATTAATTCATGCTTGTAGTAGGTTCGGTCCCCAATTTTGATGAGCTCGTCACCAACTCCTGCAGATTTGATACGGCCAGTAATGTGATACTCGTTGCTCAGGTTGTTCTTGCTCTCGTAAGTGTTTATCGATGACATTGAGAGATAGATTTTACCTTTGGGAGCGTTATATACGGGTGGTCAAAGAGGCTGCAAAATCCGCAGGCTGCAAAACCCGCAGCTGGATTTTGCGTTAAACTCCGGGGTGGGGAAATGAGATTATGGTTTGACGAAAAGTGCGGCTATGCTACATCCTTCTATCCACACGACAGATTGGCAACTCATGATACCTTGAGTTGCAGTATGTTAATTCTTTGGGCCACTTAGGAGGTGTGTTGCATTGGAAACTGCACACAACATTGTGAGGGCATCGTTCAACACTGAAGAAACTGGTATACTTTCCGCTTTGAAATGATTAAAGCTACAATCACCATCACGTACACGTGTTGTAGAAGACTGAATGGTTCCCTGTCGTTAACGCCTCACTGTCTGCAGAAATATTGAATAAGTGGGGTTGTTTGTTCGACTGCGTAAACATTCGATTGCTCGCCAGATCGGTCCCCACATACATCCAAAGTCCGAGTGTGAACCCTGCGCCATTAGCAGAGATATTCTGGCATCACGTTCTTGATTTCGTGTGGTGTATGTAGAAGATTTATATTAGAAGTTACGTGAACCAAGAATTGGCACGTTGAATATTCGACATCCTTTCTGTGAAAATCTCTTGTTGCTCTCATGCATAATACTGCCAGCTTGAAATCTACTCTTTTAGCTTGTCCTTTTACTAAATCTTCACTTCGTATGTATTGTATATAGTTGAGATAATTGTACCAGTGAGACCATGTCAATCTTGTCAATAATAATTTTTTTTTTAAAAAAAAAAAGGAAGTCCAAAACAAGAAAGGGCTGGTTTGCTGCGTATGTGAAAACATACTACCGTGTGTACAAACTCCGAACTATCAAAGTGCTGCAAAATATGCTCGATTTAGCATGTTGTAAATATATGCAGTATGAGATGGCATCGCACTGCTTAGTTCATATCGAAATAGTGAATGAAGCATCCGTCTATAGTATGTTATCGATCTAGTGATGATTTGTTGGAAGTAAAGAAGTGGTTTTATGAGTTTTCAGATACTGAAGATCATCGTTTACGAGCTATTAAACGAGTAAGAGCATTTTCAACGAGAGGAAAAATACCCCATGGTTTAGAATCTACCGCTCTTTTGACTTCTGTCTGTCTACAGGATATAGGAGATAGTTCTAGCGATACGAATGTTCTTCGTTTGTCATACGCAATGGCTCTAATTCGATTCGTCAATGGCTTATTAGATCCTTTGCAGCAGTCCAACTATGCTATTCCTCTTCACACTTTGGCTAAGACATTGAGTTTGCCTAGTTTCTTTGTTGAACTTCGACATATGGGTACCCATGAACTGCTTCCTTCTCTCCAGATGCTGAGAATTGCGTGTTCTCGTGCTCTTACTTGGTTATACGACAATTATTGGAGTGGTATTCAGGAAAGAACTCCAGTGAAAGAGGTGACGGAGGTAAGAGAAGAAACGGCCAATAAGGAGCATCAGGAAAAACTTCTCAATTCTTTAAAGACCTATAAGTCAATTCGCAAAGAGAATTTAGATATGGTCTACAAGTACGGTAACTCTTCCGAGAACGGGGTGAAGTATTGGGCTGCAATTAAGCAAATTAAATTAGCACGACTGGAATCCGTTGCAAATGCGCTAGTGGAAGGAAACTATCTTTTCCCCAAAAAGACAAAAAAGCCCAATTTCAATCCATTATTAGTGAAGCTCTACCGCCCACTATTGGAAGAATTGCATGTGGAGACAAACACAGGTATCTTGTTCTCGATATTTCAACACAAAACCAAGTTAAGCTTGGCTCCACAGCACATAAAAGAGTGGTGTGCTGTCATTATTAGGCTCATTGTAGACTCAAAGGCAATTGAGCTTGCGGAGCTTTGTGAAAACCTTATTGCTGCAGCTCAATGTCTTGGACCCCAGACTAGATATGAGTTCCTATCGTGCTGTCATGAGATTTTCGTGGAAATAGATCTTCCGCCGCAATTCTTACAACAAATAAAAAAAGAAATGGACAGTGCTAAACAGAAAGCACAATTGGCTCGCTATGCGGCACCTACACTAGAAGATATTTTGGGAGACGGGAATGAACTGCAAATTGAGGAAACACCTCTTACTAAGAAACGCAAAACAAGTTCGAAATTATTGGAGCCAATAGCGAATTGGACTCCGACCCCGTTTGGAATTTGCAAATAAGTACAACACTTATACTTATGAGATATGACAGCACCTTAATACGCAGCATTACGCATCCATGTAGTTAGTATAGTATTTGCAACATCTTCCCCACGATAAGTGGTGCACTGATGTTGTCATGCTATCTTGCTGACTTGATAGCGTTAAATATATATTATCACGGAGATGAGTCCGCAATGGATGCCACAGAATATCCAGAAGCGGCTCTTACTCTATGTACTACAGCAGCTTTCCCTATTTTCGGAAATAGACCTTCCAAACCTTGAAGAGGTGTCGCTTAATAACATTTTATTACGAAATGTATCACTTGATCCAGAAAAAGTAGGCAAACTTCCTGGTTTCAATCTAAGATATGGACAAGTCGGTACATTGGAACTCAATGGTGGTGTTATGGGAGGTGTAAATGTTGATGCTAGGGATGTTGAAGTTGTAATTGCTCCAAGTTTGGACAATAATGATGTTCACTTCTCACTAGCACAGAGCACAGCTGACTTAGCAAACATGATGGAGAGCATGGAAGACGATAATGAAAACCCTGATGACTTTGATGACAGTGTTGATTCGAATGACCCTGATAGAAGTAACGATAATGATAATGACGACAATGATACGAATAATGACGACAATGAGACACAAGAACCCCGATCAGCTTTGGGTGGAGTCATGGCCAAGGCAGTAGAGATTGCCCTTCAAAAGCTTCAATTCAAAATATCCAATTTAGTGATCAAAGTTATCCTGGAAGAAGTCGATATGGCCATCAATGTTGGTATTATCAAAATGACCACTGCGGATGGAATCAAGCGGATTAAAGTCGAACAAATTTCCGTGCTGACCACTAAGCCCAATGTTCCACCAGGATGTGCTCCATCTAATTCCAAGCAGCAGAACTCGGAGAACGAGGTAGAAGATGAATCAGAAGTGCACGAGAGTAGTGACGAAGATTCCGATAACTCCATGGATGATGGGGAAGTCGAGGGATCTAAGCTCATGGACAGCATGGTATTCACCCGAGAAGAAGCCAGCTCAATCTACATGAGCGCCACCTCTCGATCATTCAACAAGACCGCTTCTACCGGTTCCACGTATTTCTCAAAAATACAACCTTCCACAATTGCATACATCGATGGCATTGACTTTACTTTCGAGGGTCTTACATCCATGTCCCACATGAACATAGACATAGGCAATATCAATGTTGCAATGGTGCCTACGATACCAACGATCATAGCAGTAATTTCAAGCATGGGCCAAAATTCTAAGTTCCGAAGTCACATTAATCCCAAAAAGGACCCCAAAGTACGAAATGATCGATTCCCTCAGTACACAGATGACGATGTAAATTCAAATGAGACTGAATCATCTGACTCACCTGATAATGTATTCGACAAGTTGCACATATCGAGCATAAACATAAGCACATCTTCAGCGTTGGACAGTAATGGCCAATTTGCATCCACATCCGGATTGCGCATTCTGCTAGAAAACTTGAACGTTGTACAGCGAGATCAAGGTTTGTTATTTGGTGGTATTGAAGATGTGGCGTTAGTGTTTGATGATGGTGTTCATCCTCGTGAAACTCTCAGCTTTTCAGATGCTGAGCCAAGTAACAAAAAGTCAGACAAATCTAGAGCTGATTTTCGCTTTGAATATTCTTTGGAAAATGGAATTAGTGAATTCACTTTTTTAATTTCAAAGCCATGTTCAGTCAAATTATGTCCCGACTCAGTTATGAACATAGTGAAGTTGGTCAAATCAGTGAGTTCTGTTATTGATAACTATCAACAGCTATTTGCTACGGGTAAACAGGGCTCGAAGAAGGAAAAGTCGTCTGAAAACACTACCTATTTAACCTTACAAACGGCAGCATTTGACGTGGATCTCGAATTTGAGGAGGGGACAAACGTTAATGTTGTTGTCTTCCCAATTTCATTTAGCACTAAAAGTGGCGGTTTGAAGATAGACAGAATTGTTCTGACCCTCCACTTGCAAACCGTCAAGTACCCTTTACTCACTTGGCAATCATTGGAATTTTTAATCACTGAGAAAACATTCAATGCGTTTGTCAAATCTGGCCACAACCCAAAAAATGCTGCCAAAGTCACAAATGTCGAGTCTTCAAATTCAGTTCACATAAGTAGAATATCAGCTCAAATTCAATACCTGAGGCTTGTTGTTTTACTTCCTAGCATTCAAGAGTTAATTGAAAGAATAGGTTCTCATTTCAGCGAAAGTGACATTCCACAGACCACAAAGCGAAAGCCTGACCTTTCAATGTCAGTCTCCCATTATTCATCTGCTAGAAGAAGAGGGAACGTGGGTGTCATGCCTAACATTTTGATGGGCAACTATCGAAATTTAGCCGCATCTTTCAGTGTCCATATCAGCAAAATACGCTGCAATTTGGAGTTGGATCGGAATTTTGGAAGTCTTGACCTAAAGCTTGACCAATGTGTTGCTTTCAAAACGAAAGATGACTTCTACGGTTCAATTTTGCAAATTCTGTCAGCTCGGTCACTGCCAAGCAACCTTACAGAATTTCTTGTCTCAGATATTACGGAGCTGGATACCCTCGCTCGTAATCCACTCGTCATGTTTAACCTTCGGAATCGTGACAAGTTGAATGCGCTCGATGTGCATTTCAGTCGTCTTAAGCTTGAGTACCATGCTTCTTGGGTCTCATTATTGAACAAGTTGGAGCCTTTAAACCTTTCGACAGGGAGTGGAGATCCAAGCGTCAAAAATATGAAAAGATTTGACACTTATTTAAGCTTCAATGACTGTGCTGTTGCATTTAATCCAGGAAGACTCAGAAGTAAATGCGTTGCTGTTATTGAGAGCTGCACTTCTGATGTTAGGCTTACGGATAATCAATTAGTGATCAAGAGCACTTTAAAAGACATAGGGTTGCATCTTCTTGACGATGTTAACAATCGTAAGAAGTATTTGAGCCACCTGAGAGGAGGACTTCATGATGACCCATCGCCGCAAAAATACTTTGCTGAGATTGGTTTTCTTTCCCTTGGTGCTTTGAACAGTCTTCACGTTGGTATTGCAACTGAGAAATCTCGGCTGGGTGAAGACATTGTTGATATAAAGGTCAATGCTGACGAGATTCAACTAGATGTTTGTGCTGATTCTTTCCATACCCTTGTGCAACTGTTAAACGATATGACAGACCCTGTGTCTCTCGAAGAAAATGAAAAGAGTAAAGTCACCGTCGACAAGGTAAATTTGTTATCGAATATTGAGGAGCACTTTATGCAAGCTGTGAATGCGGCACAAGGTGATTCTTTGGTAAACGATGAACAAGGTAATGGGTCACTGGAAGCTCTGGAGTCTGAACTGCCCACTAAACTATCAATATGCGAAGACCACTTTGCTCTGGGCAGTGGAATTGAGCAAGAAGAATCCAACAAGATTGAAATGAACATTAACCTAGGTAAGGCGATTATCTACCTCTATGATGGATACGACTGGAAACTGACTCGCAAGGGAATCAAGGGTGCTATTCGCAGGGTAGAAGAAGAATTATTGAGTCCTACAAGAGAAGAGCCTCAAGTAGAAAAGGCCAACCATAAAGTGTCGTTCGAGGGCGATAAACCGGTAAACGTGATTGAAGAGACATTGTATAAGTCGATCCACTTGTCTGTACCAGCTGATTCTAATGCTGAGGACTTGACTACTAGGATTAACTACCAAATACTGACAAACAACAGCACAGATCCCAAGACACAATCGTCTAAAGCCTATAAGAATCTACATTTGCGAAGATCAAAACAGCAAAAAGTGATCGTTGAGTTGAGTGATGCTTCAGCCGAAGTCAAGATCTTTTCAACACGGGATCCACACACGCAACCTTATCAGAAAAGCTTAGAACACGAAGTCATGAATTCAATAGATCTCAAGTTGAACACTTTTGACATCATTGACAATGTTCCCACTTCTACATGGAATAAATTCATGACCTACATGAATATTCTCGGCAAACGAGAACACGGAACGCATATGGCTCGGTTGAAATTAGTCAATGTGCGGCCTGATCCATCCTTGATAGCTACAGAGGCGGTCATTAATTTGGAGCTTCTCCCGATCAGGATGTATATCGACCAAGACACTCTCGATTTCCTCAATCGATTCTTTGACTTCAACGATGTCCGTTTCGACCTACCGCCAGACGAGATACTTTACATTCAGCGGTTCTCTATCGGCCAAGTGCGGTTGAAACTTGATTACAAGCCAAAAGGTATCAACTATACCGGGATGCGGTCGGGAGATGCCTCTGAGTTTATGCACATTTTTGTACTCGATGGATCTGATTTGAGCTTGCCACCTACTGTACTTTACGGTATTCATGGCATTCCAAAGTTGGGCTTAGCGCTTGGCAATGTTTGGGGACCGGTGATCCAAAAGACTCAGTTGGCAGGACTTCTCGCAGGAATAGCTCCGCTCAAATCCTTTGTTAATCTAGGCGGTAACTTCAAAGATCTTGTGGCTATCCCAATTGCTGAGTATAAGAGAGATGGCAGGTTGGCAAACAGCATTCGCAAGGGTACATTTGCATTCGCTAAATCAACCACAGCAGAACTCTTACGCTTAGGAGCAAAACTTTCGTCGGGCACACAGGTCTTGCTCGAAAACTCAGAAAAGTACCTAGGAGGAGAAGGTTCGCAGGCAAGAAACCCACGAAGTAGACGCGATTCGGTTGAGGATGACGGCGGGAAGTTCCTAGTTGCGCTTACGACGAAAAAGGCGGCTTCGGACATAATGGCTACTTCTCAGCTTTTACAGAAAAAAGCAACGGCAGATAAGGACATGCACAAGAAACCTAGAGCCTACCTGTTTGCCGATATCGATGAGAGCGGAGAGTTCGATCCTGACCTACTCCATGACGCTTTGGTGGATCTCAATTTAGACGAAGCTGAACCATATGCTGTTGACGAAGACAATGTCGCTGAGGACCCTGAGAGCGATATAGAAGTCATTGGAGGAGAAGAAGATAAAGTGACCAGCTTGTACTCTAACCAGCCGGTCACTTCCAAAGAGGGATTGAAAAAAGCTTATCAAAGTATCGGCCGTAATCTAGGCGCGACAGGAGATACGATATCTAAACTCAAAGAGGATATTGCGCACGCGGACAATGTGCCCGACTCGCTCGCAGCAATTGCTAAATCTTCGCCGATTATCTTGATGAGACCAATTATTGGTACCACTGAGGCTCTCCTGAAGGTGCTCATGGGACTCAGCAACGAGATAGACGACCGGTACGTGGTTGAAAACAAAGATAAGTATAAGCAAGACGAATAGTCTATTTTTACTGCATATACGAACTCTTAATGTTCCTTGCATACGTCAAGCCTTATTGGACCGAGATCCGAGGTAATGTCCGACCCCGAGACTACAACAAGGTAAACTAAATATACAATACGATGCCTTACTCTAAAATACATTTTTCAGGGAAATTCTGGCAAGGCGGTGACGTAGAAAGCCGTATATTTTTCGGCTTTGCCTAAGAATTTCTGGGCGTCTTTATCATGCACGGCGTCCGCGATGCCGCGCCAAAAAAATTTCGTTTATTGTGGGGTTAACGATCCATATCTTCAGTGAGGGGTCTTAGACTATTTCTTCTCCCGAATAACCGTTCACAACTCAAAAAATGGAGTTCACAGATAGGAAATCTCCACGTCTTTCTTTGCAGCCAAGCAGAGAAGACGAGGAGAAAAAAATAGGAGATAGCTTTGATGAAGAAGAGGTAGTGAATGAAATAAAAAGTGAACAGTCGACCGGCTGGATGACCAAGTTGAAACGTCGGTTTCCGTACTGGAGAAAGATTTTGCAACTTATTACCGGCTGTTTTTTCACAGCTTGGTGGTTATCTATCATCATTCAAAAGAAGCATCGTCACCAATGGTTGATTCCTACTGTTTTCTGGGGAATGTTGATGGTTCGTTTAATATCATGGAACTGCAAGATCTTGCCATGGATGCTTCACCAAGTTCAAAAAGTTTGGAACTATTGCGTTGATTTCATCTACTCCAAGCTTTTGGTCACAAGAGCAGCAAGATTGTTAGCTGGTGCAACCGTGACAGTGGGAGTAATGTTGTTGGGTACTTTCGTTCCCTCTGAGACCGAGTATTCAAAACGAGAGGACAGAGCAGTTTCATTTTTTGGAGTCGTTGTTGCCGTCTTTGGTCTTTGGGCCACCTCCAACAACAGGAACAAAATTCAATGGAACTCCGTTATTGGTGGCATTTTGATGCAGTTCATCGTTGCATTGTTTGTCTTGAGAACCAAGTGTGGTTTTGATGTGTTCAACTTTATCTCCACTTTAGCTCGTGAGCTTTTAGGTTTTGCCAAGAGTGGTGTTGCATTTTTGACGAATGAAGAAACTTCGATGCTTGGAATGTTCTTCTTTACCGTTCTTCCGGCAGTGGCTTTCTTCGTATCGTTCGTTCATATCTTGTACTATTACGGCATTGTCCAATGGGCCATCATCAAGTTTGCTCACTTTTTCTTCTGGACCTTAAGAGTCCTGGGAGCCGAAGCCATCACCGCTGCTGCATCTCCATTTATCGGTATTGGTGAAAGTGCCATTCTTATCAAAGATTTCATGCCTTTTGTCACAAAAGGTGAACTCCACCAGATTATGACATCAGGTTTCTCCACGATTTCCGGCGCAGTGCTCGTCGGTTACATTGGTTTGGGCTTGAACCCTCAAGCTCTTGTCAGTTCATGTGTCATGTCCATCCCAGCATCGATCGCAGTTTCTAAATTGCGTCGTCCAGAAACTGATGTGCCATTGACAAGTGGAAAAGTGCATTACCCTGAAAGGGCCGAAGATGAAGAGACCCCGCAAAATGTGTTACAGGCATTTTCTGCGGGTGCTACTCTTGGTCTCAGAATTGCCGGAACCATGATGATTCAATGTATGTGTATCATTGGTATTGTGTTTTTGTTCAACGGTATTTTGACCTGGTTTGGCAACTTCTGGAACATCAACCACTTGAGTCTTGAGTTGATCGGCTCGTACATCTTCTACCCTGTCGCCTTCTTATTGGGAACTCCTCGAGATGAGTTGTACCATGTTTCCCAGTTGATCGCAACCAAGTTCATCCAGAACGAGTTTGTTGCTTACAACATGTTGATGACCCAGAACCCCTACAAGGAGTTGTCCAAGCGTGGTACACTCATTGCTACCTATGCATTGTGTGGATTTGCCAACTTGGGTTCCGTTGGTATCACATTAGGTGTGTTGAACACATTAACGAATAACTCGAGAGCGAAGGATATCGCTGCTCTTATTATGTCGGCATTGGTTCTGGGCATGATAGCCACACTTCTTTCCGCCGCCATAGCTGGTATGGTTATGCACGACTTGTCTGCGTTCATTAAACTGCCTTAAAAGTGTGGAGAAGCATGTTTGCAGCCATTCACAGAAATGATCAAAAACGCAAAATTACGACATATTTAAAATAGGTACGGTAAAATACAAGATAATTGGATACTAATCGGCAAAGTTAGTTCGATAAGGTAGCATATATGATCTTGACCAGAAATAGGTACCTTCCGTAATCTGGGCCCATACACCGCGCACCCCACTGACTTATCATTGGTGTCAATACTCCATATCTCTAAATGACAGCCGAAGCACTAAAAGGATGCTCTAGCAGTATACGCCATCAGAGCAACTTGATGAAACAGTGCTTGAATGATGGAAATCTTCTCCAGGCTCTCAAACACTGTCTGAACTTTCTAAATGAACTTCGAACCAACCAACTCACTCCGAAAGAGTATTACGAACTATACATGCTAGTGTTTGATGCATTGGAAACGCTTTCTGAGTACCTATTGGCATCACACCACAGCAAATCAAAACGCCAGGATGGTTCTAGCACATTTTTGGCCGACCTATATGAACTAGTCCAGTACTCCGGGAACATTGTTCCTCGTCTTTACATGATGATAGCCATTGGCACTACCTACATGAGCACGGACGGTGCTCCAACAAAAGAGCTTATGAAAGATATGGTTGAGATGTGTCGTGGAGTACAACATCCTATTAGAGGCTTGTTTTTAAGATACTACTTGTCTCAAAGAATCAAAAACTTGCTTCCTACCGGCAGCGAACACGATTTCAACGAGACCGTCAGCTTCTTGGTGCTGAATTTCAATGAAATGAACAAGTTGTGGGTCCGTCTCCAGCATCAAGGACACTCTTCTGAGCGAGAAATGCGCCATCGTGAACGAAAAGAACTCCGCATTTTGGTGGGTCTGAACTTGGTCCGCTTGTCTCAAATTCTCGATGAATACACCGATAACAACAAAGGTTCCGTTTCGGCTGTTGAATTGTATCAAGACAGAATATTCCCGGTCATTACGGAACAGATCATTCAGTGTCGGGATCTTCTTGCACAAAATTATCTCGTGGACGTCTTGATCCAGATTTTCCCCGACGAAATGCATTTGTCTACCTTGCATTCGCTTCTCAATGATGTGTTTGTCAACTTGCATCCGCTATTGAGACGGTCCGAACTTGTCACTTCGCTTGTAGATCGTCTCATTACGTGCACTAACGAAGACTTGAAGCTGGCCAATCTATTTGAAACATTTTGGGAGTTTTATCTTCTGCTTGTGAAACTGGATCCTGATCTTCCATCGGAGGAACACTCTCAGCTCTTGCAGGCGTTCATTAAGCTTTCACTCACTTTTGATCCTACCAACTTTGATAACTTGAATCAAATATTCGAATATGCTTCCGAAAAGCTTCTCAAGCAGAATGTTGCCGAAGAAGAGACACTTTGGGTTGACTTGATGACTGCACCAGTTCAATTTTTCCCGCTGGTCGTTGAGCTTTTGCACCTTTCATTCTTCCATAAGCTTTTCGAAGGTTTGACGACGAGTCTGCTCAAGCGTCAACTCTCCACGGAAATCTTAAATAAACTCTTGGGTTCAAAGGAAACTTCATTCCTGGATACTGAAGAAATTGATGTGGTATTTAAATATCTACAGATATTGGTGACTGAATCAGGAACTGATGTTAATACGGCCAAAGATCTTGGAGTCACGCTAGCCATTAAAATTGGAGATGATGCCATGGTTTCCCAATCATTTTTAGACGTACAGGAGAAGTTATGCAAGATTATTCAATTGGTTGATAGCAGCGATAACCACAGGGCCGTGTCAAATTTGTTATACTTGAGGAAAAAATATTTAAACAAGAACCTCAAAAACGTCATTTATACCTATCCTTCCTTGGTTCAAAGAATTTTGATGAAACTTCGGAGAGGCTTGGCTGAGAAATTCGAAGAAGGAGATAACAAGGAACTTGTGCTCACCAGCAATTTCAAGAATGTGGCCATGATCATCGACGAATTGTACCAGCATCATTCTGATTATAATGCCGAGTTGGCGTTGAAATTAAACGTAAATGCGGCTACTGTTGCTGACCAAATGAAGCAGGAGAATATTGCGTATGAATTTTTTACCCAAGCTTTCACCATCTATGAGGAGAGCTTGAGTACTGGACGTACCGCTGGCATCAATGCACATGACTCAATGGGTGGTTCGATTCCATACCAACTGGTAGTAATGTTGGCGAACAAGTTGGCGACACTGCGTCATTTCAACAAAGCCAATTACGAAGCTTTGATCACTAAAGCTACCATGTACGGCTCGCGGCTCTTGAAGAAGCAAGACCAGTGTCGTCTGGTGTACTTATGCAGCCATCTCTGGTGGTGGTGTGAAATGTTGACAGAAGACAGCGAAACCACCAAGGAAGAGGGAGAAGAGAAAGAACAAAAGAAGGAGGAAAAAAAAGACGATGCAAGAGAAGAAGACTCGAATGAAAAGGAGGAGAATGATGAGCCGGCTGAGCCCAAGATGATTCTTTATCGTGATGCCAAAAGAGTGCTTGAGTGTCTTCAAAAATCGCTCAGAATAGCTGACTCATGCATGGATCCATACCTTTCGGTCAGGCTCTTTGTCGAAGTTTTGAACCGGTGCTTAGAATTCCATTTGTACGGGAACAACTTGGTAGATCTGCGGTACATCAATGGCCTTATCGAGCTAATCCGATCTAACCTTGAAAATCTAGCTGATGATGGGGTTGATGGAAACGAAAGACAATTGTACTACAGCATAAGGGCGTACTTTGACAGAACGCTACACTATATCGAGGAACAGCAGTACTTGGAAGCACAATTTGTCGGAGTTGCTATCTAGAACTGTGGACTGCAGATGAGCCGCAACGTGGATAGATTTAGACTGTATATTGCTCTCAATTGATTATTCCAAGTCTAATTCAAAATGGGGAATTTGGCTCGGGAACTATCGGTGTGGAACATGATATTCCATGGCAAGGCCCGGGTACCTGCAAATGCTGAGCAGACTTCGGTAGCGATTTCCGATGAAAAACAATCGTCAAATTATGAAGAAATTAGTGTGTATAATGAGAAGGGCGATATGCTCAATGATTGTGATTTAGAATTTCAACGGTCAAGTGTTGCAAGAAATGGCACCAAGCGTCGTGATCGTTTCTTATCAATCTTCTTTGGTTTAATTGTGGGAACTTTGTTCTATCTTATACAATATCCTCTGACCTTATCTATGTTCCTCCCATCATCTCCTTGGGCATGTGTCCATTTGCCACAGACGGTCCTGGTGGGCAGTCTTTTGGATGAAACATGGAATGGGGTTGTGGATGAGTCTCTTGGATCTTCTACTAATGAAACTACGGAAGTTTTCGAGGTAGGATATCCCTTTGTGCCTCCCAAATGGTTTGGGAGCCCAGTTTATGAGTCTATTTTGGTCAACCATACATTTGGTAATTCGTGGGGTGAGCCAGCAGAAGCTCAGTTTGTACCTCCTGAAGACATTCTGTTTAACAAAGTGGTTCTTTCGCTTCAAGTAAAGTCATCTGGAGTCCAGTACGACAGATTGGCGAATGTATTTGTCAATGGTATCGAAATATGGAGAACTTCCACTGCTGAACCTGGCGGGCGTTCAATTGTGTCGTATGCTACCAAGGATGTGTCAGTGTACACCGAATTGTTCCGGTCTCCAGCATCAGTCTTATTTGACTTGCCTAACATTTTGACTGGTAGATTGACTGGACTGTTTGAGGTCGAGTTGTCGATCAAGTTGTACGATACCGAGGACAGAACTGATGAGCACGACCCAGAAGTGCAGCTGAAAGATTCGATTTTTTCGACTCACAAGCCAGCTTCCACCGTCCACTCTATTCTTCCTATTCATCCTCACAAGCCTCTGTTAGCTTATCTTCCTTCCGATAAGATCCAAGTGCAGTTGCCAACCGTGCCTCATAACACTACCAGACTTCGCTTGGTTATTTTGACGTCTGGCAATGCAGCTGAAGAGTTCTGGTACTCTAACGTCTTGGATAAGTATGCTCACAAATTCGACGAGAATGGAAACACTCTTCAAGGTCATGGTCCTACCCGGTTTGTCAACGTCAACTTTAATGGAGAGAAGATTGCTGCTCAGACTCCCGACCCTGTTGTCTTTACTGGTGGTATATCCCCTGCTTTGTGGAGCAAAGTTGTGGCCACCAGAGCTTTTGATTTACCAGCGATTGAAGTTGATGTGACTGGTCTTTTGCCTTACTTGTGGGAGGGCCAGGCCATTGCCGACCGAGTATTGGAGATTGAGATTGCTAATGGAATCGACGAGCTGAACCGACCATTTTTACCTGAGCCTTCTCCCATTGGTGAAAATTGGATTACTTCCGCCAATCTCTTGTCGTGGGAAGACGATAGGGTGGTGGACTCTTATGGAGACATTGTGAAGATCGACGACAAAGATAGAGCCACTGTCGTGGGCATCGCTCCACCATTCTCTGGAACTATCCAGCAAGTGATTTCCAGTATTTTGAACGCTGAACTAACTAGTAACCTTACGTTTGTGCTCGAGGACGGACAGAAACTCGAAACAAAGGTTTCGACGCTTACCAAAGCGGAGATTGCCAATGTTCAACATTATTCCCGTTTTGGTAGCGTTCAACAGGTTGTTCATGTCGGCCATTCTGTCAAGAACGTTACTATAGCTACCGAGAGGGATGAGCTCTACAGCTTGCATTCAGGCTATAGTTATCCTGTTGTGTTGAACTTGACGCAGAAGAACCATTCGGTTGTCCCTGGAGATGTGAACATTGAGTACGACGTGCAGCTTGAATATGTGGGTGCTGTGGACGTTGTCAGTCCCACCATGCATTTGGAGGTCGCTTCGGGACAGAATGGACTGTCGACCTACTTTTTATCCAACCAAGGAAACCACGGCAGCGGAGCGTTGACCACCAAGTACAAGTTAAAGATTGATGGAGAGAGAAGATACAAGCGCAAAGTTGAAGTTGTGAACGGCACCGTGGTGTCGGACAAGGAGAAGTACGGCAAGGGGCATGAGGACCACCATTCGACCTTCTATGCCACCCTGTTTGCCCAGCTGCCTGTATTTGCCCAGCTTGGACATCTCAGTGATGGCGCCAAGAAGCAAGTGCACCGTCTTTTTGAGAAGTTTTCTGCTGCCGGTATCTCGATATACTAATGCCTTATGAGTTATATATAATCTATGCTAAATTATCCGAAACCGGCCCACTCTATGCTGAAGGTGTTTTCGTTGTCCAGAACACACCATAGTTTCTTCACTCCAGTAGCCAAGCGTCCTCGATGTACCAAATCTTGTTTGACAATATCTTGGCTATGCGATACAATGAGATGAGAATGGAAGAGTAATGGATCTCCAGGATATGCAACAAAATCGCCACCAAAGCGCATGCCGGGCAGAACCCAGTAACCCTGGCTGCGAAGGGAATTGTAGAGTTGGTAAAGGCTGGACAGTGGTTTGTCGACAACTTGTTCGATGTCAAGTTTGAATTGAAGTGGGGAAGGACCATCAGAAGTGGACGATATGGACACAAAATTGTTGGTGGTGGTTGCTTTTGCGCTGTTCAATTGAGTTATATGGCTGTGGTAAGCCTTTGAATCGTAAACGTAGGCGTGGTTGTTCGAAACAAGCCATATGGCATCATACTCGGAGAGTCTCAACGGCACACCAAGCAATAAATTTTGTTGTGGGGCAGCCGCTAGAGTGCCTGAGAGCACACCAACAATGCCCAAGTCTCGTAGCAGCCTTATATGATCCACATCAAACACCACGACCTGGTGGTCGACCACTGGCAATGGAATCATGTGCGATGAGATAGTGAGGTGAGTGAGATGAGATGCTAGTACGGAAGTACAACATATGTGCATGGTACAGGATGGATATAGAAGAACATGGTACAAGATAAATGGACATAGTACAAGATACATGGACATAGTACAAGATACATGGTAAGATACATGCCAAGATACGGAAGATACAGCGGTGTATTGTATTAACTGCATCTATTCTTCACTCGATCAAGCTGGACACCGAGATCTTTGTCTTGTCCTTGCGGGGACTGGCGGTGCCCGGCTGTGCTGACGAGGGAACTAGGCGGGCCAGCAGCGAAGTGGACGGTGAGTGGGAGGTCTGCGACGCATTGCGCTTGTGCAGAAAGTCCTCTTTGATCGGGTGGGGAAACCAATCGTGGGCCAACGACGATCGGCGTGATACGGCCGCCAGGGCATTACCACTGCTGCTGAGGAAGAGATCATGCGACACCGAGTTGTTGCGGCTGGCATGGCCCAAGAGAAGTGGTGAATGGTACGGCAGGATGGTGCCGCTGGGCGAGGTGGAGGCCGTGGATGCTGGGAGCACCGGCGAACCAGTGGTGGAATGGCGCCGGGGGTTGTCGTCCAAGAGGCGCCGTTTCATCGGGTGCATGGTGGGGGGAGGGAGGATGGTTCGGAGGTTTTCCTGGTCGAACGAGGCCAGACGCAGAGTGGGTGGACGGCCCAGGTCGTGGGGTTGATCCCGGTAGGAGGTGGGGCCGAACATTTGGGTGTTGAAGGCGATGTGGGGCACGTTGGGCAAGGGCACCGGAGAGGGATGCTGTTGGACCAAGGGGGGAAGGGCATGCAGTTTGAACGGCTGGGGAAGGGACAGGGGACCGGAGGCCGAGGGAGCTGAAGAGACTGAGGAAACTGGGGGAGCAGGACCCGAGGTACTTGAGGCACCTGATGGACCTGATGGACCTGATGGACCTGGTTGAGGAACCGGAAGCGGCTGAGCAGATTGAACCGGCTGGGGCGGTCCTGGCTGTCCTGGAACTGGTTGGAGTCCTTGGACCGGTTGTCCTTGAACCGGCTGTCCTTGAATCAGCTGTCCTTGAACCAGCTGAACCTGAACTCCTTGAACCAGATGAACCTGAACCGGCTGTCCTGGCTGTCCCGGAACATGTCCTGTTGGTGGCACCTGCCCTACAAACACCGTCTGGCCCTCCTGGGTGCTCTGGCGCCGCCGTCTGCTGGCACCGCCGTTCCACCAGTTTTTCACAGCGTTGTCGGAACGGCCGTTAAGATGGCGGGCGATTTCTGCCCACCGCTTGCCGTGCTTGGCCACGAGCGATTCTATAAGGGCGCCTTCTTCGGCGGTGATGGGCGACCGGTTGAGCGACGGCTTGAGGTTCTGGTGGTAGCGTTCCCGGCATTGTTTGGGAGTCCGGGTGGAGAGCGAGTTGGAGATCCGGACCCAATTGGAGGGGCCGAACACGGCCACGAGCTCCAACAAGTGGCGATCCTCCTCTGGCGACCACGGACCTCGACGGTTGTTTCCATCCGGCGGCCCAGAGTCGTTTTCGTCGGCATGCATTGACGGCTGATGTAGATTGGCCATCGGCGAGTGTGATGGCTCCGCAGCCTGCTGCGTAAACCGAGTGTCGAGCCGTAGGATGCTGGTACTTCAAATACCAACGGAAAAAGGATGCGTTGGTGGTGTGCAATTAAATAACATATAGTGCGCCGACGTGCCAGGGTCGATTCATCGCTGCAAGCCGCTGCACGCCGTTGCTGCCCAAAAAAAAAATACACTATCACCGAGCGGCAGTTGGGGCCATCGGTCCCAACCATCCACCTAGGGAAACTAATGCAGCCACTGCGGCGCGAGCGAAGGATGGCCACCACCTGGATCCATCCCTGTTTACGATGTCCGCAACCACAGCGGTTTACGACCACGCCGGGGGTGTCGCCTGGCGGGTATATTTTTAGTGGGGCCACCCGCAGCAACGTTGCCGCGCAACTCACATCTAATCTGCACGCGGTCGGATGACCCAGTGCCGTCCCGGCTAGTGCGCTTGCATCGCGCTTCACTGACAGCATAATAAACAATCGGTCGCACCAGACAATAATACTCTTTACCCGCGCTTGCATGAGATCTGGTACTATCTTCGCTTATTGTTGCGCATTGTGTGATGCCCGGTGGTGGCGGTGACAATACCCACCTCCCCAAACACTGCCGGTGCACACAATACCAGCCACGCCTACACTCGCGACCCAACATCTTTTCTTGTCTACTCCACTTCTACACCTGCTAGCTATCGGGCCACCATCCGTAGAACCCGCGGTGATAGTATTTTTTGGAACACTTCGATTGGCGCAGCCATGCGCCGCCGCGCAGGGTGTCCAGAACCGGGTTGCCTCATACGAGGCCGTGCATAACCCTTTTTCCCTCTGCTGTACCTCCGCCGTTCGGCTGGATTCAGGAGCACTTCCGAAGAAGCTCCGTGCATGAAACAATACACCGGCGGCCGGATGGCTCTGATTCGGCTGGTGCAACCGTCGCGGTCGGTTCCGCGGCTACCAGCCGACGTATCCCAAAACGTTTCAGTTTATGCAATTGCGTAGCTTAATTCAACGATTTAAATTTGCTGGACCGGCTTTTTGCCGCATCCGGAAACTCGCTTTTTGTTGGGGCAACTTTACCCGCGCGAGAGTTGCACCAAAAATAACCTGCCGGCGCCTCGGGGCCACAGTCTACACCGAAAACTCAGCTGTTCTTGACGATGTCCTCAACATCCTCGGCATCGAAGATCACCCGCACCATCAACGAGCACGACGGACAAACCGCGATGTCTTCGCCGTCCTGGAGATCGTCGAGCGCTATGGCAAACCGGTCTCCACACGGACACGGGTACTGGAAGAGCTGCGTGACCGGATCGTACGTGAAGTCGTCGATCTCTACCTCGTCGTAGATGGTGACGGTTTCCAGCATGGATATTTCACCGTGATAACGAGACGATGACCTCGATGAGCGCGCGATGTCTGGATGCGCACCCGGTGCACCTCAGGCCCGGTGCACCAACTACCCACCACCATGGAGATCGAGGGCTCGCGCCCCGGCGCCTTCCACGTGCCCTCGAATCCTGGCCTCGAAAAAAATTTCGCATTCATTTTTCAAATCTACCTGAATACACTAATTCATCATGGGTATTTCCAGAGACTCTCGTCACAAGCGTTCGGCTACTGGTGCCAAGAGAGCCCAGTTCAGAAAGAAGAGAAAGTTCGAGTTGGGAAGACAACCCGCTAACACCAAGATTGGTGCCAAGAGAATCCACCCTGTCAGAACCAGAGGTGGTAACCAAAAGTTCAGAGCTTTGAGAATCGACACTGGTAACTTCTCGTGGGGATCTGAGGGTGTTGCTAGAAAGACCAGAATCGCTGGTGTGGTCTACCACCCTTCCAACAACGAATTGGTCAGAACCAACACCTTGACCAAGTCTGCTATTGTTCAAATCGATGCCACTCCATTCAGACAATGGTACGAGACCCACTACGGTCAAGCTTTGGGTAAGAAGAAGAACCAGCAAGCCGCTGAGGAAGAGACCAAGAAATCTAGAAAGGTCGAGAGAAAGTTGGCTTCTAGATCTGGTGCTTCCGCCATTGAATCGGCTGTTGACACTCAATTCGGTGCCGGTAGATTGTACGCTGCTATCTCCTCGAGACCAGGACAATCCGGCAGATGTGACGGTTACATTTTGGAAGGTGAAGAGTTGGCCTTCTACTTGAGAAGATTGACTGCTAAGAAATAAGCTCTGTAATAAAGAACGGCATACAACGTGTAGAACGTAGAAACAGAATTTGATGGCATCTGAATTGACACCAAAGTGGATCTATAACAACAACCAATGCGCTCTAAAACAAGACAGAACGACACGCTTCATGTCAAGCCTGATGTCAAAGTTTTCTACTACCTCTGATGAGATCTACATTACATATCTTGTATCGTTGATGGTCTTGGTTAGTAATCAGAAATAGGCAATGTTTGTCTGCACGTCAGTGATCAGTACAGGTCTGTGAAGGTTTTTTCATCATTATACTTACGGTTATAACGTCTAGAAACAAATTCTCATCAATCTTTTCTTTAGTCTTCATCCGGGTAATCATTATTCTTGAACACCGCCAATGCACCCATAGGGTCCCAAAGTGGAAGATGGATGGTGTTGTCTTCATCCTTGACAACCTTCTGGTGATCTTTGGACAACAGCAGAACCTCTACCACGACTTGGTAAACGTATTGCTTGAAGTACTCATGATCCATAACAAAGTAGCCATCTTGTCCCACATCTTTACCCCACGAATTCTCCACTCTCCATCTGATAGGCTTTCCCTTGTCATCCAAGTGAACTCCGGTAAGCACCATCGCATGGGTCATAAGCGATTGCTTGTATCTGAGACGATTGGCCTTTCCTTGCTTGGCGTGGAAGTCGATCAACTTGTAGTTGTAGAGTTTCTCATCCATGATTCCCCGTTTCTTATCCATATAGATTGGAGAGTGGGTACCAAAGAACACAGCTTGGTTGGATTGAAGTCTCTTAATCGCATACTCGCTGAGCTTGTCGATATCAACGTTCAAGTAACGAACGTCTCTACCACCAACAACGTTTCCCAATCTGTCAACGACAATGTTGGCATTGTACTTGTTACGGGGATCATTGACAAGCGAAATCAAGTTCGTAGAATCACCGCCGGCAGAATTCTTGTAAAATGTGAGTGGGGTGGCCTTCAAGGTCTTGGTCTTGTCATCCTTGTCGGTGTATTCCCACACAAATTCTTCATCAAGGGATGGAGGCTTTCCTAAGAACACCACGAGCAATCTGTAGACCTCCTTTTGCATAGACTCTTTGAGTTCAGTAAGATCTTGACCTTCCTTGGCTGCAACTCTCAACACTTCGGCAAACTCACGAAGCTTGGTCAAGAGCAAGAAATTCAATGTCTTTGAAGCCGTTGCAGAGTAAGCATCAGGGTACAATTCGTGAGGAACAAGACCGTACTTCTCCACAATGTTGACGAACATGTCGAATTGACCACCATCGTTTACTGGGTTCACAAGCAACTCTTGCACAAGACGAGAGTCAACATGTTCATCGTACAGGTCTACGATTTGATCCAAGAAAAAGTTGGCCTTCTCCAATTTGTCGTAGAAAAAGAGATAAGCTTGAGACAATTGGAACTCCTTCAACTTGTACTTGGCTGCAACTTTCAACCGTAAGATGTTGGTGGAAGCGAACAACCAGCACCGTCCACTGGACTTTTGGTTGGTCACTGGACCGATCTCGTTGTCGATCTTGGTGTTGAACACCTTGGTGGTATTCTTAATGAACACTTCCCTATCGATAAGAGCCTCTTCGGCATTGTAAGTTCTAAGAGCAGCTGCTGCCAATTGAGTGTTCAAGTCGTTGTCCAAGTTGTTCGACCATTGCGCTAATGTTTCCGGTTTGATTGTCATTGTGATAGTAAAGACTCCGGAACGATTAACAACCTTATATATATGTGGCTTTACCCGTGCCACCCATAGATGCGGCTCACCTACCCCACTGGCCTGTGCATTGAACGACTCTGACAGGAAACGGTACGCATCAGATAAGGTCCCTTGGCCCAGTTGGTTAAGGCGTGGTGCTAATAACGCCAAGATCGGCGGTTCGATCCCGCCAGGGACCATACTTTTTTTCTGTTCCCGAAAGATTTGATTAGGTTAAACCATACGAGTGTAGCGAATGAGGTACTTTCTGTCGATCTTTTAGATTAACTGCGGTTAAAGTACGCGTTTTTACATCGCAAGTTCTGATAAGTTTGTATTTTTGCAATATATCGCAAAAGTTGCATATTTCTCATTTTAGATTTTTTCATCAAACACATGTCCAACGATGGTGATACTTTTGAATTGATTTCCCAGAATGAAGACAATCATACTTCTTCAATGATATCGTTCCAAGCAATCTTCTGAGCTCGCTCCTTTATTTCTTGAATCTACTATACATCACTTACTTTTATTAATAGGGCGTGTGGCGTAGTTGGTAGCGCGTTCGCTTAGCATGCGAAAGGTCTCCGGTTCGACTCCGGACTCGTCCATTGTTTTTGTTTTTTGCAGCCATGGTTTTTGTGACGGCAATGAATCTGATTGTAACAAACTTGGGCAGAAAGCTAGTTCTCTTTTTGTTGAGGCCACTCACTCTTCCTGGCCAACTATGCTCTTCCAAGACATTCTTGTATCCGTTATATGTAAGTAGAGTCAAATTTAGTCGTTATCTTGCTAACACAGGGGGTTTATTACCTTACCATCCATCCTGATCTTTGGCCATTTTACCTTAGTATATTGGCCCCACAACTTGCAATTACACTTGTCATATATATCGCCATGTACATTTTATTCTATCCTATTCAGGCATTTATAGCTGGCTTTTTGTATGGACCAGGTGGCCTTGTATCTGCGTGGTTTTCCGTATTGCAGCAAAGTGGCATTGTCTCCGGATTTATAATTGTAGTCTTGTTGATGCCTGAGGTTCAAAAGATTGCATTTGATGCTGTTCTTTCCCGGGAATATGCTGACGACATTGTATTGTTGGGGAAGTTACGTTGTATACAGAATGTCCCGTTCATCATCAAATTTGGAAAGAAGATTCTTGAAATACCCCGAGTGCTTATTGTTCCATTCATCTTGCTCAAGGCACTCATTATGCTTCTGATTGGGTCAATTCCGATAATTGGGGCAATTTTGGTTATTATTCTTCAAGCACCTTCCAAAGGATTACGATGTCATCTGAGATATTTTGCTTTGAAAGGTTACGACAAACGACAGATACGTTCGATATACAATTCAAAAAGAGGCCATTATATGGGGTTTGGAATCATGGCTAATTTTCTTGAATCAATCCCGATATTTAGTGTGTTTTTCATGTTCACAAATAATATTGGGGCGGCTATTTGGGCCATTGATATCGAGAACGAATTGAAAAGTCAGAATAAGTAGACACTGTCCACGCATCCAAATCCTGCAGCTACTCCACCTTCATCACTCGAGCTGACTTTAGACCGCAATAGCCATCCAGCATAATCGTTTTCCACTATTTCTCCACTAGCTTCGTTGAAAAGTGCCGTTCCAAATATTCCTAGCTCAGATATGATATTCTCTCTCAAAAGCTCACCTTGACGCACAATCACATTTTCATGTTGCACTGGATTGATGAGTTCCATTAATATATATGCACCCCACTCATTCTCGTTTAGTTTTGACAAAAACTCAGGTATTTTGTCTTTGTATATGTTGTTGCCTCCACCTTCTCTTTGTGGCTTTAATACATAGTTTTGCGGATGTTCAAGGGCCTGTTTCTTGGCAAACTTGCCTTCTTCCGAGTCATCAAGTGGATATATTTTCACAAACGTGGACATCAATTTGGCCAAATCTGCCTCATTCAATTCAGGTACCACAGACTTGACTATGTCTTGTTGGGTGAGTAGTTGCTGTACTTTTTTGGCTCCTGAAAGTTGCGTCAAGACTGAAGGACACTTGATTGCCAGTGTTTTCTCCAAGTAGAGTCTGGAATCCCATATTTGGTCGTTGTAGTAGTCAGTAGGCGCATATCCTGAACGATAGTAGACCACCGACACTTCATCCATGGTCAGTTTGATGTACAACTTTTGGCTGTTCACGGTGGTCTTCTCTTGAACTTCCTCCAATGTCATTCTAACAGATTTGATTCCGTGTTCTAAGAGGTTGTACTCGATATGTCTCTGATCAAAGACATTACGTTCTCCAGGTTGAACAATTACCAAGACCACAGTAGAACCGGATGAGTAATGCTTTGCACCTTGAGCAAGTCCTCGAGCAAGATCTTTTGCCGAGCTTGAAACAGGCACTTCTTTAGTATCGTAATACTGGTACGAGTACTTGTTATCGTACAATCCAGTATCGTTCAAATACCGATGGACCTCACCAACTTTAGTAGAGAGACCACCGAAACTTACACTGACGGTATTAAATTCAATCTGCTTCACCTCATCCTGCTCATTGACCATGTAGTCTGACCGAAACAATCCCAAAGAAACCGGCTGGATACTTTCACCATCTACTAGTGATTTCTCATATATGTCAAAGAGTCTGCCGGTGAAATCACGATCAAATTGTGACAAAGCTCTTAAGATCTCGAGTAACCACTTCTTGTGGCGGGATACAATTGCAATATAAAGCTCGTTAAATGTCTTCTGTACATCAATGGCCGTCTGGAACGATTTCTGGGGAAACGGTGTAGGGAAAAGCGTCACTGGAGCAGCACCAGTGGAGTTTATATCAAAATTGGGTGGATACATGACAAGCCCGTTGCACAAGGACCACTGAGTCAACGCCAATTGAAGTGCATCTTGCTGCTTGGCCGACAATGGCGGAAGTTCCTTCACCATAATCACAATTGATAAGCAGCGATCCACACTGTGGTGTGGGTACCTGCAGGACCGGACTCGCCTTTCTCCGGCATATACAACGCACGTGACACGTGACTGTGGAATTTCGTTTTTGTGACATCGGATTTTTCACCATCTCACGAAACCAACAGCGACTTCGACACAGATTAATCAGTAAGTAGCCACCAAAATGGAGCATGTGCGTGTAGGAGACATGTGCTGAACAACGCATTTTCGTATACTAACCCAGTGAAATACTTAGCTGCATACTTATTGTTGGTTAACGCCGGTAACACTTCCCCATCTGCCGCTGACATCAAGGCTGTCTTGGAATCTGTTTCCATAGAAGTTGACGACGAGAAGGTCTCCAAATTGTTGAGCGAGGTCGAAGGTAAGAACGCTGAAGAATTGATTGCTGAAGGTAACGAGAAGTTGTCTTCCGTCCCAACTGGTGGACCAGCTGCTGCTTCTGGCGGTGCTGCTGCTGCCGGCGGTGACGCTCCAGCTGCTGAAGAAGCTGCCGAGGAGGCTGGTGAAGAGTCTGATGACGACATGGGTTTCGGCTTGTTCGACTAGATGTAAATTTTAATGGAGACAGAAACTAAATTAAAGTGTAGATTACAATTCGTCTATGTACGCCTTGCGCATGGCGTTTGGGTTTCCAAACACCTCGTGCCTGGCTGCAAGCATGTTCTTGTTGAACTGCTGATCTTCTGGACTCATGTCCAGTCTCTTGATGTTGTCAACGCGGGTATTTGCTTCTTGAGCCAACCACTGGAGAAAGTTTGGCGTGGGTTGAAGGTCGCGGTTCTGTTGGTGAAGTTCGGTCAACTTGTTGAAGTAGAGTTGGAACTGTGATTCTGCCACTACCTTATTGGTGGCCAACGATGACTGGAGAAAGCTGGAGAATTCCAGTTGTGGTGCTTCTTCTTGCCGCTTTTCTGTATCAGACACCAAACCGCTATCCTCCAAAAGGTTAACCACTCTCACTTGCGAGCTATGGTCTAGTTCGGGGAATATGGCCACTAACCTGTCAATGCCTCGGCTACCATGGAAGGTTAAGTACTCCAGTTTAAATGCCTGGTTCAATGATAACGCTTGGATGATGCCAAGTACCCGTTTTCTCGTAACCTCACTGGTACTTGAATTTTCGAGGATGTCAAAGAGACGTTCAATGAAGTCTGGCTTTTGGTACTTGAGAACATTTCCGATCGCCTCGGGGTTGTTCCGCAAGGAAGAGCCCATCAAACGAAACAATTTCTCCTCTAACGAGGAGCCGGCTGCTTCCGCAACTTCAATTATACTCAGAAATATCTTGGGGTCTTGCGTAAGTCGAACACCATATTCTAAATCATGGCTGAGGTCCACAAGAGTTTCAGCGGCTGTATCTATACTGGTGTCTTGCAATAGCTTCTTCTGATCAGATACCTGAGCAACACTAATGATCTTATTCACAGCGCCATCAAATGTGGAAACATCATTGGATTGGTATACTACTGCTGGGACTTGTTCCACTTGCCTATTCTCATTTGAGTCATCATCGCTGTTCAACTTTGCTTCTTTTTGAAGAGTTTCCATATTGATACGTACGTGTAAACCGGCAGGTATTTCTTGACCTTGTCTGATAACTTTCCAGTCGTCGGTGGGCTCGAATATTTTTGGATAACAGTCTGTAGGATCGTTCTCAGAACACACCAATCTAGCACTTGGATCAACCACTAATGCACTTGCTAGAGTTAAAAGCGTAAATAATGGCAATCTCATCAATGGCTGCAACGATTTCGTGTTCTCAAGATATGGTGGTGCACAGATGCAGTACCACATCCAACTTACTATCTACAGCAATGCCTATACCATGGTCTTGTATTCGTCTAGTATGTCTCTCATGCTCGTTCATATGTCTAATTACTCCACAGCATTCTCCAATGCCTGTTCGATATCAGCAACCAAGTCATCGGTGTCTTCGATACCGACGGACAATCTGATCAAATCGTCGTAAATTCCGTTAGCTTCACGCTCGGCTTGAGGAATACCGCCATGGGTCATGACAGCTGGGACCTCGAGCAAAGACTCGATGCCTCCCAAGGATTCAGCCAATGTGAACAACTTGGTGGTCGATGTGAATTTGGCAGCAGCAGCAGCTCCACCCTTGATACGGAAGGAGATCATACCACCTCCAAGACCATCACGGTGTTGGGAAGCAACCACTTGGTGGTTTGGATGAGACTTGAGACCAGGGTAGTTGACCTTGATCACCAATGGACTTTGCACCAATGTTTCGGCAATTTGTTGGGCAGAAGTCGAGGCTTGCTTGGCACGTAAGTGCAAAGTCTTCAAACCACGGTGGGCCAACCACGAGTCGAAGGGCGAAGGAACCAGACCAATGGCGTTTTGCAAGAAACGGAACTTTTTGTGCAATTCGTCGTCGTTGGTAGCCAACACACCCATCACAACATCAGAGTGTCCGTTGATGTACTTTGTAACGGAGTGAATCACCACATCCGCACCGAAGGTAAGTGGGTTCGACACGTAGGGGGACAAGAAGGTGTTGTCGACCACCAACAAGATGCGGTTGCCGGTCTTGGATTCATGTGCACGCAAGATCTTGACCACCTTGGAAATGTCAGTCACCTTCAAAGTAGGGTTAGAAGGGGTCTCCAACCACACAAGCTTGGTGTTTTCGGTGAGGTTAGCCTCGAGATCGTCAGCCAAATCAGCCACAAAAGAAGCAGTAACGCCGTGGGTGTGGGCCACCTGGGTGAAGTATCTGTGGGTTCCACCGTACACATCGGCACCAGAGATGATATGGGAGCCAATTGGCAAGGATTGGACAATCAAGGAAGTGGTGGCCGATCCGGAAGAGAGAGCAATGGCATACTTGGCACGCTCCAAAGCAGCAACAGCGGTCTCAAAGTTGTCTCTGTTGGGGTTAGCAGAACGAGAGTACTCGTAGGCACCCAATGGCTCGGCAGGTTGCGATTGTGCAAAGGTGGTGGAGAGCGAGATGGGCTCGATCACTGCTCCAGTGGTAGCGTCCACAGCAGCTCCACTATGGATAGCATGGGTTCCAAAACCGTATTGGGGAGTGTCAACAGTCATTATAATTACGTCCAAAAGAATTCAGTGATTCACAACCAAGAAAACTAAATTCTCTTGCAATTAAGTCCACACCAAGCTTTTTATGTAATGCCGCTGACAAACTGTGGCGCGATGAGCAAAAGAAATTCGGGGACCCGGAGTCGCAGCCGCACACTACTCTTGCAACTCGGAAAGGAACCCAGGATTGCGGTCTAACTTTCCCTGGAACTTGGTCCACCACGTGTCAAAAGCCTTCATCGGAACGTTTCCGTTGCCGTCCACAAAACTACCAAGGTAGTTATAGGCGTTTCCCACAATTTTCTTGGCTAGCTCGGTAATGCTGGGTGTTGGGGTGCTGCCGGCAACCACCAATGCACCGCTATTTTGGGCTGGAGTACCATTTGCGGGGATGCTGCCTGTGGATGTTGCCCTGGACATCTGCAATTGTGCCTCTGCTTGTGGAGTCGGCTCAATGGAGATCCCCACATTTATTATAGCTGCAGGATCGGCTTCTGGGGTGTCGTCGGTCATGGCTGAATCGTCGACCTGGTAGGTGTTGGACACCGTATTGTTGAGCTTGTAGATAGCAGAAGGTTTGGCGGTGCTCAAGCCACCGAGTAGCTTAAAATCTGGAGCTCCTGGGGTCTGGAAGTAGACCAAGGCGGTGCAATTGGGATCGAACTCGGCATTGGGAACGAAAAAAAGTGCCACATGTGACACATTCTGTGCTGCCTCAATGGCAATGACCCACTTGTTAGCCTCCACTTGTGTAGCAAATTGCACGGGACGTCCACTGCACACGGAACCAAACATGAACCCTGATGGGAGCATCGAGAGATCTTGAGGTGACACGGATTATCTGCAGGACGGCATCTTATTAGGCAGCGACAAATTTTCAATTTGTTTTACGGGCTCCGGCCCGGGGTGTTTAAGAAGGTGACGGCTAGCCGCTGGGCGATGCGCCGTGGCCGATACAGCACTCGAGAGCAACACGTTGAACATATTTTCCATCTTTGAGCATTAAGCATAGATGAATATGGGAAAGATACCTCGTTACATCGTAGTCACTTAGCATTTGTAGGGATGCTGGCCACCACGATCCAGCTGGTAGCGCATCCACCGGCCACCATGAGTGGCTGGGAGCCGTCGTAGATGCAATTCATATCGTAAACTACCGAGTCGTCGTCGGTGTGTCCGCAATTTCCATGTTCTCCCCACCCCCAGGCTAGAACTTTGTTGTCTGTTACTGCTAGACCGTGCTCACTGCCCGTGTACATGGCTTCTATAGGCGCCGTATACTTGCACAATTGGCCATGGCTGTTGTTTCCGGTGGATATGATCTTGTTGTCGCAGACAATATGGACCGACGACCACATGGCTTTGAGTGCCGTAACTGAGCTAGCACTGTACAGTTCTTGGAAAAGATCGTCCCCTTCTTTGTTCATAGTTATTTTGTCATGGCAAAACACCGTGCGGTACCTGCCCACGGCATAAAACATCCAATTGGCACTAATGGGAAATTCAAGCTTCGTGGGTGTGTCAATGTACTTTTGTTCAACCTTTCCAAGCTCGCCACGCCTGCTAGTTCCCCACCCATATAGTGTATTGTCGGCCGTACGAAGAACTGTGTGTGAGAGTGAGCTCTGGACATCGATGATTCCGTCAATGTTGATTATTTTTTCGAGCAGCGACCGCTGAACCTTGCCACGTCCTATCTCTCCTTTTGCTCCGCTTCCACAAGTATACACGTCTCCGTTTTCAGTGACAAACACAGAAAACTCCCATCCACACAGCACATATTTTACCTTTTTCAATGGCAATTTTGTGAATACAACATATTCTTGTTCCTTTTCGAGTCCTATCTGGCTCGCTTGATTGCTTCCAGCACCATAGACCTCTCCATTTTCCATCAAGACCACCGTATGGTTGCCTCCACAGGCTACTTTTACTGGCATGACCTCCAAATCTTCACTTTGCCCTTCTCCAAAATGGAATTTAGCACGGCTTACCACATCTGTATCCTCTAGTGTCCCGTTTCCAAGCTGGCCCAGTCCATTGGATCCACAACAAAGCAACTGGTACATACCCTAGGTAATAGCAGCCGTGCTACTGCACCTAGAAATTGAACATCGGTGCACCTACTTTTCAGCAGACGCGATAAAAAATCGTGTTTCACAATTTGACCGATTTCATCCTCACCAAGCGTACACTTGGTATTGCTGTTCCGAACACACTTCCAGCAGCAAAACAAGGCTCAGATTGTGGAAAAGTTTAGTCAGCATGACCGAAAACCATCCCAACAACCCGCCGTATGTGCAGGTTCCCAGCTCATCGCCCATTCATATTCTGACATCGCCAAATAGAGATAATGATAACGGACTGGCATCTCCAGGGTTTGCTCTGAGCGCTGTAATGGACGAGGAAAAGCAGCGGGATTTGGAAGCAAAACGCATGGCCATTAGAAAACATCCCTATTATGCTATGCTTCGCAAAGGGTTCTTTTATCTTCTGGAGAGTGATATCTTCAAGGGCTTCGTCAAGGGAAAGGGCAACTTGAGAGATATCACGTCGTGGTTGCAGGAAAACTTTGACCGAGATGTCATGGTTGCGCAATATGAACGAGAAAGAGCTGTGCAAGCAGCCGCTTTATATCAACGCCAACAACAAATGGCACAGAAGAACGGCTACGTGAATGGCGCTAATGGCTATTCTGCACCTACCAGTACCAAGGTGGAAGTGCTGAAGCAAAGATCGATTGCTGAAAGGTATAATAATAACGATCAACCGGCTGCAATTCCTCGATTTTCGTACTACGTGTTTGATCCTATCACCAAGAAAAGAAAGTTGGTCCGGGGCAAAGCTGTTGAGCACCCAGCAGCTAATACTGGCTATGGACTGACCTCCCGTGTTGTTCCAGCAGGTACCATCAACTACATGGGATCACAAGTACCTGTTGCTTCTCCGTATGTGACTCATCCACAAGTACAATCCGCGAAGAAGAAGCAAAAGCGGGCTTTTCATGATGAAGATCTTAGTGACATGATTGTCGCTGATGATGACTTGGATCAAATCGAAGCAAGAATCAGACGTAACCGTAGACTGCGTGCAGCCAAGTCCATGAAGATTAGCGACGACGAAATGGAAGATGAGGACGATGACTTGGAGCAAGAGGAAGAAGAGGATGAAGAAGATGATAACCTGAGTGACGATATGTCTGATGCTGACGGTGGTGAAGCTTACGAGTCTGGTGTGACATCCATCGACACTCAAGTTCTTGAATTCCTCAACACTGCATCGGCTGATGATATTGTGGAAATTTGTAATATTCCACCCAAGACTGCTGAACTTATTATGTCCAAGAGACCCTTCATCGATATTTATCAGGTCACTTCGCAAGACTTCGAGGCCGAAGATGGTGAAAAGACCGAGCGCCAAAGCAGACGTCGCTACAAGAAAAAGACCACTGGTCAACGTGTAGTGGAGAACACAGAGTTTAGTCTCAAGGGCTACAAGGCCGTCGACTCGTTGGTCAAAAAGTGTTCTGAATATGGCGATTTGATCTCCAAGCAAATGACCCAATGGGGTATTTCAGTCGATGCTAACCGCCAAGAAGGTTTAGATGTGGTTGAAGTAGACCCAACGAATGACGAAGTGGTTGTGGATGAAGACGGCAAGGAGTCCATTAAATATCTTCGTGATCGTCCTCAACTTTTGGCAGATGACGTTGAGTTGAAGAATTACCAACAGGTTGGTCTTAACTGGTTGAATGTGCTCTACCAAAATAAGCTTTCATGCATTTTAGCAGATGAAATGGGTTTGGGAAAGACGTGTCAGGTTATTGCCTTTATGGCTCATTTAAAACATATCGAGGAACCTGGTCCTCACCTAGTCATTGTACCTTCTTCAACACTTGAAAACTGGTTGAGAGAGTTCAAGAAGTTCTGTCCATCATTAGTTGTCAAAGCCTACTATGGCTCCCAACGTGAACGTGAGGATATCAGATACGACCTTGAACTGACTCACTATGATGTCTTGGTAACCACTTATAACCTTGCCACTGGTGCTCCGGCAGATTTCAAATTCTTGAAACACACTGACTTCAACATGATTGTTTATGATGAGGGTCATTTGCTCAAAAATTCAACATCGGATAGATATATCAAGTTGATGAGATTGAAGGCCAAGTTTCGGTTGCTTCTTACTGGTACGCCATTACAAAACAACTTGAAGGAATTGGTATCCCTTTTGTCCTTCATGCTACCTAATCTATTCAGTGAGAGGCGAGAAGATTTACACGGATTGTTTAACAAGAAAGCCAGTACCATTAATGCTGACGAAGATTACAACCCACTTCTTTCTCAGCAGGCGATTGCCAAGGCTAAAACCATGATGACTCCGTTCGTCTTACGTCGTAAGAAGTTACAAGTATTAAAGCATCTTCCAGGTAAGACCAATCAACTCAAATACTGTGAGCTCACTGAGTCACAGAAGGTTATTTACAATGAGCATCTTGAAAAAGGTAAGGCAACAAGAAAGGAAAGAGAAAGACGTAAATTGTTGACCGGAAAAGAAGCTGAAAAGGCGCGTGAAAAACCAATCACGTCGTCATCGAATGTGATGATGGCTCTTAGAAAAGCAACTCTTCATCCGCTTCTTTTCCGTAAGATTTACGATGACACCATGTTGAAGAAAATGGCAAAAGATATCATGAAAGAACCTGAATACGTTGAAGCCAACCAACAGTATATTTATGAAGACATGGAGGTGATGTCTGATTACGAGCTCAATAATTTATGTGAAAAATTCCCATCATTGAGCAAGTATGTCTTGGAAGACGAGGAGTGGCTCAAGAGTGGTAAAGTTGGTTTGTTGATGGAGCACGTAAAGGAAATCATGGCGCGCAAGGAAAGAGTTTTGGTATTTTCTTTGTTCACTCAAATGCTTGATATCCTTGAGAAAGTTTTGACTATATCAAACATCAAGTTTTTGCGTTTGGACGGCCAAACATCGGTTGATACCAGACAAGACTTGATTGATACATTCTACGAAGACGATACCATCCCTATATTTTTGTTGTCTACAAAGGCTGGTGGTTTCGGTATTAATCTTGTTGCTGCCAACAACGTCGTGATTTTCGACCAGTCATTCAATCCACATGATGATAGACAAGCTGAAGATCGTGCTCATCGTGTGGGACAAACCAGTGAAGTGTTGGTGACTAGATTCATCACCAAGGGCACAATAGAGGAGAATATGTTACAGTTGGCAGAGAACAAATTACAGCTTGATCAAAGTATCAGTTCTAATGAAGTGACAGAGTCAAAGATGGAAGAGAAGGCGGTGTCCATGTTTGAGAAGATACTCTTTGATGATTAGACACATTTAATGTGGGTGTTCGGGAGTGATGACATGATTCCTAAAGTCGCTGAGAAATCATAGAATATAGACAGCATGTTAGGAATAATAGCTAAAAGCGGTTCCGCTCGTATGATGAAGCTGATGCTTCGACCTTCTTTCGTTCGTGGTTTGTTTATCCAGACCGCAGAAACTCCAAATGAAAATGCCTTGAAGTTCCTTCCTTCAATGTCTATATTAAACGAAAACGAAACAAAAGAGTTTTTGAGTGGAAGAGAGGCTGCTTGTAGTCCTCTAGCAGTGAAGCTTTTCTCTATTGATGGTATTAAATCAGTCATGTTTGGTTCAAACTTCATAACTATCGAGAAAAAGATTAACAGTAATCAATGGGCAGTTATGAAGCCTGAAATATTTCTGATTTTAACGGAACATCTAACTACTGGTGAACCAATTGTCAACGAAGACTTTGAGCTTTCGAATGATATGGAGATCAACGAAGACGATGACGAAGTGGTTGCCATGATTAAAGAATTAATATTTACTCGCATTCGTCCCGCAATTCAAGAAGATGGAGGGGACATCGAGTTTTCCAGTTTTGATGAAGATACTGGTACAGTCTATTTGAAACTCAAAGGAGCATGTAGATCATGCGAGTCCTCATCTGTGACTTTGAAAAACGGTATTGAAAGTATGCTCAAACATTACATCGAGGAGGTTGAGGCAGTTGAACCTGTTGAGGAAGAAGAAGAGGAAGAACACCAACTGCTCGTTATAGAAGAGGTCAAGGTCCAGCAGGCACCACCGCTGTTGTAAATAAAATGTAAATAACGTTCAACATGAAATTGCGATTAACTATTTACAATTGAACTATGACTTTTTTTTTTGATTTGCCTTTTTTGAATGTTTTGTCTGAGTCGAGACCGGGGGAGTCTGTGGACTATAGGGTTGCTGAGATCCATACTCATAAGGAACGAAATAATTGAAATTTGCCGGTTGCGGAGAAATATAATAATTTGAAAAATCGCTGGGTGAATTATTATTCTCCCTTGAAGTGTCAGGTGGACTCAATTCTCGCATCATGTATGGATAGTTATAATATACGTACGGATTGTACATGCTGCCATAATCTCCAAGAGGTGGTGATACGATTGGAGGCGCGGAATAATAATAATTTTCTGATGGCCAACTAAACCGTTTAGCGTAATTCGGAGTTGATGGATCATAATAATTAGTAGGAAGTGACGCCCGTTGTGCCTGTGGAGGAAGGGAAGGACTATTGTTGTTCTTTTGTATGGCAAACGATGATTGAACATGAACCAAATGGTTTATGCCGCTAACACTAGTGCTGATAGTCTTATCATTGGTTAACAAAATAGCACGAACACACAGTCTAAAGGCTTCAAAGAAGACAAATCCGATCTTTCCTGTGCTTTCCGTGGATTTCTTGGAATAGAATTGTGGTTTGATAATCTTGGCCGACTTGATCTGACCAAATTGTTTCCAGAATTTTTCCCACAATTCGTCATCATTGTCAAACACCACTGGGAAGTTGTTGACGTAAATGTTCGTTTCCTGGTAATTCAAGTACTTGGAGAATTTCGAAATGGCGGTGTTATGCAAATTTATATCAATGTAGGTGAAGGTGGGTACCGACCCAGATTCCCAGCTCAATGCCATTCTATTTTTGGTAATTTGGTACAAGTAATGATTGTGCTTATGCTGGCCGACGGATATTTTAACCACACCTCTTGCCGTGGGAGGTTTATCGTCGTATTCTTCTTCTCGAGTGATTGAAACGATGTCTTTCAGTTCGAATGCCATAAATTCCTCAAACAGCAAGTTGTTTAAAAAATAAAGACATTTTAGGACGTCTTCATTCAAATGCTCATCGATTTCAAATGAGATAAAGCCAAAGTTGGCAATGTGAACGTCATCATCAGCGACTTTTGTAATGGGGAAATAGACCGAGTCGATTTTATGAAACAACTCGAACTTGGCAAGAAACTTACCCAACGACTCAAAGGTCGGGTTATAGTCAAAGAACTCGGCCACGTTTTCCACCACGATGGTATTGTATAGGTTTATGGGCTCACCAGGAGCAGAAGCAGGAGTGAAGTCATCGGCCTTGAGTTTTCGCTCGCGCTTGCTGATATATTTGTTGACGTACAATGGCATGGAGGATGCATGAAACGGGTTATGGGAGGTGTCCAACTTGTCAATGACGTGTTCCACATCGAGATAATTGTCAAACTTGAGAATGGCAAAGCAATTGTCTTCCACGGTTTTGAAAATGCTCACGTCAATCAAGGTGTGGAACCTAGATCTATTTTGGAAGAAGTCGAAAAGCGAATCATCGTCCACCAAAGATGCGTTGAGATTCTTGACAAACAAGTTGCCCGGGTGCAGAATGAACTCGGAGTAGTCAAGGGTGAATCTGTAGTCGTTCTGGATCAATTGGGTCACCACCGAATCTGCACTAGTACGAGATGCACACCTTAGTTCTACTGCATCGGGAACATCGGTTATTTCGACCGCCTGTAAAACCAGGCCGATCTCGCGGTGGATCTTATTACTGTCCGCAACTACATTAATGCGAAGAGGGAACAGGTCGCCTTCCGCCACAGGTGATTTTTCTGACTCGGGAGTGCCATTGAAGATGCAAGCATTGAGATGGTTTATAAGCAGGTTGGGAGCTCGTGGCAGGTAAGAGGGTGCGACATGATGATAGTTCAGTGGCAAATCAGCAGATATGTGATCCATGATGGACAAGGACAGCAAGACGCTATGAAGATGACAGCGATGTGACAATCGGACTGAGACGGAGTTAAGATATATCACGCTTATACCGGTGACTAGCAATACCAGATCACTAATACCAAAGCACGTACAGACCACAGGGCGATCACCGATCACTTACAGATCAATGGGTCAATCGCCGTAATCAGATGAACGATCAGCCGTGCTGGAGCCCATGCTTTATATTTGTCAGGACCGCATGCGCCGGAGCCGTGGACTGTGTACGGTTCCGGCTGCATGATTTACATAAGCGCAAGTGACTAATAGCCTGCTAACACCAAACCGTTGGCGATTGTTGTGGCTACTTACGGACAGTTGCAGCCGTAGGTGCAGGGTACATGTGCGTCATCCCCCCACAAAAGGGGCTAGATTACCAGAGGAGGGGCATTTGCCCCCAGCATTATGCAGGCGCGCGCATTTTGTCGCCTAAATCATCCGTGTTTCTTCCTGGCTGCGATGACGATTTCTAAACTTGCATCATTCGGTGGCGAATATGACGTTCGTATAAGCGGTGGCGACTCCTCGAAAAAAACCACTCCGATATGCATATTTATCACCGACACGGCTTCGCCCCGTATCGGAGCCTACGTATATACGGTGTATGATCCGATCGCTACCACTACTGTAAGTACCACTCTATATGACAACGGCCAGGATCTCGATGACATGTGCCGCAGCATGGGCAGGGTCATTTCGCTTCGGTTTCATGCACCAGTCTACGTAAACATCAATGGCCGGCTAGACTCGGCCACGTACCAAGAGCTCCTTAACCGAGTGGTCGCCAGTGTGGGACGGCCCGAACGGAAGTAGCGCTTCCGGCTTATATCCGAGCGCCGTTAGTGCTGCCTCGCGGCAAAAGTAAAAATAGATGTCACAAGATTATCACCGCCGCCATCTCGGCCGAACCGCTTATGTAAGGTCGCCCGATGCGTTGCGTAAGCGCCGATCGGTGCGCGCACGCGCCATCGCTTATCCAGCCGCAAATCTTCTCATCGGTATGGAGAACCATCGACCAAAGACGGCCCAGCGGTCGCGTAAGGGCAAGAGAGCATGGAGGAAAAATGTAGACATTGACGATGTGGACGTGGGTTTGGAAGAAAGGAGAGAACAGTTGAGATTGGTGGGTGATGAGGACGATTTCGTCATCGATACTGAAGCGGTACAGACTACGAACCAGCCCAAACGGCTCAAGACCCAGGAGATTCTCACCAACAAGTCCAAGGTGAAGGCGCTTGACCTGGTCCGTAATCATCGCAAGATCCAGGGAGTAGACAAGTCTAAGGTGCACAAGTTGATGCAGCTTTCCGGCCGTGTGAACGGAGCATCGAAACTTCAAGCCCGCGCCGACAAGGACGGGCTCATCAAGTCTAGCAACTCTGATATATGGGATACTGTCGAAAATGACGATACCCCAGAAATCTTACAGAAGTCTTCTTCTCATAGCCATACCACCGCCACGGTGGTGCCGAAAACGTTAAAACAAACTTCAATTCGTCTTGCCGACTTACAAGATGACGCTATTGATGGTGGCCGTTCATACAACCCCTCTCTCGATTCTTGGAAATCGTTAATCACCAGTGAATTCACCCTGGAAAGTCAGCGGGAAGCCAAGAGACAGGAGCTCCAAGAATTTCAAGACCATCTTAAGAGCTTGGTCAGCGAATTGGATGCCGCCGACGATGACGATGATGACGACGATAATGATGACGACCAACCAGAACAAGATGAAGAAGCGCATGACTACCAACTCTCCATCAACAAACCCACCACCGTCAAAATTAAAACCAAGGCCCAGCGCAACAAGGAGAAACGTCATAAACAACGCATGGAGTTACAACAACAGCTCCAGGAGCTTAAGCACCAATTGCATGAACTTGCCAAAGTTGGCGAATTTCAAAACGAAGCCGAGTCCAAGTCTACTCGTAAGAAACAAGCGAAACCACCAAAGCGTTTATACAAGTACGATTCTATGGTCCGCCCACTCGATGTTAAGCTTTCAGACGAGTTGCCCAGCAATTTGAAGAACTTGAAACCAGAGGGTAATCTCTTTTACGATTCGATGATCAAGTTGCAACAACATGGAAAAATCGAAACCCGACTCCCAGTGTCGAAAAAGAGAAAGTACAAACCCAAGGTCACGGAGAAGTGGACATACAAGGATTTTAAGTAGCATTCTACATCTTCTATTATACGCTTTATTAATCCGTACGTAACGAATATTCATATGCTCATGAAAAGTCCCAGTTGCCAGTAGTGTAGCCCCGGTACAATCTCTCTCTGAAGCTAAAGAATTGGTCTCTATATGGGGTCCAGTATTGCTGGACTTGTGGGTCAGCCGTCTTGAAGTGCTCAGGAGCCACTGGATCGCTACTTTGACCACGTTTGACTCCCGTTAATAAAAAGTCTCGTTGCATCATTTTTTCATCCCAGCCGTCCAAGTCGAATCTGTCCTTTTTCCATCCGTTGTCCCAGTATCTGACAAAACCAACACCATGGCCAGCCACGCCAAAGAAAGCTGCCATGATAGCATAGGGTAACAACCCTTCAAATGGTACTGGCATAATACAGTTTGTTGAGATTTTATTGGACAAAATGCGAAGTTGGATGGATGGTCCTTGGCTATCTGCAGGATAACCTAGTCGATATTATCCCAAAGACGACGAATAAACCCGTCCATACGTACAGATATGTTGCTCTGGCCAACGCACCATGGATGGTTGAGCATTTGCCGGGGACTTGGTCTCTCTGTAGGCTCCTTTTTGAGACAGTAGCTGATGAAACTTTTAAACGCATCCGTCCAGAAAATGCCCTCGTCAGGCACGTCTTCTAGTTTAGGCTCGTATTCTAGTATAAGCTGTAGAAGCTCAATGGGACCCATTTGTGAGTTGTCAACAGCAAAGGGGAATTTGCAACTAGCCACTTCGAGCATCGTCAATCCAAGCGACCACACGTCACAAGTGACTGTATAGGGTTTACCTTGAATTCTTTCTGGGGCCATATAGTATTGTGTGCCCACAAAAGTGGTGGCCAATGAGTCGACGACCTCTCCTGACACTCCAAAGTCGCATAGCTTGACATTCCCGTTTTCGTCAAGCAAGATATTCAGTGGCTTGATATCACGATGGATAATCTTTTGGAGATGGAGGTAGTTGAGACCATTGAGCACACTCTCACTTATTTTGCCGAGGACTTTTTCATTGATCCTGTTGGATGGATCTAGTTCTATCACTCTTTTGTATATGGCATCAAGGGACCGTCCCCCCATATATTCCATGGCTATTCCTATCATCTGCTGTGACTCTATCATGAACGTGCCGTAGTATCGAACAATATGGGGGCATTTGCACAACCTGTTGTATTGTAATTCACGTAAAATCTGTTTTTGGATTAATGGATTAGTATCCACCTTTATGAGCTTGAGAGCAAAAACTGGAGACCCTTGAGTAAGCTGACACTTAGACACAGATCCACCGTTTCCTTCTCCTAGGCGTGTGAGTTCTGTGATGTTGTTAGTGTTGGCTAATTGGTTCCATTGTTCGGGTGTTATATCGTCTAAGTTTGTACATTTTGCAACAGGTGGAAGGTTTTCGTGTGAAGTTGGTGGGTTGGTTGTGGTGCTGGATGGTTGTGAGTTGGTATGTTGCTGGAAATGAGCCATAGGACTGGCTGATTCATGAGATTGTTCATCATTTGAGTCTTGGTTAAATGAGTGCAGACCGCTGATTTGCGAAAAATTAATGGGTGGGGGTTTTCGACGTGGTCCTGCTGGTCTAGATGTTGACAAAGGTGCTAGAACTGGTCCAGCTCGTTTGGTCTGAGGGACCTTGAATAAGGGCTCCGACATTGGACTTCTACAAGTTTGGTGCGGAAATTACATCGAGTACTGATATTGATGTACAGGAAAAAGATTACCACTATATAAGCTTCTACTTCTTTCTCTTGGCCGGTGGCCCACTAGTTTTGGTGCGTTTAGCTTTAGCCTTTGGCTTGACCTCTTTAATCAACTTGTCTTTTTTAGCATCGATGGTATCGTTATCTGGTTCTTCCTCTTCTGCTTCATCTTTCGCCGTATCGTCTTCGATAACGTCTTCGTAGTCAACAGCTTGCTTACGGCCACCGCCAGCTAGTGAGTTTCCAGTCTTATAGATGGCAACAGGATGCGCTGCCAGATTGTATTTTCTCGTGAACGCTGTCTTAACTTTCGTTGGTATTCCCTTGAGAATAATATCACCCTTCATAGGACCAACTCCGAAATCAACGATGGAGTCCCAATCTTCTTTGGTAAGATAGTAGTGATCCAACACATCAATGACTTCGGGAATGCCCTCTTCTCCTTGCTTGACAAGTGGGGTAGTAAGTTTACGTTCCAATGCTGCAAGGTAGTCAAGTCTCAACTGCATCTTATCGGTGGAAGTCCGCAATCGAGTATGATATTGGATTTCCTGCAAGAGACGTTGATACTTCATGGCCTTGGAGTTTTGACCGAGCCATGATGCAAAATTTATCCGTTGCGTTACTTGACCAGCAACTTCCAGACTCGGTTTCACCGATGACATTACAGCGTGGAAAGGAAGTAAACTCCACTGCTGTTCACCTGAACGAATCAATGAGTTGATAATGTCAGATTGTGAAATGTCATCTGCTGCTCTGGCCACTCTTTCCAAATGGTCTTTTGTTGATGATAAGTTGGCAGGACGTGTGAACAAGTAGTTTTCTTGTATCATGAGTGGTGTGAAATCAATGTCGTTAAAATACAAATCGATTTTGTCGTTCAAACTGTGATTGGCGTTGGGGCTGTACAATTGGCCACTGAGTAATCGAGCTGTGATTTCAAATGGCTTGAGAATTGCTTGTTTTTGCCACGCCTTGGCCATATCTTTACTTTCTGTGTGGCCGATGGATTTCTGAGTTTTTGAAACCGTAGAGAGCATGTTAATCATTTGACGAATATCGTTTCCAGTAGCCTGTACCAATTGGCCAATTACTGTTGGATCCAACTTGATTTTTTCACGAAGGGCGATTGTCATTAATCTTGATTTCACTTCATTCTCAGTGGGACGACGGAAGGGAAGGTCGAATGTGACTCGGTCAAATGTTCTCATTTTTGGCAACAGTTTGTCGTTACAAATGAGTATGAGCGGCATCGATGTAATACGACAAAATGCAGAGAGAGCACCAGCTCCACCATGATCACCTGACGACATACCATCAACTTCATCCATGATGATACAAAATCTCTTATCGTTGGCGCTGACATGCTGGTTCTGGTGTTTGAAAAATCCCACCACAGAAGTGTTCGATAACACACTTTTAAGATTTGAGTTCAATAACGACTTTGATCTCACGTCACTGGCATTTTTCTCCAACACATCAAATCCAAGATTATTGGCAACAATATGGGCTGCTGAAGTCTTACCGATTCCGGGTGGACCACTGATTAAACAAGCTCGATAAATACCCGACCCATCGGCCCCTGGATTTTTGAATCCAGTCTTTGCGTTTTCAAACCATGACGATAACCATGATTGAAGCTTATTTATCTGTCCCTTATTACCACATAATTGCCCCGCATCTTTTGGTGCATACTTGACAGTCCAAAGTTGGTCTGACGAAGGGGTCTGGCTTGCCGATTGTGAGTTAGAACTCTGACTTGCTGCTGTTCCCTTGGTTTGTTGTTTAGTCCTCTCTTTCTCCTCGAGTTCTTGTCTTTCAACTTCTTCTTTCAATTGACGCTCTTCCTCTTCTCTCTTTTCCTTGGCTTTCAATGCAGAGTCACTGTTTCCTCCTTCCGCAGGCATTCGACGTAAAAGCTCAAGAAATGATTCTTCGGTGATAGCCTTGATTTTATTACTTTTGATCTTCTGCACTTTGGAAGGACCTGCTTCGTCGCCAATAACCACCAAACTGGTCTTTCCTGAAATGGATTTTGTCACTTTGGCCCCGTATTGCTTGGCTAGATTTTCTGCCTGGTCTCTGTCCAAGTTGGGGAGAACTCCTGTGAACACAATTGTAAGTCCTGATAAGCAATTGGGTTGAGCCTCGATATCAACGCTCATTCCAGACGACTGAGGACCATCTTTCTTTTGAGCAAATGAAAACGGTTTGGATTCGGTACTTTCAGGAAGATCAGCATCTGGAAGTGTGGCAAGCACTTCTTCCGCATTTGAATCACTCGAATTGGCTGATTTGGGAGCCTTAGTATTTTTCTTGGGGCTCGCTTGAGTAGCCTTCTGCGACGAATTGGCTGGTTTCTTGGGTGATTTCGTGGTCTGAGGCTCTTCCTTTATTCCTCCAGTCGATCTAGAAGTGGCATCTTTTTTTCGTTTGGTCTCTTGTGATGTAAGATCTATGACATCGTCGTCTGAGAGAAGAGAAATTGGCTCTCCCTGCTTCTGGGGTCTTTTTCGCTAAATGTTAGAATGAATTGTTATGCACTATTAAGAATTACGTACAACTCCAGCACTTTTTGACGGCTTTTTTGCCCCAAAAAAGTCTTGGATATCTGGCATTATTCTCACCAACTCGCGATTTGCTTTGAAGGACGCGAGCGATTATGTGGGTGTATGGGTCTGTTGGACTGGGACCGATGAAGTACTGGCTTATTTCCCTCTCGATTCTTTCTCAAGGAAATCGGTCCACAAAGAAACAAAGCTTTGTCTACCCTCTACACGCTGAGGTTGAGAATGGCTTAATCCAGCAGCAACTTTCTGATCGTCGTCCCAATTAAGTAATGCGCTGATCAATTGTAAAGCTTCGTACTTTTTGGTATCACCTCGAGGGAATTGGAGAAACCCGATGAGCACATTCAGGACTAATTCCTTGTCAATGGCGTTATTTTCGCTGCTCAGATGTTGTTTGATCATGGAAAGCGCTTTGGTAAGATGCTCATTAAGTATTATAGCTTCGTGACGAAGTTTACCAATCAACAATTGTTTGGCATTAACGTCGTTCTCCAACAGTTTGATTTTTTCTTGCTCAGCTCCAAACTCCTCGATGGTTTTGTTCTGTTTCTCTATCTGCTCAGTGAGGGTGGAGATTTTAGTATCCTTTTCCTCGAGCTGGGAAGTAAGCTCAGCTACGCGGGCTTCCAGTGTCTTGATTGTGCTATCACTATCGTGTTTTATGCGAGTGATATTGGCCTCGAGATCGGTGATCTCACGAGCTCTTCTATCAATTTCTGTCTGCTTTTCTTCCACTTTTTCTTTTAAGGTTTCACTGGTTGACTTCAACTCTTTCATCTCCAGGGCTTGTTCGCTCTTTGCAGTCTTGAGTTCGGTGATCTCGGCTTTGAGTTCACTGATGGTCTTATTAAGTTTTGAATTCTGATACTCAAGGCCGTACTTCTCCTCGGAGTAGGTATCATCTTTGGTTTGATATTCCCGTCTGAGCATAGTTAAAGAATTGGTAAGTCTATCACATTCACCATTAAGGTCAGTCGTCTGTTGCTCAAGAGTCTTTATCTTGGACATGAGTTCAGACTTCCCTTTCTCGGCTTCGTCTGCCCTTTGCAGCTCAATTTGCAATGCATCTTTAGTCTCATCTAGTTCGTTTTGTGCTTCTTTCATTTTGCTGAATACGGACTTCATGCCTGACAACTTGGAGAGGAGAGAATCATAAGATGCTTTAGCTTCATCACGATCTTGTGTGACCTCTTCAAGCTTTCGCTGAAGGTCAGATGTATCGCCAGAGGGCGCTGGTTGAACCTCAAGCTCCTTAATGCGTTTTTGGAGTGCTGATATTTGTGCTTGGTACTCTTCTATTTGCTGATTATCATTTTCAGAAGACTCTTGTTTCTCATTGATTGAAGCTGCTCCATTTCTGTCCTCTGCTTGTGGTGTTTTTGATGGTTCGCTGTCATCTACCTCACTTTCTCCGTCTACAATTTGTTGATTTTCCAGGGTATCGGCTACATCTGGAGGTGCTGGTGTTGTCTCCACGCTTTCAGCAGCAGCTGTGCCATTCTTATCTCCTCCTAATGCAGTTTTTGACCCCAGATTCTTCAGGGTCTTCTTTTTGTTTTTGGCCATGTTGATGCTCCAGATTGCGCGAAGCTAAAGATCTCGAGAACGAACCTGGCAGAATGAAGAGAAGGCAAGAAAGATAAGACGGGCTGAACTGAACTTGGATCGAGAGTAATAGGTCAGAGGCATGAACAGAGTTTCTTATTCTGATCCTGTTCAACTCTCAGAAGGTTTAGAGATTTTAGGACTTAAACAGTTTCGGTTTATTTAAGCTTGTGTTAGCTTTACGTTCGTCACTGATATATCTTCAGTTGCCTACTTCTTCCCGTTTCTACACTTGCACTGGTTACATTAAATTGTATTGTTATATTGCATGGGTTTAGATGTTCGATGGGTACAACATGATTCTGACGGAAGCACCGAAAGTCTTAGGTGGCAAGTTCTTTCTGAAGTTGGCTCTGACCAATCCGTTAGATCCATGAGTTCTAGCAACCTTTCCCCAAATAACTCTGATTTTGGAACCTCTGACTTCCTTTTGAGCACGGTAGACGTAGGCAATACGCTTACCCAAGTAGAACTTGGCGTCTTGAGGGTTGGCAACACCGTCAATTTGGATCAAAGACACATTTGGGTTGGTAACGTTCTTCGAACGTTGGTAGGAGATGTGCTTTCCCTTGACGTACACTGAGTTAGTATATGGACAATATAGTAGACAGAAGCCTGGAATTGAATCCAGCTTTCTTTTTCAATTTCACTTAACAGATAGCTCGGAGCATATATGCTTTTGGTTGTTGTTTGGCATTTTGTTGATGAATTAACTCGAACCATTAAATTTTTCACATCCACCATTTTCAATCTGGGAAATAGCATGTAAAAGAAACGGTACTTCCCAATAACATACATTGCATAACCGTAGCTATCTGTCACATCTTGGATTCTTATACATACATCTGTGAGACTCGGCCATTTCTGTTCTTTAACCTTTACCACTTAAAATTTTTATCACCTAGAATCTGCGTGCGAAATCCTTCGGCGGCTTTGTGTCACTAAAATAACATATGGGTGGTTGGCTGGCTGGCTCGGGTTGCGTGTGGGACTCAGTAAATGCAGTCATTTACACGTGCTGGGGCTTGGCCCCAATTGTGCGCACGTGAATTTGCAGCCAATGCAAGGGTCCTATGCTTTACATAATGCTTTATCCTGCTTTCGATGTTGTAAATATGTGTTGCTTATTGTAAATATGTCTTACTAGTTTATCACTATACCTTGATATCCTTCTCCAGGTCCCATTTGTCTCGGCTGAATCTCCAGTGCTTCAGGCTGCCGTGGTCGTGCTTTGAGCCCTTGGCTGAACCAGAAGGAGCATTCTTGATAGAAAGCAGGGCCAAGTTACACAAATTGAGAAAGACATCGTGTTCTGGGCCCTCTTCGTAGTCCACTTCATCGAACCAGCGAGTTCTCCATGAATCGCCAGCACTCAGCTCCTTTTTACGGAGATCACGCTGCTCGTTCTCGATTAACAGCTTCTCTTTATGGATCAAGTCGTAATCACTCTTGGCAATGGCATCTGCAACCTTGGCCCAAGCTTTCCGCGATTCAAGTGGGTGTTGTTGTTCGATTGGTTTTACTTCAAGATGGTTAGCTGGAGTCAGAGCATCATAAAACAACCCATCTGACTTGGTGGGGGCGGTGCTTCCTTTTGAAATGTAGGACTTGCCCAGCCATTGGCCAGCTATCGTACAAATTGCCGACTCCTTGTGAGCAGTGCTGTAATAGTCGGGGAAGACTCTGGCCTTGAATGTGTTCTTCTTACCAGAAAAGTATCCACGGCCCGAAAACTCAAGCTTGGCAACGTATCCTGATGAGCTCTGGATGAATGATGTGCCTTCAAGCTCCACAAATGGCGAGGCAGTGATGAGCCCCTCTATATGGAGTGGAGGGAGGGTAATCAAATACGACTCGGAGCCAATTTCCAAGATAGCATGGCCGAACTGCTGTACGTTGATGGAGGTGGCGGAGATCCCCGACTTGATACCATTGTAACCTTGGAGCTTGACACCATGTTTGTCATTCAAAATGGCATATGCCGTCACCGGAGGATGGTGGGAAACTTGTTCTGAAATCAACACCGTCTCACCAACGTCCTTACTATCGTTCCATTTTCCGACGAACACTTCACCCAAAAACGGATTGAGCGGCTTTTTCTCCGTCCCCATACTTTCGTTTCTGGAGCAATATTGCGATCTTAAGGTCGAAATGAACCATTTTAATACGGCAATGATCCGTTTTTCGGCCATGGCGCTCTTCTCGGCATTGGTGGCCTCGTCACTGACGGTTAAAGAAGCAGCTTCCACCAAAAGGTCGGCATGTTCGGCCCAATATTGAGAGTATTCACATAAAGAAGTGGGCGAAAGAATGAATGGAGGTGCTGTGAGAGACAGCAAGTCACCATTGAACAGAGCAATCGACTTGAGGAACGATGTCCACGAACTGGATTGAGCCATCGACATGTTAACCGAGATTTGTCTTCAGCCGATCGTAGATTGTGGTTTGTGCAGGAGTGGCTGCGGTAGGAACGACGATGGTGTGGAAGGTGAATATGATGTTGGGTTTGTTGGTAGGGGTAGGTATTGATGTTCCTGTTAGTTGTACGATTGACTTGCGATTTCTTTTCGTGATTATTTTTGCAATTTTGTAATTTTGCATAATTTAAAAACTTGTTCATTATCTACAACTTTATGTACAAACGGTATTTGTCCAACAACATTGCAGCCACAACCCACACCAATCCGTATGCTACAAGAATGCCAACTGCCACCATGTTACCCTGCTCCAACGTGTTAATAGACATATTGATGAGACCGGTTGTCACATTGGCAAGTAGGAAGATAGCCAAGCCGTTTTTGTTGATGGCCAGTAGTATTGGAGAAGTTGAAGCGTTGGGGAATGCTGCGTTGATCCAATAGTATGCGAGTAACATGGAGGAGTTATATGAAACCACCCACATCACATAAGAAGCATTGGCAAGTCTCCGCGATACTGATCCCACCAAAAATGAGTTCTGACAGTACCAGAAACATCCATGGAACAAAACAGTAGCAAGAATCAAACCCTGATTACAAGTCACCGTCCATTTGGTCTTTGTACTTCCTTGCGATGCACCGAATAGATTGTTATGGGTCTTCCGGCCTGGCAACACAAAATATCCGAACGATTGTCCGAACAAGAAGATACTAAAGTATCCAAAAAGCGAACATATGCCTTCTTTGTTCATGGTGACAAGGTTTTCCATTCTGTTATCGCTCCGTAAGACGAAATCTTGAAGTCCTTTTTGTAGAGAGATTTCATGGCCAATGGTTATGGCAAAAGCAACGAAAACTCGAGGAATTATATTGAGCAATGGATTCAAAATTGCCAACACAATAGGCAAAAAACCAAGCGTCATGAAAAAGTTCCAATGAATTCCATACTCGGTAACATGTTCTTGGTACTCCAATGTTTTTACGCTGATTAACCTCACAAGTCCTAAACCTAAAACCGGTAAGACTTTCACCGTACTCCGCAAAACCAACCCCACGTAGCTACCTCTCTGATGGTTCTGCTGCAAGCTCTGCTTAATGAGAAGTCTAGAACTAGCAAGTCCCATGCTGAACACAAATGATCCAACACCAATGTCCATCATGGAAGTTCCCCACGTCTCCACCTTGGCAAATCTTCTTGGGAATGCACGAAAATCAACCGCCAAGATGGCAAGATTGGTCAATACTATCATTTGCGCCCGATAAGCAGTAATGAATGATTTATACGGCAACAATTCTGACGAAGAACTAGGCTGCTTCAACTTTCCAGGTACTTTTGAGGCTGACAAAACCATAAGGGCTACACATGGACCCAATATGAGCGCATGAAGTGTACTTGGGTTGCTGCTATACAACGTGGTTGCCAATACAAGATCAATGACTTGGAGTGAAAAATCTACGACGAATGGAACATCGCGGTTTTTATTCCCACGAATCATAACATAGCCGAGATATCCACTCAATGCAATCAGTGTGACCACATATATCTCAGACACCGACCCCCCAGTCAATCCAGTCACGAAGGCTTCTTTTTGCTGCTTGAGAGACATACGTGACAACAACTCGATATGAGAATCTGGGGTACTAGATTATGTAATACTCATACCTGCAAAAAGCGCCATTATTTGACTATGTAAGACCACTGGCAACCATAACCATTGTACGACGACGTTTAAGCTTCTGGAGCCCCAGTGGTTCCACTTGATCGTTTCACAAACCTATTACCAGCCACATCCAAACACCAACAAGCTTGAGATTCACGGCAGTCTCAATATAGACAAAAGTGCCATGGATACTCAGCCGGTAAAAGAGGACAGAAGGGTTGATTCTGAGCGACAAAATCCGAGCCAGGACTTTAAAGCTACGCTAAGTGAGCCTAATTCCTTTTCAGATGTTTCGCAAGAGCCACCAAAACCCAGTTTTCTCCAAGCTTCATCTCCAATGCAAATTACCCCAGTTCAATCGAGAGGCCGAGATTCGGAAGAAGTACTTTTCTCTGACTCAGATGTAGGGTCCCTGCACCTGCTAGACTTGCAACAGATAAAAAGCTATAACTCTGAACCCAGTTCACCAGGAACTCCTATATCATTCGACTTGAGCTCACAACCTGATTCTCCCCGAGGTCGTCGTCGTTCTAGTAGAGACCATTCTCCCGAGTCAAGGTACTCAGAAACTCCCAAGACTCTGCGTACAAAGGATAGTGATACACCAAAGTTGAAGAAACGACACAGAAGAAAATCAAATAGATCTGATGTTAGTGATAAGTCAGGGAGATCCAGATCGGAATATATTGGCAGTGGATATACGCTGACGCCAGCTACAGGTAAGATATTTCGAAATCTTCTACTTTTGGAAGAGAATCTACGTCAACAGGTTATTCAACAGCGAGCCATGAGACGAAAGTATCTCACATTCTTGTCGATACTTTGTTCGCTCATTGCGTCAATTGCACACCAACTTTACTTTGTGGAGTTAATGCCCACGGGAACTAAGCGAGTGTTTTTACAATTTAGTCTTCTTGCATTATTGGTGACTCTAATGTTGTATCATTTGTCAGGAGAGTACCAAAAAACTATTGTATTACCTCGTCGATTTTTGTCATCCACCAACAAAGGACTCCGGCAGTTCAACATCAGACTAGTAAAGATCAAAATACCGTTTACCGACTCCATCATTGACTTTGTTCGAGAGATGTCTCTTTTCGCAGTCAATTGGTGTTTGACGATTTCACATTATTTGAACGACACCATGGTGCAAAACAAGGAATCAAGACTAGAGGTGTTCTTGGTGTCGTGCCAACTGCAATGCCAACCACGTATTGGTATTACTGATGTCAAACTAGTGCTCAATGCCAGAATTTTCAACACTGATATTCGTGAGGGGTGGGAATTATATCGTAGCGAGTTCTGGATTCACGAGGGAGTCCGCAGAAGAGCTGCATTGATGGCATTCACAGAAGAAAAGAAGAGAAGAGCCAGGACTGAATCAACATCTTAGCTTTCTTCAGTGGTCCTGCACCGTTCCATCCTGCATATGCTTTAGTCGATATATCACCTAATTTCGTCAAAGTTCATATTTCTAATCATCATGTTGCTGTTAAATCCAGTCATACATCCAGATACTCGAAACAAGCCATTGAAGATAGAATCTTTTCTACGCAGAGAACATAATTTCTCGGTCAACCCTGACCGTCCGATCTGTCAGTTCTTCTTGCCTTCGACTCCCGGATCATGCCCCAATGGAAATAATTGCCCCAACAAGCACGTTCCTACAATGTACGCCAATAAAATCGTATGCAAGCATTGGCTTCGTGGACTTTGCAAGAAAAATGATCACTGTGAGTTTCTCCACGAGTACAATTTGCGGAAAATGCCCGAGTGTTTGTTTTATTCAAAGAATGGCTTCTGTACTCAGACCCCCGAGTGTTTATACTTGCATGTAGACCCACAACTGAAGATACCAGCATGTCCTAATTACGAAAAAGGCTTTTGTCCCGAAGGTCCAAAGTGCCCAAATAGACATGTTCGTAAAATAATGTGTCCGTTGTGGGTGACAGGATTTTGTCCTAAGGGAGCAGAATGTGACTACAGCCATCCACGATTTGACGGCATGATCGACAGATTAAGAATCAAACCGGATGAAGATACCAATGACGAAGGAAACGATAAACAATAGTGTGCGAGCCATGCGAAATTAATTAGATACATAGTGTAATTTTATTCATTATTCATACTTGCGTAGATTCCAATGTGCTTTTATTTCTAGATTCTGTATGCCCGTCCCTGCTTCCGTTCTAATGGTGTTAATACCCAGTTAATTCCATCATCATCGTCTTTGATACTCATATCGTATTCTTCGTCGTCCATTCCTACGAGAAGTACGAGTTGTGTCACTCTGACAAACTTTTCTCGAAGTTCATAACTATCTTCACATACTTCGTTAATGATTGATGACAAATCCTTCTCCAACTTGAGAGATCCAAGCTCATTGATCTTATACTTCTTTAACACAGCAAGAAACTTAAGCTCCAAAAGGTTTGCCAAATTGATCACAAGAAGCTTGATGAGCTTTTGGTAAATAAGACTTCTGTGGAACGTCTGCTTATACGGTCTCACAGTGGCTTGCCACGAGGATGCAAATCGAATGATGTTGGTAGTATCATTCAAGATGTTAGCGGAGTATACAATGTAGTTGGTTTCATTGACCTCCGGGAAGCACTCATTAACCATCACTAAGAGCTTGGATTTGAAGCTTTGGTTGTAAAGGTTAACGAGACTATCTTGAATTATCTTGTTAGAGATGGAATTGAATGGATCAAGGAAATCAGCCTTGAATATGCTAGCAACCTTTTCACTATCAGTTCCAAATGGGAATGATTTTGACAAATATTCACCGTCAGACAATTTGCCAATGATCTTGCCGAAATATTCTTGTCCCACGGCAACAGTATTCAAGTATGTTACAAAATTTTTAAGTCTTTCAGGGTTTGCCGAAGCAGTGGTCACTGCTCCAGCAGTACCAACAACGTTTCCAAGTGCACTAGATGCTCCTTTCAAAAAGCCTAAGCTCTCAGGAACCGGTGTTCCACTTCTTGATGCACCAGGACTAGCAATATTATTAACTTCTGTAACCGTCACTAACACCAACCCGGAATTATAACGTGGCTGGTTTTCGTTGATGCTTTTAATAAAAAAACCATTTATCAAGTCTCTCTGAATAATTTCGAAGCAAACACCGATAAATTTTTTTGCTGCCGATAGTTGTGATGAATCAAGTACATTTTGTAACGTGTTATTAAGAACAATTGTGATATCCTCGATGACGGAGGAGCAAACAGCTTGTTCTGGAGATCTGGAGATCTGCGTAGCTTTTAACAACGGGTCCAAGGATGGAAGTTCTTCAATCGTGAGGGCCTTTTCAAGCGATCTTCGGAAATAGAATTGAGAAAGTGTCTCGAATGCTGGTAGAAGTTTGCCATTTAATTTTGCAGTAAAGTTGGAGTTCTGGATGATGTCGGGAACGACAGGAGATTCACTACCATTTGCAAAGTACTTGACAGCGATGAAGCGACAGTACAAGGACCATTGGTGGAGTATAGTGGCCAATTCGTTTACCAAATCACCAACTTCAATTAAATCAACCAAATCTGCATGCTCTTGCACGTACCCTTCATGTTGTTCTTGTCTATGCCGCAAATGAGGAAAATCATACAACGAAATGTCTTGCATCACCTTAGGAAATCTTCTGACATCATAGAATGTATCAGCAATCAGTCCGATTTGCGAATCAATTTCGCCCTGTATTTTTGTCACCACATGACTTAATGGATCATCAAAAGTTGCATTATAGTGCTTGAGGATCAACGGTCCATGCTGCATGAGCATAACCGAAATACTCTCGAGGAGATTCATACATATGGTAGAATACAACCCTGGCCGCGATGAGTCTTTCGATGACGATTTGAGAAGATTGCGCAGAGTATCGGTAATGATCTGGCAAATAAAACGGGAATAGCAGTCGAGGCCCACTTTTTCTTCACCGATGAGAGGAAACAACTGGAAATATCGAGTGACATCTGCCACATTTCTTTGTTTTGCAGCTTCATCGAAGTTTGTATGAAAGACTTGTTTCAATTCCTTAGTCCATTTTGCAATTGTTTTGTTTGGAAGCTCGGGGATATTTGTAGACGGAATCACCACGGCGGCAAACTTACCGTTGACCACCTTTGAATCTATTTTAGTGTTGATGGTGTGAATGCAATGAGAAGCGAGTTCCCAGTTTTTGGTTTCAATGGCATAGTTGGCCTGGTCTATATTATTTTTCAACGACTGCAAGTCTTCCACAAGGGCCAAGGTCTTATTTACATTGCCGATTTCTTTGTCTAATGAACGGATCTTGAACGTTAACGTATTTCCCAAATCATTGGCCGACGAAAGCAACAGAGAAAGTTCTTCGGAAGACGCAATCGCAGAAGACAACTTTGTACGGCCCAATTCGATGTTTCTGGTTTCCTGCTGATGACGTTTCAGCTTGAGAGTGGTGAAATGATGCAATTCTTGGTCGATCAAGTCGATTTTGGTATCGATGTCCGATGCTATTTCGGCGAGTTGATCTACAGAAACCGCCAGATGGAATTTAGCCGTGAACTGCGATAGACTGGTGTCCAAATCTTGCTTGGAAAGTTTTGTGCGCAACGGGTGGTCCGTCCCACCATTCTCCATGTTGGTTGACTTGACCGCGAGAAAATGTCAACTGGTGGTAGGTTCCGGCAGGCAGGATATAGGAGCATAGGGGCAAGAAACCTCCAGCAATGGCTCTGTGGCCGAGTGGTTAAGGCGGTAGACTCAAGTTCTACTATCGTAAAGATGCACGCGTTCGAACCGCGTCGGAGTCATTATTTTTTTTTTTGTCTTTACTTCGAGTTGATTGTATCATGTTTTGACTATATGCTTGCTCTGATACCGATCCCAGCCCATCCGCACTAATTCGCCTACTCTATAAGACCCCAATCCTACAAGTACTATGCCCATCCCTCGCACACTTTTTTGCCACCAAAGTGGATGCTTCCGTACATCTATCTTGCCCGATTTGTCCTGCATTGGAAGCCCCAGCTGCATATACCAGCCACCACCAAAACACATAAGTGCCTGGATGGCTGTGCAGGGTGCGCATTCCTCTACAGAAATCGGTTGAGACGCAGGCGGGTTGAAAACCAGGGCAATATTGCTCATCTGGCAACCGCTACTGCAAAATCGCACAATGCTGCAGGCCGCGCCTGCAGATAAGACAACAACCAGTACACCACAGCACTCGAGAAGCAGCCATGCGAGGTCAGGTAGTCAATGTCACTTTTATGCCGCCGGTTTTTGCAACCGGGAAATGCACTCGCACAAATGCGTATGCATAAGCATGCTACAGCTACCATATTGCGGGGATTCTGCTCTGGTGCTGCATGCAGACAACAGCATCAATATTCTTACGACTATCAATATCGGCCGCGACGGTGGCCCCGTCGTCTTTTGTATTTCAGCGTAGGAACATTGATCTTGAGTGGCTACGTTTACTATGCATGGTGGCCCAAGCACACATTTCCTCTGTCGGTAGCCAAGATATTAAGAAAGGGTTTGTGGGCCGAGTCTGATCGAGGTGAGAACGACTACCAATTGGCACTCAAGCATTATATCGAAGCGCTTGAGCATTGCAATGAAATAGTGATGGACAGGTTGAGTGACGAGTACACGGGAGTCCAATTGAAGGTGGCCGAGATGTTTGAACGGTTGGACATGAAAGAGAACGCAGAGTTCATCTACAATGAGATCGCAACCTTGTACATGAAGGTGTTGACAGCAGCACCAGACTCTGAAGATGGACGCAGAATCCACAATAGAGAGCACCGTGGTCACTTGATCCAGAAAGATTTACGTATAGCCATCAAATTGGTCGAACTCAACAACCTCAATCCCCAGCTCAGTAAGGCGATATTGATGACCCACCTTTTGATTGCCCAGGATGAGGTACACAAGAAGTTGGGCAATGCCAGCAGCATCTACAAAATGGCCAATATCAGCGAAGATGACAGTGATAAACAGGACTACAAGGCGACTCTTGGGCAGGATTCAATAACCGTGAGCCACAACGGTGTGGTCACCCAAATAAATAAGAACCCGGAAGCATGGGAACCGTTCTGTGACGAGTTTTTCAATGCCATGGATCTCTTGACCGCCATATGTGTGGCTACTGGTGATTTGGGTATGGCCTCCAGAGTGAAAATTTCCATGACGGAATGGATGCTCTTGGCAGATGTCGATCCACACAAACTTCTCTTGTCGCAGTGCAACTTGGCGTCTTTGTTGTACTTGCAGGCCGAAGAATTCGAAGCCCAGGAGATCTCCTATCGCCGCAAACTTGCGGAAAGCGCCGGGCTCGAATACGACAAAATCAAAAACTTCACGGCCACCACCGTGGAGCAGCTGGAAGAAGCCAAGGATTTGGTGAAGAAAATGATCCAGAGCGGCAGCGATAGTGACAAAGCCGAGTACCAGGAGGCGGTGTTGAACAAAGACAAGTGCATTCTGCTTTCGATCGAAATGTATCAATCGGTGCTCAATTTTGCGAAAAAGCTACCACAGCAAATCATCGAGAACAATGCCACCATCAACGAGACAGTGGCTTTAGCTACGTACGGTTTGGGAGTGGTTCATCTACATTTATCAGACTACGAACGTGCCGAACGACTTTTGCGCGAAGCTCGAGTTCGGTCTAGATCGTGTGGCTATGACGGCTTGATCACGGAAATAGAACGTGAGCTTGGCAAGCTCTTCAAAGAGAGAAAGCTTCGGCAAAAGGGCCAGCAAGGACTGGAGGAGGTGGACATCGAAATGGACATCCACATCCACAAATAAAAAACTAGTGTATATATGAGGCGCGCACGCCGGCTTTTGAACACGAATTTCTCTCGCGGGTTGTCAACCACTAATGGTAGTATTGGCAGCATCAATTTGCACCAGAGGGGGCAAAGCTCTTCTTTCGCGTCTGTTTCGTGACATTCCGAAGGATAGAATTACCCAGCTTCTTGCCAATTTCCCCAGTTTGATTTCTGAGCTGACTTCTCAAAACACAACCGTGGAAGATGATTCGGTGCGTTATGTTTATCAACCATTAGAGGAACTATACGTGGTGTTGCTTACCACCAAGGAGTCCAACATCTTGCAGGATATAGACACACTCCACTTGTTTATTTCCACCATCAGTAACATGTTGAGACAAGTCGACGAACTGGAGATCTTTGCCAATGCATTCAATATCTTGAGTGCCTTCGACGAAATCATCTCGTTGGGTTACAAGGAAAACTTGACGTTATCACAAGTGCAGACGTTCATGGAAATGGACTCTCACGAAGAAAAGATCCAGGAGATCATTGAGCGCAACAAGGAATTGGAAGCTACTGAAGAACGCAAGCGTAGAGCCAAGGAAATTCAACGCCGAGAATTGGCTCGCAGAAACTTGGAGCAAACCCCACAAATGGGCAGCCACTTCGATTACAGTCAAGCACCAGTGCTGCAACCATCATACCAGGCTCAACCAGTTATTGAAAGTAACCCCGAACCTGTTGCTCCATCGTTCTCAAGACCCACTCGTGGTGGACTTCAATTGGGTAAAAAACCCACCAAGGTGGCAGAAACTCATCAGCCATTGCTTGCTCAGAATGAGCCTCGCTTCAACCTGGGACATGTAGGATCCAATGTGCCACCATTGTCGGGATCCTTGGCCGCATCGTCTCCTACCCCAGGGGCTTCGAGATCCGTCGGCTCAGCATCACCTGCTCCTGCTCCAAAGGTGCCAAATAACGGCATTCTTATCACTGTCAATGAAAAGATTACTGCTTCGTTGACCCGAGATGGTGCTGTGACCCTGTCGGAAGTGAAAGGTGATTTGCAATTGCGTATCAATGATTCCGACCTTGCCAATGCTTCGATTCTAGTCAAGACCGGTTCCGGTATTCAATACAACCCTCATCCTAACATCGACCGCCAGCTTTTCAGCCTGAAGGGAGTCATTACATTGAAAGATCAAAATAAATCGTTCCCGGCGGACGACCGCTCCATTGGTGTATTGAGATGGCGAGGCACCGGTAAGGCTGAAGACCGCAGCTTGGTGCCATTCGTGGTTAGTGCCTGGGTACTGGTCAACGATGGTAATGCAGACGTGACCTTGGAGTACGAACTTACCGAACAATTCGTACAAACCCATCAACATCTCGAAAACGTGGAAATTGCTATACTAGTACCCACATCAGACGAGCCAATAGTGGAAGACGTTTCATATGAATTGACTTCCGACGGAGTATTTTTCAACCTCACTGTGCCAGTTGACTCTCCACTGGGATCCTTCGAGTTCCAAATACCTGCCGCTGATGAAGATGCGTTATTCCCCATGGAAATTCAATTCGCCATCACAAGCGAACAAGCTACTGAAGCTGATACTTCATTTGGTAAGGTTAGTGTGGTGGATGTGGTCAAGCGGGATTCAGATGAAGAATCGCTCCCATTCGACTTGCACCTCAAATTGGCACTGGATGTGTACGAAGTTGCGTAAAAGTATGTACATTCTAGATCTATAATACAATGGATACACCCGATATAGCTACTGAGAATTGAATGCCTAAGTGGGCCTGTTGATTGAGCAGCTCGAGTTCACTTAAAATACGACGTCGAGGATCCTGGAACCCAACATCTTTTACATGAGTTACCACGATATTAAAGCCTTCGAGTGGCCGTTTGATGCTGGGGTCGACTTTATGGCATTCGGCTTGCAATGCAGTTAATTCAGCAATCAAATGAGCCGGCATCAAATGGCCATAGAGTTCGTGAGGTGAGCAAGAACTCGAAGACGAGCATTCTAGTATGATTCCCAGTAATTGTTTTTTGACGATGAGCGGAGCAATGTGTGTCCAAATCAACTTGTTTTTGTTGAGAAGAGACATGGCATCGGATTCAAAATCACCGAATATTAAGAGGCTGGTATTTGTGGAAGTCAAGGTGATCAAGAATGCCGATGAAATATAGTGCTGAATATCTTGGTTCGGGTCCACAACGGACTCCTTAAGTGGGAGGAGATTGCTGTCCAGCTGGACAACTTTCCCGTGGCTGATATCAAACATGGTAACCGAGAAACTACCCTGGGCCACAGTGAAGGGCTGCCAATATTTATGAGGAAATAGTTTCACCACGTTAAACTTTGGCATGTTTGGCCATATTACTCCATTGAAAATATGATCTTGTAATGCATTTATTGTATGAGGAGCCCCATAAACCTGGCGAACGCTGCCATGGGCAAACGCTGGAGAATTAATTGCCAAGGCAGCGATGTGGTCAAGATGAGGATGGGAAATCAAGTAGGCTGAGACCTGATGAAGAATGTTCCACGCATGCTTAACAGCAGACTCTGAAGTATCCAAGTCGCTGAACGGGGTAATTATCTTGGCTTGAATGTACCTATCGACGGACACAGAATCGTCATAAAGATCCAAGACGGGCAGATATGAAGTCTTATGTGATGTTTCATGACGAATAATATGGCTCAACAGGTTGAGCCCACTGCCGGCATCTACACAAATGACATCGTCGGGTCGCTTACCGGAAATAATATCAGAGTACAGTGTAGATCTGGGTTTGACCAATACTGCACATGTAGTTCCGTCAAGACAACCACCAGAAGCTCCTAGAAAGCTGATATCAAACGACATCGCAGCACCATGCGCCTGGACTTAGCCTGTTAATATAACTATCTGTCTAGATAGCTCCAGATAGCTTTTATTTAGGGGCTTCCCCTCGCGGAGACGCAGGTGGGCGTGTCCTGCACAAGAACCCGCCGGCTACTGGCATTATGCGTCTTCTAGAAACAGACGTGCATAATTATGGCTGCAGTAGAATCTTTTCGAGCTAAATCACCAGGGCAACAGGAATCGATTGAGCTGAGGAGTGTGGTACTTAAAAGCAAAAACTAGATACTGTAGGATAGAAGCGTAAATCAGGGACTTCCCGGTTCGGCGGACATAGACGAAGTAATATCTACCGATTCGGACTACACAGAAAATACTCGTAGAGATAAACAATGGTTGTAGTATTACTATTGTTGCGCACTACCGTATCCGATGATGTTGTGGGCAAACCTCCAGCTTTGGCCCTCACAACGCAAACCTTTTTCGAACTTTGGCGGTTGTCCGTGCTTGAGCGTCACCAACGTGTACTTGTCACTGGACCGGGCGTCTCTGTAAAAGAGGACCTTCATGCAATTGACAATGGCTTCACGAGCCTGTTCTTCGCTGACGTTGGCGTAATCCTGATCTTGAGGCACCAATTGACGCAAAAGCGGGATTGCCAAATGGGCACCGAATCCCGTGCATATCGCCGACAGGCCGTACGTGACTCCCAACAAGTCCACGTACCGTAAAAATGGTGTTTTGTCGTCGTTGAATCCCGCGACCACCACCGCATTCCATAATGGGTCCATTTTCGACCGGCGATTGTACAAAACCCGGGTCAAATATTCATGTACGTTGGGCGCACGCAAGTTATGGCCGCCATCACTATCATATACTTCTTCAGTAATCTCCAATTCATCTAACAACCGTTGTATTTGTTGGAAATCAGAAATGTCTCCAGACACTCCAACTACTGTTTCTTTGCCAACTTTGAAGATACGCTCAATGTCGTTGTACTTGAGAAGTGACCCGTAGGACCCCATGTTGTCAGCAGCAACAATTACTCCGTCCTTGAACTTTATGGAGTTGACAGAAGTACCGGTGATAAGCGGTTGTTGCGAGTTCATTTTTGGAAATGAAGCCAGCGAATCGATTCCATGACTGCTGGCATTGGCAATCGAATGGTTGTATGCTCCATAAACAGCGTCATCAGGACGCCCCCACAGATACGGATCGTGATTCATGGTGGCGGAAATGCGACGAGGTGAGTTATATGGGTGTGCAGCCAAACACCGCACAATAGGACATGGCCATAGTTGTGTAGCTAAGTTGCATAGATACTAGTGCTCGAGAGCTAATACTTACACAGCTAGGTTTCGTGGCTAATATCCCGTAGCTATCTTGTAGCTAAACATTCTACCTTCACATCTACCTACAGCCTGCGTATCATACCATGTATTCTTTCTATCTATTAGAACACCAACTCCGCTCCACCACTGATCAGCTGCTCGATCTCAGAGTCTTTGATGGTCTTGTAGCGGAAACGGGGAGATAATTGGGAACGCAAGTCTACTGCATTTCCACTAGGCGAGCCTGAAGACCCGAGAGGACCGCTTTTTTCTGCCCCGGGCAAAGTACCGCCGGGTGCACATGGATGTGGTTGCACACCATGCGTAGATGCTGGGTTAGAAACTACATATTCGAAATCTCAGGGAGGGGCACGTACCATTATGTGGATGGGGACCACCCACGAACTTTATGAGAGGCGTATGCTTCAACAATCTGCCAATAGCTCGCATGGTGAAGATGAAGAATGTTCGCAATTGGCGGGAAAAATGCAGGATTTGATCAGACCTCGCATTCAATAGTTTGTGCATTGTAGCAACGGATTGGCATATTTCTCCATTAGCTTAATGTCTGACAAACTTCAACGGACCATCGCACGATTTCGTGCCAAAATAGACGCTGGTGCTTATTATGAAGCACATCAAACCGTCAGAACCATCACCAATCGGTATGTGAAAGCACGGCAATACCAGGACGCTATTGACGTTTTATATCAGTCCGCTGGTATTTTGGCCGCTAATAAGGAATACGCCTCGGCTACTGATCTTATTCTTTACTTGTTGACCGTGTACACCGAAGCAGGCATAATATGCGATGCTGAACATAAAGACTACAAAATGAAGGTGATGGAGTTGGTGGGCCAATTACCGGACACAGAGCCAGCTTTGGTTGAGTTGGCAAATAAGAGTGTTAAGTGGAGTCAGGAAAACACCAGCAGCAAATTTGGCGATGCTGATTTCCATAACCTATTTGGAACCAAGTTTATCGGGGCACTTACGCAGTCCACGGCCACCAACGAAGAAAAATCCAAGTTGTTTGCTGTGACTGAATTGCACTGTGTGCTAGGAACTAGTGAAACCCGCCAGGTGTACGGTAAGTTCTTGCACGACATATGGAAGATCAACGGTGGGGATCCGGGCTTGTACGCAGCAAGAGGAGTGTTGAACTACTGTTACCTCAAGAACGTATCGTTCGCACAAGAGTTCATTCAGCAGTTTGTTGGCTTAATTGGCGCCAGCAAGTTTACAACAGAAGGGGGTATAAGTTTCAATGAGGACTACCCGTTGTTCAATTTCATTCAGCTCTTGGTGCTCACAGTCGCAAAAGAAGACGCAGGCAACAAATTCCTTAAATTACTCGAACATTACAAACCAATCCTCGACCAGGCCCAATTGTCGAGTCCAGTACAGTACTTGGGCAAATTATATTTCAACTTGAAGTTGGGCAATGGCGGCGGACAAAACATGCTTGCTAATATGATGGGAGGTTTATTTAAATAGGCTAATATACTTCATCGTCATGAACTATGGCCGACAGCTCAAGAGCCTGAACCAACTCAGGGCGGTTGGCTTTCTCAAGCTCATGCTTGGCTTCACTATAGGTACACCAGCGTCGTTGTCGTTTGGACAGTTCGGGCCATTCCTGACTCAAAACATCAACCACCATGTCATAGAAGTGGAACTCTGTCTTGGGAATAACTTTAGCTGGATCAAAGTCTCCTTGAACCACTGGTGCCTTGGAACCTCGAAGATCGAAGACCACAGGAAGTTTGCCCAAAATCTTCCCCTCGCACCCAGCTTCCTCCCAGGTCTCTCTGACAGCTGTGGTTACAAATTCGTCTCCTTCATCCCACTCAATGCCACCTTTTGGCAAAATCCACCGGTTCGGATGCTTGAGACTCAGCACCATGATGAGCCGTTGCTTCGATTCATCCATGCATATACAGCCAGCCACCATTCGAGCACCACTCTCTGGGTTGTACCTCTGCTTCTCTCGTCCGACACGGGACTCTGTAGGCTTTACTGGCATATTAGGGTTTTGGTACATTTTGTGGGGTCGACTTGTTCCTGCCGCACGTTGTGCATGAGCGTAGAACGCACATTCGAGCATCCGCACACCGGTGGAAGATCGAACATCTACGATTGTGATCTGGATGAAGTTTGCATTTCTAACATTTTTAGCGGTGGTTGCAGCCCATGGTAGCCACCAGCAGGGCCCTAAAAGTCCGCCAGCAGGACTTCTGTGGCAAAACTGGCATATGCTTGAAGAACACAAGATGGATTCCTATGACGCTGAATCGTTTTTCCGGCTCCATGCTCTTAAGAACTCTGATGAGTGGTCGCTGACTGACATATTGAACTTGTACGGACTTCTTCGTGAATCTGTTATTGGTGATGGATCGGGAATGGGTCGTCACAATCACGAACAAGAGGGCATAACCAAAGAGGCTAAAGACTTTGTAGTTGCTGAAATCTTGAAATTGGTGGACACCAACAAGGACGGCACTGTCTCCTTGAGCGAGTGGAAGCAGTTTGCTGAGAATGGAGGTGAGCTTCCAGATTTCGGATACGGTCAAGGTCATCATCTCGACTTTGAACTGGAGTACGAAGAACACCATTGGAAACAATACCACATGAATGACGACCCCGATGTCAAAATCAAGCACAAAGAAGACATCGAGCACGATATGCTCCATCACGAACATGAAATGGAAGAGTCCCACAATGCCAATCCGGACTTGAGAGATACTACTCACAACTTCTTGTCGCCAATCCGCATAGAAAACGTGCCTCAAAAGTACCGGGCTTAAGTACGTACATGATGAATTTCATTGCTATTTAATCGTTAGCTTACAGAACTCAATGCACATTTTCGTAAACTCTGCAAGTCACCCTGGCATCTCTTGGTGTTTCCACCTGCATTCTTGAGACAAGCCTCGTATGCCTGGAGCATGCCAGCACATTCTCCTTGTATTTTCTGGAACGCAGGCACCTGGCTTTTAATACAACTGGCCAAATCCACTTGCTCTTGGCCGCAATTCGATCCCTGAGGATTACCCATACATTTGTGGAACGCAAGAAATTGCTGGGGACAATTTCTAGCTATATCCTCCATCAAAATCTGATCTAGAAGTCCCGACATCTGCAAGTAACCTGAGTTCACGTTGCCCAAGGTGCAAGCTTCAACTTCATCGCGCTTATGTAAGGAAGAACGGTAAGATCAACGGTAACTTAACTTCGATGCAATCATGGCGCAATACTCTCGAACTATATTAGTGACCCTCACTTGGTTTCCTGTGCTCTACACATTTCATAACCATGTCTATCAACCTTGTCACATTTCTGGTTCGTCCATGTCGCCAACCTTCAATCCGGGTACTTCCACCACCAGAGAAGATATTGCCTTAGTGCAAAAATACGATCTCAAACGGCCCAATTCTCTTCGTCGTGGAGATATAATCATGTTCCGTTCACCCAATAACCCGGAAAAGTTGGTAACTAAACGCATAACTGCATTACAAGGAGACACTGTATATCCTCACAGTCCTCCATATCCGAAACGTCAGGCATTGATCCCTCGAAATCATCTCTGGGTAGAAGGGGATAACACAGCACACTCAGTAGACTCAAATACATTTGGTCCAGTAAGCCAAGCGCTTGTGGTTGGCAAAGTGGTTGCGATAATATGGCCCCCATCGAGAATGAGATCTGTATAAAGTTACCACACCGGCGGTAGATCCTCGATAATGTTTCTATCTATGACGGCTTGGAACCTTGTGGTATCTTCACCTGGTTTTTTCCATGTTCCCTTTTCAAAAACACGTCCCTCGTATTTGCGATAAAGAAACCCTCTCGGGTATTCACGTTGCAAGATACTTTCTATTTTATTTGGCACATGAACCACCACACCTTCGAACATGGTATTGTGCAAGGGCAAGATCTCGTTGACGGCATAAAAATGGTAATCTTTATCGGACAACAACTGATGATTTGCAATCAACTTCTTTTCGGCCACTGTTATGGAACTCAGCATTTCCTGATGGTCAACGGTGGGATTGGCACTGTACTCCTTGAAGCTTGGTTCAATCAATTGGGACAATTCCGTACTGTTGGTGTGATGTTCTACCCATGACAATGCTGTGATATCCACGAAATAACCGGAGAAAACATCTATAAATCTTGCATCGATCACATTCGCCGAATCGTTTTCTCGGCAGTATATGTTGCGGTTGACATCGATTAAGTACGCGCTAGAGGTGACCGAATCATGGAAGTCATACACTATAGTCTGATTAAACTCCACGAGCCGTTCAAGACTGCTAAACGACACCTGAACATCCAAATCATCATCCCAAGGGAGGTTCATACGGTGCCAATACCACCCTAGTGCCAGCCCATGGGCAAGCCATGTTTGTATACCAAAATTCCGGGCAAACCGAAACCAAGCTCGAGCAGTACGATGAATTACTGGTCTATGATCGCAGACCCGATAGAATCGCCAGTCCTGATGGGGCTCAGCTTCATAGAAGTACTTGTCATACTTGCATTGAGCCGCTGTAGGCACATCCCATCGAGAAGATTCAACTTCTCGGCTGACTAGTTTCTGGGACTTCATCATACCTGGCACATATTCCGCATTTATAGCTAGACTGGCATTATACTTATACTTCTCCCCTGTTGTAGTATACTCAAACAAACCATCCCTAGTGGTAAATACAATCTTGCGTGGCCGGGGCGAATTAGATATATACGCTGAGCCCAATAACTCTCGATCCAGAGAAGAGAGTGAACTATTTACATACCCATGAAAGGTGATATGTGGAATATTCTTGCAAGAAAGTTTGCTTGGAATGCCGTTACGTTGGGCAAATGTTTCACAGGTGGTGTTGATTCTACGAATGCCCAAAGCAGCTGCCCAGTCGAAGTAGAGATGGTCAATTGACAGGTTTTGGGCTATGGCATATAGCCACAGTTCTGGTAGCAATTTTGGATTATACGTGTACTGTCGTGGCTCCAGATACATATACCACGCAATCCAAATTAAGAACGGTATCCATATCATTGGTGATTTGTGGAGAAGAAATTCGGCTGCGATGCGATTTCCAAACGGCCACTCCAGTATATTTACAGTCTATAATATGCAAAATAACTCAATAGCCGGCGCTAGCACCCATTGAGCCAGCATCCTGTCCCAGGTCATTCAAATCATGAAGCATGTCTCTTGCCCACATATGTAGTCGTACAAATAGTAGTTCGTCACCAGTGAGTTCCACAAGCAGTTTTGGACGAGCAATTGAGCGCCGCAAGTACTTTTCGTTGTCAATTTCCTCACTGACACTAGACGCTCCCTTTACGTCAACCCGATCTTGTATGTTGGTTATCATCTCGTTGATATAGGTGCTCACGATATCCCAGTATCGAAGCAATTGGCTTTCGTCGTCACATAAAACAATAAAGCTGTACTTGCGCTCACTACCTCGAGCACTAGGGTCTCTGACCTTGAATATTCGGCTCATTGAGTAGCCGTCCACATCATCACCGTAAAAAATCGGTCTCTTTGGGTCAGCACTGGCCTCCACAGTTAAAGATTTCATGACTGCTTTGGTGAGCGCAGTGTAGCGTTGTTGTGAAGATGGGTATCTGGAAGATATATAGGCAGATGTTGTACTATTATCGTCCTTGGTAATGAGATTTACTGCTTCCGATGGTAAGATCAAGTGGCATGAGTTACATGTCTGCACTTTAGAGGTGCCTGGAAGCAAATATGAGGTTTCATCTTGAGTACTGCTAGTTTCCTGGGTGCATATGATACATGTGGGCCCATGGAGTTCGCAGAAATGTGCCAAGGCAACGATATAATTGACCATGGAGGTTCAAAATTAGGTCGCGAAACTTATCATTCTGATGAAGTTGAGGCTCTCGAGCCTACAAGAAGTGTCTTTGCATAACTTGGAGCTTGAGGGTTCACATAGCAATGTCAATCCCAAAGGTGGTAAAGACGAAAGAAGACGCAAGTCGTCTATTCTCTCAATCCCAGCAGGATTCCCCACTGCGGAACAACTCAATAGTTTGAATACTGTGACTCTTCTCGACAGTTTCTACTGCTTATATGTACGCATAGGGACTCAATGGACACTTGTGCATGTTAGCGAGGTGATACACAGCAACACATGTCCGCAATTTCGAAGAATGAGCCTCCCAAAGCTCCCACGAGATAGCACTCATCTTGAAATAAAAGTATGGGTTCGTCAACAGAACAACCCCTGGAGGCTCTTTCTACAAGTCAAGACATCTACTGGCACATTATATGCTGTAGATACTGTCTCTGAACAAAAAAACCGTCTAGTTTTGAATTTTTGTGGGAAGTTATACAGCACCCAACCACGACGAAAAAGTGAAGCCAATGGTGACCCCAAGCCCAGGAAAAGTTCCTATACATATGATGCAGCCAGATCAATTACCAAGCTTGACGGCTCAGTAGCCGAATTGGCCATTTCAAAGCTGGCTCTTTCCAAAAGTATCGATGAGTCTGTTCACTGGCTACTCGACCAACAAAACATCAACAACATTCCCTACACCACAGACAAATTGAAACGACTGATACGACAGCTTGAAGAGAGCGTACGACGTCAGCGTTCCCAAAACGATTCCATTCTTCATGAAATCATGCATCACAAAGTGGCTATCGATGATATTCAGCAACTTATCGACGACAAGTTCCCAGACATTGTCAATGCCACCAGTAACCAGATTGAAATGACAGAACAAGAGTGCTTACCCTTGCAGGAAACTTTGGCCGACCAGGTGTTCCCAGAGATCTCCGCCAAAGTATTTTGTCATGCATCGTTATTGCTGCAAATCATCCCCATTGAAAATCTCGAAGGGTCCGTGAAATTCTCCGTAATCGGCATTGAGTTTCCGGCCACCATCCACGAGCTATTGAACGTGTGCTACGACACAGCAACCGAAAACCACACTCTTTTGGCTGAGATCAACGCTGGTTTATCCTACATTATTCAGTTGGTCAATGCATTAGCCGACGTTCTCTGTGTCCGACTCGCCTACAAGATGAGTCCGCAAGGCTCTGAGTCGAGTATCTACGACATCTACGGCAAATGCTTTACATTGTTCTATGACCCCAAGGTATCCAAAAACGGCCACAACGAAGAGTTCGAACGAGCACTTCATCTACTCAACCAGAATTTGCAGCATCTTATCCATGCCACCACTATACAACTCAAGAGCCTCAATCCACAGGCAGTGTCTCATCCCATTCCCCCAGATAGCTGGGACAACCTATTGTGGCGGCTCCAATGGTTAGTACTCATGGTTACTGCAATTTCATAGTTCCTGTATGGTGCATGCGCCTGTCAGAAATTGTTTTACCGCTTTAGGAATGAAGACAATAATGCGGAACGCATGCGTAAGTAGCTACTAATTCAGTTCACGATATCAATATTAAATTAATAAATTACATCAAGGCCACAGCAGCAGCCCCAACAATAGCGCCAACGGGAAGAGCCATCTTGGAAGCACCGTCCTTAGAGCTGGTGGCAGCCGAAGAAGACTTGCTCTTGGAAGTCGAGGAGGAAGAACCCTTCGACTTGGAACCACCGGAAGCACCCTTGATGCCTGCCTCAGATTCAATTCTGCTGTACCATGGCAAGTTGGTAGCAAATCCGGATAAACTGGAAACGTCAATCTTGTTGTCGTTCAACAATGTAGTGTAGGAGTCATCCTTGTAGGTGGCCACTTGCTTGACCAAACTGGTCAAGGCTTCTGGAACGTCGCTTGCAGTCTGAGCAAATTTGAGGTAATCACCCTTGTGCAGCTTAAAGTCACCGACCAAAGCAGTAAGGAAAGCCACTTGTCCAGATTCAGCAGCATGGGCACCAGTAGCGACAAATCCAGCGATAGAAGCAATAGTAGAAAATTTCATATTTAAAAGAGTGGTTTTCCACTGCGGTGGAATTTCAACTTTTATATAGGCAGAGTGTGGGGGAGGGGTCGATGTCGGTCGCCGCAGCCTGCAGCAAAAATGTCGCCGGCATACAAACGACAATGTAACAAAGCGTGGAAATTCCTTACACTGCAAAACATAAACATCTCGCAAGTGCAAGCTTTTACAGCCAGCATCCTGGCCGAAACAATTGACCCTTCTTTTTTACAGATTGTTCTCTCGTCCCTGCGGACATCCCGGTTGCCCAGGTGGGGTAAAACCGGATGACGCAAGCGTCTCGTGCTCGAAACGAGGCACGTGAACACGCACGTGAGACAGCTACAACAGCTCTTAGTGGTATTATATTACTATCTAAAGCAACATAATAGCAGCGGCGGCACCCAAGGCACCCAAGCCAGCACTGGCAACACCAGCGTCACCCTTGGACTTGGAAGCAGACTTGGAAGACGACTTGGAGTCGGACTTGGAAGCAGACTTGGAGTCAGCAGACTTGGACTTAGAGTCAGACTTGGAGTCAGACTTGGCAGCGGCAGAAGAAGCCTTACCGGAACCAGAAGAACTGTCATCAGTGGCAGAAGCAGCGTCAGAAGCAGAGGCGGAACCAGCCTTGGAAGCTTCCTTGGAAGAAGCATCAGACTTCGACTTGGCGAGAGCACCAGAAGCGGCAGCAAGAACAACAAGAACAGTGGCGTATTTCATATTAATTTGATTGGAAATATCACAAGAGGGGCCCCATGCCTCTTTTATACCACAGCAATTTCAAGGCGGACACCACCAATCACGAAACTTGCCATAAGCCACCATGAAACCTTGCACATTTTCAGCCTTGTTGCGGCTTAAGTATTATTACTGTGAGCGTGAACTTCCGTGTTACCTCTTGGGCCCATGTGGTGCGCTTTTGATGCCACCCTAAGCCTTTCCCAATTAGTCCACAGGTGTATTTTTAGCCACTTTGCCCCACACCTCCAGGCATAGAGGTGCCCCTAAGAGGGCACGGGGCGCAAGCATCACACCCCTTTACTCGAGATAGATCGCTGACTCCATAGAATCTTTTCGTGCCCGCGTACATTATCATAGATTGCAGCCGCTCATATTTACGGCCAACCAAAGGTATTTTCAGAAAACATAAGCCACTGCGGCACACAATGCTTCCACTTGACGCTGAACGGAATGCCGAAAAGGACTTCGTTGCTGTAATAGTCCCGTATATGGTCATGGTAGCAACCAGCTTCAGAAACCCCACGGTCACCTGCATACTTGCGCAGCACGTTGCCAAGAGATTCATGCACGTCAAACGACGCAGGTGAACAACTGAATCCCGTCAACTTGCGTACATTGTAATGAATAACTTCAAACATCCGTGAAAGCCCCTCCCGCTAAACATAGGTTCCGGCTCGTCATTTTCACGCGATACACAGGAGTTTTCCTCGTAAAGTAAGCAGTCATGTGGTCCCCGGTTCCCTTATCCAAATGTTCTGGTTCCGGCGCCTTATCCGCAGTAGCTCGTTTGGCATCCCAGATTCGTACCGTATTATCAGCCCCGCTGCTCACCACAACATTTCCCTCACGAGACCACGCAAGCGAGTAAATAGAGCTGCGCCCATGACCTCGCATGGCTTTTATTCTGCGGCCCGAATTGCAGTCCCAGAGATTCACCACCGAATCTTCGCCGGCACTGGCGAGCCACCTACCATCCGGAGACACTGCTAAGCAATTGACCGGTCCGGTGTGGCCCATAAATATACGCACACAGTTACCGGTCTGAATGTCCCACATACGGCATGTCTTATCGGCCAGCCCAGTAAACACATAGTTGCTGTTAGGATGGAATTGCACGCAGTCAACGTCGTTGATGTGCCCTGCAAAAATTCTCAAAGCGTAGATGTGGTCTGTGCCCCATAATCTGGCGGTCTGATCATGAGAAGCCGTAGCAAAGTAATGTCCCCAGGGCGAGAATGCCACATCCCACACGGGTGCTGTGTGGCCCTTGTACGCTACAAGACCAGTATACGAGTCGAGAGACCATAATCTAACCGACTTGTCTTCGGATGCTGACGCCAAGTAGTGGTTGTCAGGCGAAAATGACACATTGTAAACTGGTCCTGAGTGGCCCACAAGTCTTCTGGACGAGTCGTTATTATGTGGGTCCTTTCTAGATTGCGACTTGAGGGGCGAGCCGTCAAGACTCCATAATTTGACGGTCGAATCTTCAAAGCCAGCTGCGGCTATGGTACAATCATCATTGAAATCTACCGATGTCATGGCATTGTGTGTGTTGTGGAAGGTGTACATGCACACGGAGGGTGCTGCTGCTTGTGGAGTATCAAGTTTGAGACGCAGCCGTGAGTCCTTCACGGCAAGAATTTGGCGTTTGATTTCTGCAGCGTCGGCCAAGGGAAGTGGTATTTCCTTGGCAGGAGAGTCTTCCGTGACACCGGTCAATTTTTTGAACTCATCCACCAAGGAGGTATCGTCAGTTTCGCCTTGTTCTTCTTTCAATTCTGCTTCCACCTCTTTTTCTACTTCAGGGTCCAAAGGCATGGGGCCCAATTTCACAGTCTGCTGGTTGAATCTGTCGATTTCTGACTTGGTGACATATCCAGCGATACCTTCTTCAGGGTCTGCCTCGCCTGGTTTACTGGTTTTGTCGGGACGAGTGCTAGCCACTACAATACTCAAGTACTGGTTGATGATTCTCACAAGTAATCCACCACCAACGGCATCATTTTCATGTAAGAAGTAGAGCACCAAGTTTTTACTTGTCTTCGAAACAACAAGTCTGTATCTGCGGGTCCGATAGGCAGTAGCCAATTCGTTTTCCCTCAAATGTTCTGGCAACGAGATTCCTGCAAGCTTGGAAACTTCCAGACCATGGAGCAATTGGTGGTCCGGACCAAACTTATCGAGAAACGCCTTAGCTTGAGCTGGATGTCCGCGAGCTACAAGCTCAAGAAAGCAGTGGACAAATAATGGGTACAAAAACCGGGCCAATTCCGGCTTGTACAAGTCCAACGACGTGTCCACCCATCGCAGAAGCATGTTGTATGCTCGGTGGTACACCTCAGGATCCAATCCACTGGAGGCACCAGAATTCAATGCGCTGGTTGACCCAGTAATTGCTCCGGAGGTCATCATAGGAGTTGATGCGGGTGACATTTGCTCACCTGGAGGAGTGGGAGTGTTGGAGCTCTCAAGACGAAGCATGGATTCGGTCTTGTGGTACCCTTTTTTGTTCAAATACTCAAGAACAATTCTGTTAAGGTCGGCCTGGGAAAGCTGTGTGCTTGGGCGTGGCGGAACTCTAGGTTGTGAATATGACTGCAGCTGCTGCGCACTGCCAGATTGATTCAAACCAGAACCTGCATTAGCAGGCGGTTGAGACAGACGTCCGTTTTCCGTCCCGTCGGCCATGTTGTAGGCCATACAGAAATTGTTCGTTTTCACCACCACTGGTGTTTGGGTGCGCACCAGCTGCTCCCTCGCTGGGACATTTGCAGCCATTACCGGTTGGCAAAGATGGGTTTGGCGGGGTCCCAGGGACCCTGGAGCTCGTTCTTGTACTTCTGTACACGTATAAAGTAGGCTGGAAGTAGAAATGCAATCGCGGCGATGGTCATGAGCCACACAAGAAGAAGACCGGTGCCAAAGAGCCTGTAAGTAATTATGCAAACGGCAGAATAGAGCATGAAGAGAATGCCGTGGTGTAGGAGCAAGTAGCGTTTGCTACGGCGGACAGCCACGTCAAACAATGGCACCAATATGTTGACAACAGCTGCAAAAAGCACAAAGCAAAATACATGGAGGGACGACGAAAGTCGCGATGCAAGCACTAGCGCATTCAGAAGCGATAGATTTGTGGACAAGATGGGTTTGTATGCGTCAAGGTGTGGGTCCATAGCATAATCATGACAAACCATGTTGAACCCACAGAGAATGAGCGATAATGCCCAGATGGAATCGGACGATGTGGATCGTGTAAGGGACTTGAGAACCGGGGAGAGCACAAGCACAATGAGAATGACCACAAGCAGGGATCGCACCGTATTCCAGGTTTCCAGCGTACTTCTTCCATCACTTTTCTCACCAAGCTTGTCCCACAATGCCATTCCGAAAACGACCGCAACTGCTGCTATGACCATTGGCACCACAGGATCCCAGTGGTTGTCGTAGATACCAATGAAGGTGAGTTCGACCACAACAACATTGGCCAAGTGAAGCACAATCAATGAAAAATGGTTAACCAAGTGCCAGTAGGAATACTTAGCCACGGTGGTGTTTCGCTTTATTTGCGAAAGAAACCCAGGATGTGTATAGTTATCAGGATACGGCTGCTCAAGATAGAGGAGCTTTTTCCACACCATAGAACCAGTTTGGTGGAGCACCACTTTTCAAACTGTACTTAGGTTATCGCGAACTGCGAAAAACAGATATTCTATCAAACACAGAAAACCCGACAAGACAAATACAGTCGAATTTTAAAAGAACTCAGATCATTATAACTTACTACCATCATCAGAACCTACTACTGTCTACATATTTATTCACAACATCATGTCAAAGTTATCGGTTCCCCCAACTACACCAACCCATAGATACACACAACTGACTTCCAAGTCCAGCTTGGCTCGAATAAGTCGTACCAATACAAACGCAGACTCAGCATACAACCCGCCCTCAACGTTTGACAACCAGAGCATGCGTACTCTTGACTATATACCAAGCACCAAACCTAGTGTTTCTTACCTGGACAAGTTGTGGACCCAGATCGATGTCTTAGATGACGTCCGTAAGATGGCCAGCGAAATAAGATCCAAGGGCTCATTCTTTAACGACAAGTTCAACCACGAGTTGGAGACCATGAAAAAACTGCAGGAGAGATTGATAGATGCCATGGCAGTCCAAGATTTCGACCTGAATCCACAGCAAGAAAGGTACAGAGCACAACAGGATACTAAGGACAGACCCGAAAGCAGTCTCTTTTCATTTTACGACGACCAAGGCACGGATCGGAGAAACATTTTGTACAAGAAAGAGAACTTCGATGAGATGAATTCCTACGTCCAAGACATCAAAGTACAGCTACAAGCGGTTGGTGAAGCCATGGAGGAGTTCGATGCAGTTACTGCCGAACAATGGAGATAGGCACCAATAATCCCGAAAATCTTCTACCACCATCTTTGTGTTCGGACCTTGACACCATTTTCGGTGTTTTCCGTCCTGCACCGAGTCGAATTATTCCGAGATAATGAAAAAACCCCGAGACAAAAACTCCGCTCGAATTTGACCAGTTGCGAATATAAATCCAGCCAAGGAAATTCAGCGAGAAAATGTCAGCCAGCCACGATGTCCATGAGAGAGCCGATCTCTGCAAAGATATCCCAGACAACTTAGCTAAGGAATTGCATGCCATCGAAGACATTTTAACGTTGCTGCCAAAAAAGTTGAAAGAAGTAACCGACCATTTCATTACTGAATTGGACAAGGGCTTATCCAAGAAAGGCGGTAACATTCCTATGATTCCTGGATGGGTTATGGACTTCCCTACAGGAAAGGAAAAGGGTGACTACTTGGCTATTGATTTGGGTGGAACCAACTTGAGAGTGGTCTTGGTCAAATTGGATGGGAATCGATCCTTCGAAACTATCCAATCTAAGTTCGAATTGCCACAAGGCATGAGAACCTCCACCGCTGATGAGTTGTTCGATTTCATTGCCAAGTGTCTTAAAAAATTTGTTGAAGAACAGTACAAAGACGGCTGTAGTGAACCACTTCCATTGGGATTCACCTTCTCGTACCCTGCATCCCAAACATCCATTGACACCGGTGTCTTACAAAGATGGACCAAGGGTTTTGACATTGACGGCGTCGAGGGTGAAGATGTCGTGCCTATGCTTCAACGTGCCATTAAGGATGTTCATGTTCCAATCAACGTGGTTGCTTTGATTAACGATACCACCGGAACATTGGTAGCATCTATGTACACAGATCCAGAAACCAAGATGGGTTTGATCTTCGGAACCGGCTGTAACGGAGCTTACTACGATGTGATCAAGGACATTCCCAAGTTGGAGGGACGCATTCCCTCCGATGTTGACCAAGACTCGCCAATGGCCATCAACTGTGAGTATGGTGCTTTTGACAATGAGTTGGTGGTGTTGCCTAGAACCAAGTACGACGTCATCATCGACAAGGAGTCTCCAAGACCAGGTCAACAATCGTTTGAGAAGATGATTGCTGGATACTACTTGGGTGAGGTATTGAGACTCATTTTGCTCGACTTGGCTGAAGAGAAGAAATTGATTTTCGAAGGCCAGGATCTCTCCAAATTGAAGGAATCGTTCATCATGGACACTTCGTTCCCAGCCAGAATCGAGGAGGACCCATATGAGCAACTCACAGAAGTTGAGAAATTGTTCAAGGAGGTCTTAAACTTGAACACTACATTCACTGAGAGAGCAGTGATTTCCCGTATAGCACAAAAGATCGGTGAGCGTGCGGCCAGATTGTCCGTATGTGGAATCGCTGCCATCTGTAAAAAGAGAGGTTACAAAACCGGCCACTGTGCCGCCGACGGTTCAGTGTACAACAAGTACCCTGGATTCAAGGAGCGGGCTGCCCAAGCATTGCGTGACATTTTTGGATGGGACGACTCCATAGAGGACCCAATCACCATCACCGCCGCTGTGGATGGTTCTGGTGTTGGAGCGGCTGTCATTGCTGCTTTGACCGAACAGAGATTGAAAAAGGGTCTCTCGGTTGGTACTACCAACTAATAAAAATAGCTTATACATATCAATAGTGATGCAACGTAAAGTCGTGGTTGACCAGGTTTGTATTTTCGCAGTTAAATCTTAAATCTATCAAACTACTATGGATGCATATGCGGATTATACTCCTCAGGGCTTCAGCATAGCCGACAGTGACTTAACCGCTGACTCTGGTGCTGTCGATTCTGAAAAGGTGAATTTTACGGATAAACAGGGAGTTGAGGATTCAGAAGAGTTCGATGAAATTCTACCTGGAAATGCATCATCCGATGAAGCAGTAGACGAAGAAGATATCAGACATATAGGTATGCTGGTTGATTCTGACTATTCACGCCAAACGAGTTTGTATGAAGGTGGCTTTTGGACTATTTTTCGCCGTGCGTCCGTGAACCTTATTTTGCCATTCATCAACGGTATGATGTTGGGTTTTGGTGAAATCCTAGCACACGAGATAGGCTTCCGCTACAGCTTGGTTGGGGCCCGTGTACAGCCAGTCAGAAGAATGAGGCAAAAAGAGGAATCAAAGTATTTGTAGAGTGGAAGGTCAGAGAGAACACAGAAGAGCATAATGGAACCTATTATTCAATTGCACTAAACTGTACCGAGTATTGCTGTGCAATTGAAGTATCCAAGCGAATAAAGGTGGCTTTGGCTCGATTTCATCCTCCAATAGCATCTTGCATGAATCATACTGCATGGCACCCAAAGATTTTACCCCGATTTTATCGCCAACTCCTCCGAGCAAATTTTGTGCTATGAGCAGAATTGAAACTGATGCCTTTGGCGAGATAGAGGTGCCCAGTGACAAGTACTGGGGGGCCCAAAGTCAACGTTCTCTCCAAAATTTTGACATTGGAGACATCCGCATGCCGGTTCCTATTATCAAGAGTTTCGGAGTTTTGAAAGGTGCTGCAGCTACCGTGAACGAGCAGTTGGGATTGTTAGATCCCAAATTAGCGGCTGCAATTAAACAAGCAGCCTTGGAGGTTGCAGAAGGAAAGCTCAACGACCATTTTCCATTGGTAGTATACCAAACTGGCTCGGGAACCCAGTCCAATATGAATGCGAACGAAGTGATCTCCAACCGTGCAATTGAAATCTTGGGAGGCAATATGGGGTCCAAAGCTCCTGTGCATCCTAATGACCATTGTAACATGTCCCAATCATCTAACGATACTTTTCCTACAGTGATGCACATTGCTGTTGTAACTGAACTTTCGGAGCGGTTGATACCCAACTTGAAAGCGCTTCGTGATAGCTTCCAGAAAAAGTCTGAGGAATTCTCAAAGATTATCAAGATTGGAAGAACCCACTTGCAGGATGCGACTCCTTTGACATTGGGACAAGAGTTCTCAGGTTACGTTCAGCAACTTACCTACGGACTCGACAGAGTAGAGCAAACTCTTCCACGTTTGTTGTTCCTTGCGCAAGGTGGAACTGCAGTGGGTACTGGTCTCAACACCACCAAAGGCTTTGACACAATGGTTGCTAGCGAGATTGCCAAAGCTACTGGGTACAAATTCTTGACTGCACCAAATAAGTTTGAAGCCTTGGCTGCCCATGACGCATTGGTGGAAACATCTGGTGCCCTCAATACATTGGCTACATCTTTATTCAAGATTGCAAACGATGTCAGGTACCTTGGTTCCGGTCCTCGCTGCGGCTACGGTGAATTGTCGCTTCCCGAAAACGAGCCTGGCTCGTCCATAATGCCTGGTAAGGTGAATCCAACTCAATGTGAGGCAATGACAATGCTCTGTGCCCAAGTTATGGGTAACCACACCACAGTGACCTTTTCGGGTGCTTCTGGACAATTTGAGTTGAATGTGTTCAAACCAGTTATGGCCAGTAATGTTCTCTCGTCCATTAGACTTTTAGGTGACGGATGCCGCTCGTTCAAGGTCAACTGCGTGGATGGAATCGTTGCTAATGAAGAAAAAATAGCCAAGGTCTTGAACGAGTCGTTGATGCTCGTTACTGCATTAAACCCGAAGATCGGTTATGATAATGCATCCAAAGTGGCTAAGAACGCACACAAGAAGGGATTCACTTTGAAAGAGCTGTGCTTGGAGCTCAAAATGCTTACATCCGAAGAGTTTGACGAATGGGTCAGACCTGAAAAAATGTTGGGACCAAAAGAGAGAAACTAAGGACTGTAACTATGAAATATATTGATATGTTATGACAAATGCACGTATTTCTACTCGTTTCTAACCGCAAACTCTTTGTATGACGGATCTCGCCCTATGGGATATCGCTTTTTGGTTCCACACAGAGAACACTCACACACAAGCACATCATTGTGAGAGCTTTGGGCAGTAGAGAGGTTTTCTATATATGTTTTCTGGGTAAAGCCTGCAATTAAACAAGTATTACAGCTTCTGCAAATACTTCTTTTCATCGCTGGGGTAAGCTTTGTAACTGATTTTTTCGATACCAAATCGGCATTTCGGGCTAAGCCTCGAGAGAGTGCCTTGTACTTTGTTTGTACTAGAGCATGAGACGCTTGGAATAAAAATGAGATCCTAGCTTGATTATCTGTAGCTGGCCGGATGTTCGATGCATTCTTACCACCCTTTTTGCCAGATGTTTTTTCATTTTTCTTTAACTTTTTAGATACCTTTGCGACTCCATTACCCTTGGAATGTTCTATCATATCATTTCCATTCTCCTTCTTAGTCTTTATGTCTGGCATAATCAGCCATCTGGGCAATTGGTGAAGCTGGGATGCTCGCAGCCTGCACACATCATTGGTGATTTCTCGCGACCATTTCGATTGTCACAGTAGCCAGTGCTTGCCACCACGTAAGCTAGGTTAATATGAGTGGTTACGATAGTGCATTATCAATTTTTTCGTAAGTAGCTTGTCCAAGAAATACTATGGTGCTCAAGAATGTCATGGAAGTTTTTAATTGGTATACTAACGCAGACCTGATGGACATGTGTTTCGTAAGTACATTGAAGAAGAGAAAAGAAGGAAACTAGAAGAGATTGGATCGAGCAATCGAATCTTAATTCATGCTCATATCATTTATTTGTGATTCATACTAACAACAGAGGTCGAATATGCTTCAGAAGCTGTCAAGCGAGGTACTTGTGCCGTCGGTGTCAAAGGTAAGGAGTGTGTGATTTTGGGATGTGAAAAGAGAACCACTCTCAAACTTCAGGACCCACGTATTACTCCTTCGAAATTGTGCAAAGTTGATAACCACGCATTGTTGGCGTTCGCCGGTTTGAATGCCGACGCTCGTATTCTTGTAGATAAGGCAAGAGTGGAAGCCCAATCCCACAGACTTACATTGGAAGATGCGGTCACCATCGAATACTTGACCAAATATGTTGCTGGCGTACAACAAAAGTATACACAATCAGGAGGAGTTCGTCCATTCGGTATCGCTACCATTATAGCCGGCTTCGATACAAACGACACTGTGCCAAGGTTGTACCAAACAGAGCCATCTGGTGTCTACAACGCCTGGAAGGCTCATGCTATAGGTCGGTCGTCAAAGACAGTAAGAGAATTTTTGGAGAAGAACTATGAAGAGGACATGGATGATGAAAAGGCTATCAAATTGACCATCAAATCGTTGTTGGAAGTCGTACAGACGGGGGCTAAAAACATCGAGGTTTCAGTGTTGAAGGCTAACGACTACATTCATCTGATGTCTGTTGATGAAATAAAGAAGTATGTCGATGATATCGAAGAGGAAAAGGCCGCAGAGGCAGAGAAGAAGAAACCTCAGAGAGATTAGAGAATAAATTACTTTTCCGTGTAACTATTGTAAACTTACTTCTTCTTAGTCTTCTTATTACTTTTGGTCTTTTTGTCTTGCTCGGGCTTTCGTTTTTCTGTCTTAACCACCGAGAAAAATCCATCCAACCGTCCTTGCACACCACTCTTCAATCCTTTTTTCAACTTTTCAGCTCCACTGCGTATTCTGTCTTCACTGAACCCCTTTTGCTTCACCATAAAGTCTATTAATTCATCCAACTTCGGTTCCTGCCACTTTAAGGTTATATCCTTTCCTGGACTCACATCTGGAGCCAAGAATAATTGACGAGCTTCATCATATGGCCAATTCTCGGGAACCTTGAATTTTGTCTTGTCGGGATTCTCTTCGATCCATTTAACGATATTGTCTAGCGAGCCATGCTCTTTGATAAGCTTGAAGGCCGTAACCGGACCAACACCTTTGATCGTCTCACAGTAGTCACATCCGAGAAGAATGCATAGGTCAATGAAGGTATCCTTATCCATACCAAGGCCCTCCATGGCCTTGGAATATTCTATCTGGTCAATTGACATCTTCCGGGCTTCTGAAAACGTCAAGTGTCTGAGAAGGAATGGTGGACTGTAACATAATGTGTCCATATCTTCTGAAGCTGCTGCAAACACTTTACCTGCGACTGCCAACTCGGCACATTGGGCTTCTGCCTCACAAGGCGCATCCACGTATGGTATACCCATTAATTCCAATAATTTCTTAGCCTCATTATTTTGTTCCTTTGTTACTCTCACAGATCTCTTTTCATATCGAACCATCTCCTCAACAGTGGCAGTATCTTTTATGTCTTCTCGTTGCTTGATAGCCTCTTCTTTTCTAAGCATACGCTTTTCCAATTCCCCACCTTTCAAGACTGGTGGTTTTCCGTCAAAAACGTACATTGGTTTGATACCATTTTCAACCAATCTAATAGTTCTGTAAAACATTCCCAGTAAATGCGAGGTAGTCTCTCCATCTTCAGATGTCAATTGTTGTCCATCACTTTGTCTGACAGCAATTAGATATTGATACAAGCACATAGATGCATCGATAGCTACTTTACGACCGAACAAATTCTTGAGCTGAAACTCTCTGAAGGCATCTGGAGCATGCTCCTTTATGAGCTGGTTCAAACCTGGGTTAGAAATATGCAATTGGAGAGCTGAAGCTCTACTCACCTTTAACACCCATGATGATACGCGCTTCGCGCGGCGAGATTTTCAAGCTAATCAAGATACTTTTATATTTTGTACAGTACTATATACCGTAGTCGTAATTCTACATAGATTTGACCTTGAAGGTCCAGTCGCCCGACTTAGGTACGTACAGTTGGAATTCCATGTCTGGCAACAGCTTCAATTTTTCAATGTGTCTCTTCACTACATCGCTCTTGGCGTCCAAGATGGGAAGCTTGTCAGCTTTGTTAACAGGGAAACAGCCATGAAGGGTAATTATAGCAGGAAGATTGAAGCCTTCGCCTTCTTTTGGTTTATCATCGTCTGGATAAACCACACACGATTTGGAATCAAACATGATTGTATTTCCGGCAATGTCGTCAAGGTTCACCACCAGCGACAAATCCACCGGTTCCAAGAACTCAATGTGACCGTAATTCTTTCTGCCCACCTTAAAGTGTTCAATAGAACGTAATGCGACGAGCGGTCTCTTCTTGAGTTCACTTATGGAGGGAGAAGTCCAATAACCTTCTCCATCCACCTCTTCCTGAATTACGTCGGGAAACTTGCCATTGGAAGTTTCGCTATCTATGAGCTTGGGGGTGGAAACACCGTTGAGCTCATCATCAATTTTGTTAGATTCAACCAACATCGATACTTGCTTTGACTGCTCGCGTTCTCCGTCAGCTCCTTGTAAGAGGGCAGGCAGTTTTTTGCCGTTGTCTTTCTCGACAATCAACTTACGAACTGATGCCTGAGGACGGAATATTGAGGATGATGTGATAGCGATATCTGTGTCAGCACTGAAAAGACTGTCCTGCAAGACGTCAGATGCTCTCGATTGTGGTTGCTCAACTTCTGACTTTCTTGACAAGGCTGACATCCGGAAAAGAGGAGCAACACGATGAGCTGTACCCAAGTTAACTGGTTTCTTGGGAGCAGTAGATTTCACAGGGGTAGCCACTGGTCCCAGTGGTCCATTATCTCCTGGTGCGGGAACACTAATGCTCAGGAACAACGGATTTTGGCCATATGGGTTCTGGTTACTGAGAAGCGATTGTCCCTGATTCTGTTGCTGTTGCTGGTTTTGTTGCTGGTTCTGCTGTTGATTTTGACCAAAAATACCACCATTTGCACCGAAAGTGGAACTGGTGTTTCCACCGAAACCTGACGCTCCAGTACCAAACAGCGACCCGCTTTGAGCAGGCTTACTGCCAAAGAGGCCACCAGAGGAATTGTTGTTATTGCTGTTGCCAAACAAGCCTCCAGTAGTTCCAGCTCCGGTTCCAGTAGTTCCCGTATTAGAACTTGCACCGAACAAGCCACCACCAGTAGTTGCTGTATTTCCTCCACCAAACAACCCACCTCCAGTGGTGGCAGGCTTGTTGCCAAACAAGCCACCACTCGTGTTGTTAGATTGAGTGTTGCCAAATCCGGTGTTCACGCTTGGATTCTGACTACCAAGAAGTCCACCAGTAGCAGGCTTGCTTCCGAAGAGTCCACCTGTGTTTGTTTGATTCTGGTTTTGGTTTTGTGTCGCACCAAATCCACCACTGGCACCGAAGGGACTGCTGGTGTTACCCGTGCTTGTGTTAGCGGTATTATTTCCAAAAAGTCCACCTGTGGCAGGCTTGTTACCAAACAATCCACCTTGGTTGGTTGTGTTGCTTTGTCCAAATCCACTGCCTCCAGAATTAAACGCTGATGTGTTGTTTTGGGTCTGGTTGTTTTGACCGAAAAGACCACCAGGCTTAGATCCGAATGGATTAGAACTAGTGTTGTTGTTCGACTGTCCGAACAAGCCGCCGCTGGTCGAAGTATTAGTATTGTTATTCTGACCGAAGAGCCCACCACTTGAATTATTAGTATTATTATTATTGCTTCCGAACGCGGAGCCAGACGAGCCAAACCCACCAGTAGAGTTGCCAAATCCCGAACCTCCTGTATTGGATCCAAACAAGTTGTTGTTCGAAGTTTGCCCAAATTGAGAATTGTTGTTGGAGTTTTGTCCAAACGGCGATGAATTGTTGTTGGTATTAGACTGTCCGAATGTAGAGGAGCCTCCGAATGGTGAAGCGTTGGTGTTATTATTTGCTGATCCAAACAATCCTCCAGATGTACCACCAGTATTTGCTCCAAAAGCAGAGTTTGTGGCACCGAAGGGCTGACTTTGATTCTGCTGGGTCGAACCAAAAGCTGAATTTGTGTTGCCAAATGCCGATCCTGTGTTGGAGCTACCAAAAGCGCTTCCCGTGTTTGTAGATCCAAAAGCACTTCCGGTGTTCTGACCAAATGCGCTGCCGGTATTCAGACCAAAAGCAGATGTGTTTCCCCCAAACGCCAGGTTGTTGGCCTGGCCAAAGGCTGGCTTGTTAGCGGTGCTTCCAAACGGAGAATTGGATGTTGCTCCAAATGCGTTGGTACTACCACCAAACGTTGAGCCCGTGTTTGCAGTGGAGCCAAATCCACTGGTAGTACCACCAAAGCCCAGAACAACAGGTGTGTTTCCAAATCGGCGATTACTCTCATAGTCTTTCAACCTGAGTTCGTCGGGGGAAAATCCGCGGTAGGAGGGCATCATGGAAATGTTGTGATACCGGTTGGTACCATTGCTATCTTTATCAGTGTAAGGCGCAAATGGAGTTCCACCAGTGCCGGTATTGTTTTTAGCATCAGCGCCTCCACCGAACCCTGTAGCTCCCCCAAACGGTGAAGTATTGGTGTTGCCGGGTGTACCAAAACCCAGTCCAAAGGCTGGTTTATTGGCTGTAGAGCTGCCAAAAATGCCTCCTGTGTTGGTGCTAGCGCCTCCAAACCCGCTGCTTGCTCCTCCAAATGCTGACGTGGTGTTCTGTGCGTTTCCTCCAAATGGAGAAGTGTTGGTCGCGGCTGCCTGACCGAAAACACTTCCAGAGGTGTTGTTGTTGGAACCAAACACCGAAGAGCCTGTTCCCGATGCATTGTTGGTGGTAGAGCCAAACGCCCCACCGCCAATTGGGTTGGAACCAAACTTACCTGCCAGTCCAAATATCAGACTGCCCTGGTTAGCCTGGTTGGACTGCCCAAACGGAGATGTGTTTGTAGTTGATGCATTGTTGGCGCCTGCGGACGCAAAAGGCGACGTAGATGTGTTTGCATTCGCGCCAAATCCGCCAAATCCGGACGTAGACAGACCAAACATGAAGTGCAAGTTTGATGAGATTTTGATGATTTGTGTTGACGTGGTCATGTGCAGGATCGGGTCTACAAGGTATGGATAGTTGGTCATGAACTGAAATTTACTGTAACTAGGTCTCCTCTTCGACTTTTGTGGTCGTGGTCACCTTTCTCTTTTTGATTCCTTCGGTTATGTCTTCTGTTTTAACTTCCCGCTTTGTTTTTTTGGTAACCTTCTTTGGTTTGGACTTCTTTTCAAACTTTTCCAATTGTTCTTTTCGTTCCTTGGCTCCCAACTTAGAAAGCTCTTCTCTCCTTTCCTGGTACTCCAGGTCGTCTGCTCGTCCTTGCAACCACTCCAAGAGTTTGATCTCCTCTCCGTAAATTGTGTCTTTAGCGCCCACTGGTGTTTCCAACACAATTGGAAGTCCTTCAAGAGAAGTATCATTGGCTATGAGCCGGAACACATCGAGTCCAAGATACCCGAGTCCCAATTTTTGATGGAGATCACGGTTGGCCCCAAGTGGAGCTTTAGAGTCATTTAAATGGATCGCACTCAAGTATTTACGGCCAATTATTTCATCGAATTTGCCCCAGAAATCCTTGTAGCCGCTCTCAGTAGAGATGTCGTAGCCTGCTGCATAACTGTGACAGGTGTCAACGCAAACACCCACTCTTGACTTGTCGCTAACAAAATCAATGACTGTCCTTATATCTTCCAAAGCAGACCCAATGAGATTTCCGTGGCCGGCCATATTTTCAATAACAATTTTAACAGTGCTTGTTTGCTCAATTGCCCTGTTGATGTAACTGGCTAACTTTTCGAGCCCTTCGCTCTTTTCACCATCGATCACTGATCCAGGATGGAAATTGTACAATCCTATGCCCAATTTTTCACACCTTTTAAGGTCGTCAAGAAACAATCCAAAGGATTTCTCTGATTTCTCGTCATCTGGATTGGCCATGTTTATCATATATGATCCATGGGGAAGTACATCACGACTTGGATCGTATCCATGTTCCTTGCAAAGGTTCTTGAATTTGTCAGCTTCCTCAGAGCTCAATGCTGGAGCAGCCCATTGTCTTGGTGATCTCAAAAAGAGTGCAAAGCTGTTAGCTCCAATATCCATAGCATTAATTACTGATTTTGATACCCCGCCAGACGACCCCACATGAGCGCCAAACTTCATGACATTGGGTACTCTGGGGTATGTAAATGGCTTTTGCACTTTGCTTTTGGGTACCTTTCTTGGTTAGTGGTGTTATTTCTATACTTGGTTACAGCGTTACATACGGTGGCATAATATCACGACAATGATCGGTTCGACTCTCACTGAAATTTAGGTGCGACTTCACTCTCCGAATCGAGTTCCGGCACAATTTCTTCCGGATCTGATTCTTCAGGAGCACAGTCCCACAACCTTTCATAGAGTCTTAAACCGTCTATTTCATGCACCAATTCTGCAGCATCGTCAAATTGCATGCGTCGTCTCACTTGCTTGGACATCAGAATTACTGTAGAATCATAGACATCAAGCTTGTACTTTTGGCGGTAGAATGGATCGCACCAAGCCATAACCGCTTGGAGAGTGTAGAATGCGTCGTTTGCAGCATTGTGTAGGCGGCCACATGGAATTTCTACCTGCCGCAATATGCCTTCGAGACTTCCGTTACTCTTTCTTGAAAGCTTGTGAATGGCGGTAGAATCGACGATGGGGCAGTTTTCAGGTACATTGGACACCAAAGTACGGAGCCACTTGAGATCGCTCCTTATGCCGTGTCCAACAAGCACGGCCTTATCTTCTTCGAAATAGCGTCTAAACACCTCTGTGATGAATGTAGAGCACTGCTTCAAGTCTACGATATGTGATCTTCCCAAGAGACATCGGTGGGAATTGTCGGGCACGAAACGGCCATTCTTCTTGTGAAAATGTTCTTTGATGATCAAGTGCACGGTACGGATATTCGGCAATAAAGTAGCACCTTGTTCTCTTGGATCATAGATAGCAAAACCGACTTCTGTGACGAGATCGCTACTCCTTTCAAATGCCTCGATATCTACAGCAACAAGGGGTCGATCTCGCAAGTATACGAGTTCCATCCATTGCTTGAGCGCTGACACTTGTGCTTTCTGGTCCCCCGCAAAATCGAATTTGGTATTTGCAAGGTAGTCATCGAGTATTTTACGAGGGTCTATAGGTCCAGATTTCGGTGAGGTAGTCAATTTTCCTGTTGGTGCATTCTTGGGTCTCTTCGAGCCGTCTTGGCGGTTCTGTGACATCGATAATTGGCGTACTCGCGGCGTCAACTGCGATTCTTGCTTAGGAAACGAGTTAATTTTGTGTTGGTTTAATGTCCTATGTATCTTCAAAATACGATGCATCTATTTCATAACGCTGGCCTTTAAATAGCAGCGGTTATTTGTACAATCAATGGAAGTAGCGGTGACTAAATCATCGCGACTATTGATATTGCCTGCACAGTACCCATCGGTAATCTCTCCAAAACCTCTTCTCTATGGTCTACAGTTCGTTTGAAGATCGAATAAAAGCTCTCAAGGCTAAACCACTGGAAGATGAGTTGAAAGAAATTCTCAAAACATTGGCTGCAGAACTACCTGCTGATAGAACTGACAACTTAACCATGGTTCTGGTGCTTCTCTCGATTACCGTTCCTGAAGTATATGAGCATGTTGGGGAAATACGATCGTATATTGCTGTTTGCTGCAGGTCTATAATTGGAATTGGTAACTTATTAGCCCGTATCGGCTTGGCGAAGAGCGCTGAGGACGAAGTTTTGTTGCATTCACTCGTTGATTTACTCCAACGAATATGTAAATCCGGAGTTATTTCCACTCTCGTTTCGTCATCGACCTCAAGACTAGAGACTACAGAGATAGACCGGTACTTCTTCAAGGGAAAGATTTTTCTAATTACTGCTGAACTCGAACTGCGCTTTGTTGAAAACACCTTATTTTCCACCATTGATGCCTATGCCGCATTTCTCACAGGCCAATTGCAAAATGTGATGAGCAGCAATATGACGTTGGCTTTGTCTTTCATCCAGTCTGCCTTTTCATTCCACACAAAGTTCTGTGGACATTTTTTCAATATGCTTCTTACTACTGAACACTGGCACTTCTTTCACACAATTGCTCTGTCTCTGAAAGTATACTTTAAGAGACGCTTCCTCGAAAAGTTCTGGTGTACCTACTTGCCAGAGATATTGATTTCAAGTACCTCCAGTCAAAAACTAAATGCATTGGCTCATATTTTGAGCACTGCCGAAATGATTGACTCGATACTTGCAGAGGATATTGTGGAAGCCGTACATCTTCCATTGTGCCAAGTGGCTGCATACTGTCTCACAAAACACGATGAACAAACTCGTTTGTCTGTGGTCCATTCTCAATTGAAAAGATGGGGAAACGAGTCGAATATTAAGATGGAGTCCATTGCACTTCAAAGGATACGCACAATACTAATCATTTTGGTCCTCAAATGCACACCCAATGAGTGCAGCAAGCTACTCAAAGAACCCGTTTTCATTAACGCCATATCCGTAAGATTGGGCTCATTTTCTGATACAGCCAAGAACTTGGCAATTTTGATGGCCAACAGTGTTTGTGAATTCTCTGGCCAGGATCTTATATTTAATGATACTGAAACGGAAGAGATCACGGCGCAGCAACTAACACCAGAATATACTGAAATGAGTGACGCATGGAAAGACTTTGCGCTGTCCGTTGAGGAGATTAATAGTGTTGCGGCCACAGAGGTAGAAAAAAGTGTTTCCAAATTGACGATTGATCAAGATAGCGATGATGACTCTGACTATACCTCTGATGATGACGATCCTACCATTAAGAAGAAGATCGTGTCCAAGCCTTTGTATATCAAAGATTTACTAGCATACATCAATGTTGATAGAGAAGACCCAGCGGCATACGAGAAGAGAAAAAGTGCTTTAGAATACGGTCCTACACTTATTAGACAAAAACTGAAGTTCGGCAGTGAGGTACGAGCACATACGTCCGACTTGTTGACCAGTATACTAGCCATGCAAAACATTTTTGAAGAGTCAACTTTTGAGCAGAACCGCTTGAACTGCTTGATTGCAGCAGCTAGCAGTGATATCAACCTGGGTAGCCTACTCGTTGAAATGTTAGCAGGCGGTGATTATTCTCTCCAGCAACGGACTGTCTTACTTTCTGCTATTGCATTCGCTGCACGAGAATTACGAGGGATTGAAGACGAAATGGTCAAGTCATCGTTTATAGAAAAGACATTTCCTACCGAACTATTGCCCAAGGAGTTGCATCAGAAATTGGTTGGTCCGCAAGATTTTGGTGACATGCCGCAATTGGGTTCAGCCTACAAATCTCTTGAAGACGACCTTATGCATGACGCTTCTGAGAAAGCTCATGATGAGATTAATGGCGGTAAAATTCTCCGCATATCTAAGAGGATTCTGAAATCAAAAACGTCAAACCAAGCTAAACCGAAAGATAGCAATTTCCATAAAATTATTGGGCCCAAGTTTTTCTTTCCCTTGGTGAATCTTTGGCACCAAGTGGACGGTATCAACATTGGACATTATTCCCCACTACTCATATCACACTACTTGAGAACTCTTGGGTTGATCTTACATGCGGCGTATCCAATCGCCGTTGATTTTAAGGACATGGTAAGAGAGATGTTAATCATTATAGCATCCACTTTTCCTCAAGTACAGCTCGACCATCTTCCATTAGTCGAGAGCTTATTTACTAGTATCCTATTGGTTTTAGACACCAGTGATCCTGAGCTACTCGTCGTTACTTTTCCCAACGAGTTGAGTGTAATTGAAATGTGGGCATCGACTGTGTGGGAACAGATCATTGATGAGAGGGTCAAAAGTTTGGGTGCTGGAGTGGTACTCAGACTTCATGAGATATCAAAAAACTACGAGAGGACACTCATGGCGCAACTTAATAGCACGATATAACGGATTGACGTATGAACAAGCTATAAAATATGCAAAACGGCAGTCATGCCCACGAAGGTGCCAACCAAGAGCTTGGTCTTGTAACTAATGTCTTTGTTAGGCAGAGGAGGTAACAAGCGACGAGCACTTGATTTCTCCTTCACCAGGTGAGACTTGCTCACGTCTGAGGGGTCTGAGGAGTCTGAGGAGTCCTTGGATGCAGTGGCAGCTTCCCAAGATTTCTGAGAGCCTGTGAAACCCCATTGGTTGTATGTAGCGGCTTTGGTGGCCTTCGTTTCATTGGTATCGGTGTTATCAGTGGCCTTGGTGGTTGCGGTCTCAGTGTCCTTGGTCACAGTTTGTGGTGTCCACCATGTGTTCTCCTGCGTTGCAGTGGCAGTGGCAGCATTTGTATTGGTGTTGGCATTCGTGGCAGCTTGGGTATTGGTCTGTTCGGGATTAGCTTGCGTTTTGGCATTTTCGTTGGTCTTAGCGTTCGCATTGGCATCGGTATTCTTGTTGTTGTCTCCTCCCTTGTTTCCATCGTCATTACCTTTCTTTCCACTGTTGCTGGAATCATCCGATCCGGAATCTTGATCTAAAGATCCAGTGTCCAAAGCTAAAGCGATGTTAATGGTAGACGCAAAGGCTGCGAAGTGTGAGGCTCCGAAGCGATGAGGAAGCAATGACATATTTTAATTTCAGAAACTGGTGTGAAGAGCGGGTGTTTTATACAGAGTCAGGTACCGAGCTCGCTTCGAGGCGATAAATGAGGGCTCATAAGCACTCACTCACAATTTCATGCACCAGCCATCAATTGTTCCTTGACAGATCAATTATATTGCCTATTTAGGAAAATTATAAACAGACCATATACCATATCACAGTTCTATACATATCATGCTGCGAATTTGAAATGTAGGTTGCTCATCACTATGCCCAATTCGGCAAATGATCAGATATAAGCTTAAACCAGCTAAACTTAGAAGGCACCCGCTATTTCAAAAAGCCAAGATCCAGGCTGAGTGGAGCCGGTGGGAGCAATGGCACGTCAAAGTAACTAGAATTCTTCGCCTCTGCAAACAAGTCGTAGCTGTTCTCTGAAAGCATTGACTTTGCGTCTTCAAAAAACGAAAAACCGTTTTTCAGCTCAATCTCAATGTCGTAATTAGATTGTTTGCTTTTCTCACCTCTCCAAGTCGACCTGAAACTAAACAACCCGGCCATCTTCAGATTCTCGTTCAAACTTTCGCAGACGTTAGGATCTAAGGTGTCTAAGTCAAGAAGCAAGTTGAGTGAAATCATGTAATCCAGAGTTCGACAAATATTGTCAAGCATGATATTCATGTGAGCAATACCTTCGTGGATGTCGCATATGGTTCCGTTGATTTCAATGCCTTTAAATGCAACCAGTTTATTGGTTGCAAATATTTTCTGAAACTCTAATGAAAGCGTGGGGATGCAGACTGACAGATAACGATCGATAAGGTAACCAGGAAGCTCGTCCACTAACTTTTCAAGCGAATTGTAGTGTTGGAGCATTGAACCACAACGAAGCTGAACGGAGTCAATCATATGTCCTTGGAATGGCGATCTAACCAAGTCGTAAACAATTTGCAAATCAGGACTAATATCATCACCCACACTGACAAAGTCTACTGAGATAGTAGATGTATCGAGAATGGACGCCAATGACCTGGAAAGTTTCTCGAGGCAGTCATCATCACACCCCACATGACCGTACCTATTGCTATGAATAATCAAAAGACGGTTGATATTGGATGGTGCGTTAGGAATGAAAGGAAACAAGTCTCGGCACTTTTCAAATGCAATTTGGAGCTCTTGAAACTCGTTGTCAAAGATGGTTCTGTTAAGGTGGTCGACATTGCTGGTAACCTCTACGTTTTTCACCACTGAATCCCATCCATCCCATGCGGGTTCGGCACAGCCAACAAATGAACCTTTACGGCAAGCTCTACCATTTGCATCAGTACCAATTAAAATCAAGGCTAGTTTGTCAAATGGACGTAGACGAGACCTGACATTGGTTATAAGCTTTTCAATCATATCCTTATAGGTATGGTTCTCTAACTTCGTGCTGTTGGCTAATGGAATGGACAACACCAAGTTGATAGGTAAATCCTCAGGACGAGGTAGAGCCTCTAAAAGCAAATTTTCAGTCAATTGGCAGTCATGCTCTGTAGCAGTACGGACTTTGATTGAATTCTCAGGTACAAGCGAGAATGTATCTTCGAGAATGTACCAGCCATTGGTCGTAATTTGGTTGAAAGGAACCTGAAATTCATTTCCGTTGGAAACCAGGGCGAGAACTCTGTGGAAATAATTGTACCACTTCAAGCAAATCAATGGATGGGAATGGCATAATTGCAATTCGGGGAACCCTTGCTGGGTAAGGTTGAGTGTTATACCATTCTCACGTTTGTTGATGTTGGCAACATCGTCGTGGATCAGTAGCTGTCCCACAATTTCTTGTTTGGAGAAATCGACGAGCAATAAACGGTCATCAAAGAGGAAGCAGCACAATGTGTCCCAATCGGTTCCAGTGACACTAATGTTCAAGAAGTCAAACATAATCAACTTGCTCAAATCAGTAGCAACCTGGCTATAATTGATCAAAGCCGACAACTTTCGGCTTACTTCCTTCATCACCTCTTGACGACTATTTTCGTGGGTAGCATTTTCAGGGCAATCAGTATGAATTTTAGGTGCCTTGATATGAAGTTTCACCAGCACTTCCTTCTTGGAACCATCGCTCGTCAATGAAATCTTGTCTAAATCAGCGTTAACTGACATCTGGGGAGTGGTCACATCTTCAAAATCGACAACAGGCGATGGAATGCTCTTTGTAGTGTAATTAACTACTGAATTGGGTCGGATGGGAGCTGGTGGGTTTACAATGGGGTCTGGAATCATCTGGTCGTTTGGAGTAAATGGAACCGGGGCTTCAACTGGAGACATGATTCCTTTTATAGCAATATCTTCGAGCATCTGGTCGGCATCAGTAATATCAGCACAACGTGCGGGAGCTCCACATTGTTTGCAACAAGTTACAAACGGATCTAAAAAGTCTGGAAGACTGTGTGAGAGACGGTTGTCATCCAGCGATAAGATCACCAGCATGCAAATTTTATGACAAGAATGCTTACAGGCAAGTAAAATATCGGTCTCACCCTTTAATGTCGATCTCAATGGCTCTTCACATATGGCACAAGTGTCATTTTCTTGGAAATTGTCCAATGTGGGAGGAGATCTTGATTCTCTCTTCTTTACAGAAGAAGGCGGGGTGCGAAGATGACCAGTAAAATGGGGAGTTTCGTGGTTCTTTTCAACATGAGTAGTACTACGGCCAGGAGAGCTTCCTGTCAGGTTTCGAGGAGATATAGTCGTGATAAAAGTAGGCAGTTTTCCGGATGCGGTGCCTGGCTTTGTAGACTGATGCTTTTTGGTGGTACGCAATCCTGAAACAGAACTGCTCAATCGCCGAAATAACGACGTCCGAGGACGTGTTTGCTCTGGAGTATACATGGTGTAAATAATCTGGATTCAACAAGTTTTTGTACTAGGCGGACTCGGATATTTTATTCTTTGTGATCTAAGGATGAAATGGCTTCGAGAAAATAATCATGCTGATAAGTGCTCACGGGAGCGTCAATGACTATTGTTAGTACGTGTAGGTGCCATGCGTGTGTACGAGCACAGTTATCCATCAATTGTGATCTATTATAATGGTTGCGAGCCACAATAGGTGTTTGCGCAGCATCTATCGTCCGTGCATTGTTCTCAAACACTTTATCCTAATCCGAACAAACTGATTTTACCCTTACGAACACTTACCTCGCAAAGCTAGATAACCTAGGTGGGGGAGAGAGAACTGGAGGACCAGAGCATAGCTGTGAGATTTATACAACTTGAAACTACCACATCTTTCCGTCTCGTCTACAGCCGCACCGCGTGCCGAGAATTCACATACCACAAATAAAAGTCCCAACTAAACGTGGCTACGTGCCACATACCTCCTAAGTTATGTAATGAGGCGAGCCTGAAGTGCATGTGGCTTGCCTCTCTGTGGAGCGGTCTTCTGAAAGTAATTTTTTGATTGTACGATGAGCATTGTCTCCTATTATAATCTACAATAGGCTAATTACTTTTCCGGTTTGGGCTAATATCGTGCATGAGCCGCACATCACCACCTGAGGTGGCTGCGACGTGCAACATTGGACTACGAAGTCTAAATCAAACAGCATAAATATTCACCTAAACACTACACGACTCAAGCGATGTGAGCCGATACTCTTCTCACTGCACGAGAAAGGATTCCTAACCAGTGCACGAAACGGTCGAAATCTTCATCTTCGAGCGCCTCGCTTAATCCTGGCAAGTCTTGCCCAGCATATCCTGTGTAACGTCCACTAGCAAAAACAATGTGCTTGAACCATGGTCTCTCGTGTAAACCCTTCTCGTGCAAGAAGTTTCTCTCAAAATACTGCAACAAGGCATTGTGGTGCTTGATCTGGAAATGGAGTTTGATTCGTTCCCAGAAATGAAGTGAGTCCCGCTTATCAAATTTAAGTTGAAGCACTTCGCTTTGTGCGTCGAGAATTTGTGTTGCATTCACAAACCGTTGAAGGTCATTCTCAGTGAGCTTGACGATATCCTTTAACTTCAACTTTTTGTGCTTGGCTAAATCAATCATCATATGAAGCTTGGTGTGCTCGCACTGCTTGTAGCCAAACAACTCGGGGAATGGATACTGCGAGCGAGGGGAGTAAATCTTCGAGGTTTCCTCGCCAGCAAGAAGGTCAGCAACATCCCACTTGGTAAATTCCTTCCATCCTTCACCATTAGTAGCTTCTTCTGACCACCATGACTTGGGAATAGAGCTTTCAGTCTTGTTGAAAAAACTAACCAATGCTTTCGCATAGTCTTGAGTTCCAAAGTCAATTACCTCTTGTTGAGACAATTGCAAGGCCAATAAGCCCACATATTTCGCAGCGACATTGTGGAACACGAATCCAGGGTCTCCAAAGTGTGTAATCCAGTAGTGGGAGTCATAGTTCGAATGGTATTGGTAAATAGAGTCTCCCTTGCCAGGGCCAAAACCAATATCCACCGATGGGATACCAAGATGCTCGAGGAAAACGGTGTAGTCGGAGCCAGATCCAAGAGTGGAGATTCTGTCCTTCGATACATCAACAAAATGATCGTACAAAGAATCAACATTCTTTTTAGGGTAGTCAATCTCCCGGGCAACCTTGCGCAAAACTTCGTTAAGAACTGGCGAAGCACCCAAGCTCAAGTTGCTACCGGTGACTGCAGAATCCAAATTGATGTAGGAAACAACCTTACGTTTCAAAGTATCGCCGTGGTTTTCACCATACTCAGTGGAACCGAGAAGTCCGTATTCCTCTCCATCATAGCTTTGCAACACGATTGTTCTCTTGAATTTGAATCCAGCATCCTTCAAGGCACCAAATGCTCTTGCTAACTCAATGAGAACAGCACTGCCGGAATTAGGATCTCCAGCACCACCCTTGATCCACGCATCACGATGATTACCAATGATAATCACCTCGTCTTTCTTCTCACCTTCGATTTCACCGTAGACATTGTGGATGGGCTGAACCTTGAAGACTTGGTCATTATACAAGTTCAAAGTAACATTGGTGTTAGGTCCAGAGTAATACTTGAAGCCTTCTAATTCTCCTTGCCATTCCTTAGGCGTCTTAACCCCATGACCGTTCAACAGTTCCAAAATGGGGGTAACTTCACGGTAAGAAATTGGAAGAACAGGAATCTTTCCAATGGATGAATGAGGATCTTCACGGTCAACACCAGGAACTGAGGCATATCCAGGAGTTGTAGGATCACCAGGAGTGGCTCCTGGTGCTCCCAAGAATTGTACGCTTCCACGTTGCACTGAGCTTTCGTGCCTAGCTGGTCCTTCAGGGTATTGTTTGTAACCGTTAGCTGGTGTAATTCCACCATCATCTCCAGGATCGGTGTACAATAAGGCACCGACAGCACCGGCATCTTGAGCAAACTTCACCTTGAGTCCACGGAAGATTTTGCCGTATCTTGCAACGACAATTTTTCCGGCTACGCTAACACCCCATTTTTCCAACAATTCAAAGTCATGCTTGGTACCGTAGTTCACGTACACGTATTCGGCAGTAACATTTCCGTTAGCGGCGTATCCCAAAAATGTAGGAATCACACCAGCTTCTTCACCGCCAACACTAGTCTTGTCCTTCTTGATCTCATCTTCCTTCAATGGAGCTTCATACAACAATTTGTCGTCCTTTGATCTCAAAAGCTTCAACGAGTGTTCGTGTGGATAACTAAGATACACGTCGTAGGTTTCGATTTCGGCATTCAAGCGGTATTCTCTAAACTTGTCTCTAGTCCAATCGACAAACCCGATATTGGTTCCGGCCAAATGGGGTTCTGAGGTATATTTCTCGGACCAATTACCAGCAAGGTTTGTCTCCAATGTCTTGAAGAAGGTCTGTTTGTAATCAAAATCATCAGAGATCAGAATTTCAAAGTTGTACCACCGTGAAGGAGCAAAATAAAGAAATAACAAAGCCGATACGGCTACCAAATTCTTCCATACATTTCCCCGGGGCTTCTGTACCACGAATGGCTCAGAAGCTTCTTTACTCATCTTAATTGGTAAAGGTAAGGAGCAGTGGTAGAATAAGCTGTGGCTATTGCTGTGGAGCAGCGACATCCAGACCCCAAAGCTTATCGTGCCGTGTACGTGCAAGGCAAAAATGATATGAACCTGATTAATATTATGTAGAAGGACGTTTGGAGGACTACAGATAAACCATCAGGTAGTAAGTGAAGGCTAATGGAGAGCCATCAGTGCTTCCTTGTTTGTGGTTTTTGTAGGCGCAATATGTACTGTCTCACTGACTGACTGTTCAGAAATCCTCTCGGTGGCCAAGCTGGCTAAGGCGCGAGACTGTAACTTCTAGTAATCTTGAGATCGGGTGTTCGACTCACCCCCGGGAGATTTCTTTTTTCTTTGCCTAAGCAAGCTCTTCTTTTTTTTTATTGGAATCTTAAGTCTTCCTGCTATTAACATTCCGTCTTCTCTCCCTACCTTTCTATTTGGCGTTTCGGTTTTGCATCTGGGATCTCATTTTCTTATCTCGGCAAAGTTCCATCGCATTGCGAAAATTTCATTTTAGCACGATGCCATCGAGAAACTCCATAAATAAACCATCGAAAAAGCTTCAAAGTAAGAGCCATGCCATGTCCTTAGGCAAAAGAAGAGCAGCCAGATCCAAATCTGCTGTTCCAACCCGCTCATCTACTTCCAGATACAACACAGAATCAAAGACCGCACCAAGACCAACTGATTCCAAGGCTGTAGCATTGTACACGGGAAGCTCTCCTGATTCTGCCGTGATCACCAACAAAACTCTTTCGAAGAAGAGAGCTAAAAAGATCGCCAGAAACCAGAAATATGTCCAGCAAAGAAATGGAACCGCACCCGATATGGAAATGGATGCTGAGGTTGCATCAGAAACACAAATACAGAGAGTCAAAGACTCGTTGTGGGAGTTGGTGCGTGCCAAGAAGGCTGACAGCAGTGCAGGTCTTGCCCCAGTTGTAGGAGAAGGCACCACATTGGGTGTACAAGCATTTTGAGCATTATTTAGCGAGCATATTGGATATTCTGTTATTTTATGATGTAGCTGATTTATTTATCGAGAAGCCCTCTGGCTTCCAAGTTCTTGGTTACGGCATCTCTCAAAACTTGCATCATCTCTCTAGGATCACTGGCTTTGAACACAGAAGTACCAGCAACGATCACGTTGGCTCCTGCCTCTGCAGCTGCGGGAATAGTGTCCTTTCCCAAACCACCGTCGACTTGGATATTCAATTGTGGGAATTTCTTTCTCAATGCTTCGACCTTCGGCATCATCTCTGGCATGAACTTCTGTCCGCCGAAACCGGGCTCAACCGTCATCACCAATGCCATGTCTAAATGCTCGGCCAATGGATATAACACGTCCACAGGAGTTCCTGGCTTCACTGCGCATGCTGCCTTCATGCCATGAGACTTAATGAGCTTGACCAAGCCGAGCGGATCATTGGTGGACTCATAGTGAAAAGTGTACTGGTCACCACCAGCCTTGGCTACTTCGGGCACCCACTTCTCTGGTTCAGCAACCATCATGTGGCAGTCGAAAAAGCTGGGTTTGTTATCACTACGAGGAATTTCGTTCCGCAAACTGGAAATAATAGGTGGACCAAGCGAGATATTGGGCACAAAATGTCCATCCATGACATCTATGTGGAGCCAGTCTGCACCATTGTCATACATACGGTGGCAATTGCAACCTAAGTTGGCAAAATCGGATGCAAGAATCGAGGGAGCGATAATAGGCTTTACCATGGTTGGGCTCTTGCTATCGCAACCCAGGCTTTTATGTGATATCTTGGTGTATGGGTGTATTTGTCGGCGACTTGTTGGGTGACAAAACCATTTGGAAAAAATGCCGAAATGCAGCGTGTGGGTTTCTGGGCGTTTTCCTGATGAAGGCTCGGTCTCTGACATGCATAGCAGCTTCTGCTTCCTACTCGGCCGGAACTGAAATTTACCGGGTGTATTGGATGTCTTGTGATTATAGTCACTTCACCGATCGAAACGCAATTGAGGTTGTTGTATCTGTACTAGCCAACTGTCGCACGCAGATACCTAGAATAAACTCCAATTCAAAATTTTTGTCATATTGCGCTCCGCCTCTTATAACTGATCTCGCGCGCTGGAAGAGAAACCAACATGGAGGAAGACGGAGCTTCATTTGCCGAGCAAATACTCGAGTGTTCTCGTAGAAATAACACTGAACTTTTGCTCCAGATCAAAGCAGAGCTCAATAATGACTCGGAAAAGTTGGCCTCGTTGATCAATACCACGAAAGAAACCATCTCCAACAACTCGCCGCTCCATTTGGCCTGTCGGCAGGGCCACTGGGAACTGCTTGATATCATGCTTGACATCGAGGGTGTCGAAATCGATCCCGTCAACCGAGAAGGGGATACACCTTTGCATTCGGCAGTTAAATATTGCGCCGATGAACCAGAGCATGGAACTTTCATAGTTGATAACTTATTAGATGCGGGTTCCGATCCTCGTATTGTCAACAAACACGGATTGAAACCTATCCAGCTTGTCACTGATAATGACAAGTTGCGTGGTTTGTTAGAAGGAGCCGAATATGCCATTTCAATGGAGATAACCGAGGCAGAACAACTCCAGCATCAGGATGATGATCCAGGTTCTGCGTCGGCGTCTGATTCAGAATAGTTATTAAGCATAGACTACATTTCAAAGTCGTCCTTCAGCGTAGGTACCCAGTTCTCGAGAGTAGTTCGTATTTCCTGCTTGAGCTTCAGACGAGCACTGAGACTCGTCTTGAAAGCTTGGTAGTTTCCGGTGAGCAGGTACAAGGACTTGGCCATTTGGACCATACTCCAGTTGCTGACAATGCTTTCGCCGCCCTTTTTGGGAGGTTTGTTTTTAATATAGCTGCCATTTTTCACGCCGTTATTTAGCACTTGAAATGTAGATGACGGAATGATGGCTGTTGCTGATAACGGTGAAGGAGAATAAGACTCTGAAACTTTGGGCTTTCCAAATTCAAATGCTTGACTGCACTTTTCCAACTTTATAGGATGTGTTGTTTCTATACGTTTAAAGCATCGCTCAAAGTCTTTTCCGTTGCCATGAGGGACAATGATGGAACTCAAATAACAATTGTTGTGAAACAAT